>CM042139.1:42404013-42476206 GCA_023376005.1 Doryteuthis pealeii | reverse complement strand
AGATATACTGGATCCTACAGTACCGTATAACCTAGTACATTCAACTACATGGCGCCAAGACAATAGAGTAACTCGCAAAAAGAGTGCTACAACACTCGAGTTAGCGTTTCGCGTAATGGTTCCATAATCCTTGCAGTCTCTAGGGTATTGCCCTCTCAATCGACCACTTAGAGGCTGACACAAGGACATTTCGTCTAGCGCATGTAAGGGTCAAGTTGAAGTGTAACCAGCAGGCCTATTGCATCACGGCTGCCTCCATACTTAACAGTTGGGCTTCATCATCGCTGGCTGTGTGGGCGTATGTATATGCTATATTTTGACACCGATTTTTATTTATTTAAACATGTTTTTTTAAACTCTACTGACAATGTCTGTCGGACGAGTTTTCTGTTCAATCATTTCTAACTGTCTGGCCTCTGACATACAAGATGCCAGACAGTTAGAAAAAGATCGAACAAAAACTACGTCCCGACAAGAATCGCAGTAGAGTTTAACAAAACAACACACACACACACACACACACACACAACACACACACACACACATATATATATATATATATAATAATATATTTATATACCAAGCACAAGCAGATCACGACACAAGGTAATTTCTTAAGCGGGGTTTTTACAGTTTGAATTCTGGAGTTCCCTCTCCTAGACTGGTTTACATACCATGGTTTAAAGATCCAAGTCTGTCCCTAATATTACCCCATAGCTGGAGGGATGATAAGTTGGATGCATACCTTTCCCAAGGGATTAGCCCAAATCTGAATGCCAAACAGCGCTCATCCACGACTTGAACTCGATTCGACGAGTCTATTTCCTACAACTCTAAACCTACACCACGCCGCCTCCAAGCCGATTAAGAGAGAGAGAGAGGAGAGAGGAGAGAGAGAGAGAGAGAGAAAGTGAGAGAGAGAGAAAAGAGAGAGAGAAAGTGAGAGGGAGAGAGAGAAAGAGGAGACAAACAGAGAGAGAGAGAGAGAAAGAGAGAGAGAGAGAAAGAGAGAGAGAAAGAGAGAGAGAGAGAAGAAGTGAGAGAGGGAGAAGAAAGAGAGAGAGAGAGGAGACAGAGAGAGAGACATGAGAGACAGAAAAAGAGAGAGGAGAAGTTGAGAGATGGAGAAGAGATAGACGAGAAAGTGGGTGTGTGTGTGGTGGAGACAGAAAAGAGAGAGAGAGAGAAGAAGAGAGAGAGAAAGAGAGGAGAAAGTGAGAAGAGAAAGTGAAGAGAAAGTGAGAGAGAGAGAGAGAGACAAGTGAGAGAGAAAGTGAGAGAGAAAGTGGAGAGAGAGAGAGAGAAAAGTGAGAGAGAAAAGTGAAGAGAGCGAGAGAGAGGAGAGAGAAAGAGAGAGAGAAAGTGAGAGAGAAAGTTGAGAGAGAGGAGAGAGAGAGAAAGAGAGAGAGAAAGTGAGAGGGAGAGAGAGAAAGAGAGAGACAAACAGAGAGAGAGAGAGAGAGAAAGAGAGAGAGAGAAGAAAGAGGGAGAGAGAAGAGAGAGAGAGAGAGAGAAGAAGTGAGAGAGGAAGAAAGAAAAAAGAGAGAGATGAGAGACAGAGAGAAGAGACAGAGAGACAGAAAAGAGGGAGAGGAAGTGAAGAGATGGAGAAAAGAGATAGAGAGAAAGTGTGTGTGAGACAGAGAAGAGAGAGGAAAAGTGAGAGAAGAGAGAGAGAAGAGAGAGAAGAAAGAGAGAGAGAGAAAGTGAGAGAGAAAGTGAGAGAGAGAGAGAGAGAGAGAGAAAGAGAAGAGAAAGTGAGAGAGAAAGTGAGAGAGAGAGAGAGAGAGAAGAAAGAGAGAGAGAAAGTGAGAGAGAAAGTGAGAGAGAAAGTGAGAGAGAGAGAGAGAGAGAAAGTGAGAGAGAAAGTAGAAGAGAGAGAGAGAAAGAGAGAGGAGAGAGAGAGAGCAGAGAGAGAGAGAGAAAGAGAGAGAGAGAGAGAGAGAGAGATGTCTCCTACATATAATACACAAGAGGTAAAATCGTGATTCTCGCATATATTACACTAGATGACCTCCAAAATGTCATTGTACGCTGAGAGGCCCCTCCCACACAATAATAAATGATTTTCGCAATCAATTTCCGCGTTGTCCAAACAGAACGCTTCTAAAATAATGAAAAAGAAGAAAAAAAAGCTTTGTTCATTCTGTTAACAAAAGCAGCAAATTGGGAATCCAACCATGACTGTGGTCTCCTCCCCATTCACTCCCCCCCCCCCGATGCTATAAAATTGTCCCCATCAATCTAGTTAACTCTTTCTGTTTTTATTCACAGCCCATTGCGGGAGGGGGGGATCTCAGCTAAAATTAACACGGTTTAGGTAAGAAAAGGAGAGTTCGGCCATTGTATTCAGATTGGGTTCGTACGTTTGCCCGGAGTTTCCATTGGTTTATATATAGAGAAAGGGGATCTCGCTGACACGACCGCCATAATAAAGCGTAAAACGCAACGCTCTCCTATAAAACGGGATGGAGCACTCTATGGGCGGCCTTTACATACATACAGATGTGTACTATTAGAAACAGTTTAAATAAATCCCCTAATCGGCTGGCTACGTCCAAGCCCTAGCACCTATAGATTTTCCCAACCTTATTGCTCTTATGGCAGCCCAACTCCCTTTTATCATATGGGTTGCTAGAAAGCGGTTGGGCTGTGGGCTACGATGTCTGGGAATGACGTTAATAACTCATATCTGATTTTGGTGAGGTTCGCAGTTTTTGGAGGTTTTGGGAGTGTGGGAGCCACCCGTTCTATCACCATTGTCCTCCCTGGTCCAGCTCTGACTGGGAGTGGTAGTACCCTGTTAGGGTCCCATCCTATGGGTTAATATAGAAAAACATGGTTTTGATAAAGAAATTTGTATCTTCATTAAAAATTAAATTATTTCAAACTTTCATTAAACATTTTTGAACCACCAAATTAAACGCAATGAGAAATATTCGTCTTAAATAACCCAAGGGGTTTGACAGCCTAAAACCAACAACGTCAAACCAAACCAACCAAACAAATCTCCCCTTCATAGTTCCTGAGTTGGGTGATGATGGAGAAGAAAGTTCGGTCCATTTCTTCCAGAGTGGTTGTTCATGTTGGCTGTTTATATATATATATATATTAGAAGGTTCCCAAATCGCGACTAGAATACCTAAAAGAAGGCCGCATGCACATCGTCCGAAATGTTGTACAAATAACAATGAAGAATGAGGATAGTCCGAATAACGCAGATATACAAATCATTTTGTTTCTATTTAACAGGTACTACCCTCCGGGTTCAAGGTGGTACCTGAGAGTAATGGTGTGAAAGGGTACTCCACATTCCCGCAGAGCTCCAGAACTGGCAACTATCACAATCAGAATGAGTTTATACGTTTATACCCAGGACTTATAAAGGGTTGGAACTTGCATAAGGGTTGGGAACATTAGGGCTTAATGTGACTAGCCGATGAATTTGAGGGGGCCTCTCCGATCCGTTCCGTCTAGCCTAAGCTGAAAAAGTCAAAGTGGAATGTTTGCAACTGCTCAGCACCACAAACATCACGGGTTGCTTTGCCAACGGCCAACAGGTGTCCCACGTGTGTGTGAGTGTGTTGTGTTGTGGGGGGGTGGTCACCTTCTGCAGAGGACAGTCGGTGTATCATAAAGCCCTCGTCCGACAGGATACTGATTTTAAAACAGTCTAAATTGGCACCGAATATCATGTGAAATCATCATCATCACCATCATCATCATCTCCATCAATCATCATCATCAATCATGTCAACTGACAAGCACGGATCCCTATGACTCTCTCTCGGCCACCGCCATCTTTTCCCTATAAATTAACTTAATTATAACGTTGAAAATAAATCACGCTAAAAAGAGCCTGTTTTCAAGATGCATAGTAAAAAAAAATTAAAAAGAATAGAAAATAGATAAAAAAAGCGGCAAAAATGCGCCACAAAGAGCCTACACAAGAATCTAATTACATATGTATTCGCAATGTATATATATATATAATATATATATATATAATATATATATATCCTGGACGTGTAATTCATTTCACTTAGCGCTAATACCCTTGGGAAAGGTAGAATACTACTCTCCCTCAGCTATGGGTAAATAGCAGGGTAGACTGGGCTCTTTAACCATGGCTAGGTATCCAGTCTGAGAAGGAAACTCTGAATTCAAACCTGTTAAACGCCGCTTAAGAAATTGACCTTGGTCGCATCCTGCCTGTGTGGATGGGTTGGGTAAATATATATATATATATATATATATATAATAAAGATAAATTAATGAGTCAGACGAACCTACTATTAGTTTCGCTAATGCTCTTCGGGCTAAGATCTTAGCCCTGAAGAGCATTAAGCAAAACTAATAGTAGGTTCGTCTGACTCATTAGATTTATCTTTATTATTTGCTCTACTTAGGTATCGAGCACTTTTTACTTATTAGCTTTCTCCTAGCGGTTATATGAATATATATATATCTTATATACATATATATAACATATAAATTGTTTTTTCTTTTGGCCATACTGTACCACAATAGATTATTTTTTGTTGGTACGACTATCTTGGTCTTTTTCTGTTTTCAAAATTTTTTTCTCAACGGTTGAAGTTTGGTAGTATATTTTTACAATCAAACTATTTGCTGGTTTTTTTTTCTCACCGCGAGGATTTACCAACACGCTTGGTATATTTATATATATATATATATATATATATATACATACCATACATATATATATATATATATATATATGTGTGTGTGTGTGTGTGTGTGTGTGCATATATCTTATACGGTATAGCCTGTAGCCATAAATTGAAAAAAAATCTTCTAAAGCAAATATACCAATATTCTAATTAAGTGTTATATCCAGGGGTCTATTTTTTGGTGGTGTGAATCGTACCCCTTTCAAGGGGCCACAATCTATTTCTGAGCCCCAGCGAGAGGGCGACACAAGGATATGGTTAATCCGGAGTACCTCAGTAATACACCCATACACCAAGTACCCGAGCGAAGCTGCCTGTTTTCTATGGATCCAGGGAAAGGCATCCCAATAACTCCCCATATTCACATACTTCCTGGCCGACATATTTTCGATACACAACACAAAGGAGATCCAACCGCCACCTCCCCCGCCAAAAAAAATCAAAAAACAAAAAACGCTGGTTTCAAGTTAATTAGAATCATTTTGACGACTCTCATTTTAATTTAACCTAATTTCTTCGTCAGCCCGACACTTCGCATTCGTGAGGCTGACTGCCTAAATAGCCCACTTTAACGAAATCCTCCCTGCCGCAGGCCAGATTTGAACCCACGTTTTCATTTCCCAAGAAGCTAGCATCCGGCCTCCCCACCGCGATTACTTAATAGCCCAAAGTTTTGGAAAAGTCAAATTTAATTTGTGAGCAAACACTCCACCTAAATAAATAATTAAAGAAATAATTCGATAATTACAGGAATTTAAAGAAAAACGGAGAAGAAAAAAAAAAGAAAAACACAAAAAACAAAAAAAAACAAGTTATCAAGGGAGATAATTCAACACTTATGTTTATATTCAAAGCTGATGAATATAAAAGTAAGTAAAGTTGTCGGACCGCCCTGTCGGCTGGGGCGTTAGAATGCACCGACTGCACCTCTGCAAAGGGGTAAGACTCCCCAATGGGGCCACCTGTTGACCGTGGGTGCGACCGTGAGCTTAAGGATAGAGCCAGTGGATGAGCAGTTCATGACCTGCAAATACTCTACTTTTGGCCCTATCTTGGGCTAGACGGGCAGTCGGAGAGGCCCTTCCGATCAATCGCTGGTCACGTCAAGCCTAGCACCTATATGATTGCCCCAACCCTATTGCCCTTATGGCAATCCCCAACCCTTTTTATCATTATGGGTGCTAGAAAGACGGTGGCTGTCGGGTCTACATGTCCTGGGATGACGTTAAACTCCTCTGATGGTGAGTTCCAGTTTTGGAGGTTTGGGGAATGTGTAGCACCCCATTCATATCACCATTGCTCCTGGTCCACTCTGACCCGATGTGGTAGTACTTGTTTTAGGGTCCCCATCTATGGATTAAATAGAAAAATGTATTTCATGAAAAAATTGTATTAATCATTAAGATTGATTTATTTCAAAACTTTATCGACATTAAATGACCCACTGAGGTTGATATGCCGTAAAACAAACAAGCCAAACCAAACCAAAAGTTGTCGGGAGTGATATATTGTCGGTATCAGCCGGACAGCTGGGGAGTCTGTGTCTCCTTTTCACTAGCGTGCAAGACTAGGGAGATTAGAGTTTTACATCTGAGAAAGAAAGACATAAAAGGAATGAAATAGAAAATTAATAAAAAGGCAAAAATAGATAAGACGCAGCAGAATAGCAAATGCAGAATGTGCGGAGATGGAAACGAACGGTTAATCCTATGATAAGCGTCAGCCCAATAAACTTACCACTCAACTCATTTAAACCTGTGTTTTTTTCAATTTTTCTTAATATATATAACACACCACCACACACACACACGATACAATGCGTTGTAATGCCTCAAGTAAAAATTTAATATATACTTTATTCGCAACGTTCTAAATAAAAAACATCCAAAGATCTTATTCACTTCGCCGAAGGGCAAACGTCTGTTTGTTGTTATTAATTCTCTCATAGCGCCCCTTACCTATTATGGTAGAGCGTGAGTATCATTTGACAACTATATTTCGCTAGATGGTCAGCTGTGTACTGTGGCCGAGCGATAAAGTGTTTCACTAGTGTTTTCACTGTGTCTGCTGAAGTCCCGGTTTCGATTTTCTGTCGGAGGGAAATCGTTAGTATATACCCGCTGATGAGACCTTAATAAGTCGAAACAGTCTGTACGGTATTTCTACACATCGAGCCATCCTTGTTGGGATACAACTTGTCAAGTTCATTTTCTATAAAAAAGTATCGAATTTTATGGCGATACATGCCGTTGTAAGTGCCTTCAATAAAAATTTTAATATATATATTTTAAACGCTAAACTTTATTTAAAAAAAAAATATATAGTAAATATGCTAAGGTCTTAATGCACGCTGTGTCCAGATGATTTTTTTTGTTTTCTTAACATTTTGACCGTCTGATGATTGCAGTGGAGTGCGTGAAACTTTAGTTACGTGGATGAAAATCCATAATATGTAATATTTGATTTTAAAGCTGCTCTTTTATTTTAGCATTGAGTACCTTCATATGACAATAACTTTTTTATTCATTCTCCATTCATTCTATATTGCATATTAATATATATATAATATATATATATAATATATAATATATTATATATATTATAAATAAAGTAATGCAGCAAACTTAGCACAGAGTACAAACTAAGGCACGACTCGGTGGGAAAGGTGGATCCAATGGGAACTGTGCAAGAAATTCAATTTTCACCATTCAACTAAAATGGTATATACACAAGGTTGAATTTGTCCTGGAGAATGAGATGCATCAAATTCTCTGGGACTTTGAGGTACAGACGTGATCACCTAATCCGCCCAGGAGATCGACCTAGTATGGATTGACAAGAAGAAGAGAACTGTAATATCGTAGATTTTGACAACTGAAAGTGAAAGAAAGCGAAAAGATAGACAAATACTTGACCTTGTAAGAGAACTGAGAAAATGTAGAACATGAAGGTGAAGGTGGGATTGGTATAACTTGGAATCGGTCTTCCAAAGCTCTGGAAAAGAATTTGGGTGAATTGGAAATCAGAGGAAGGATTGAGACCATCCAAACTACAGCACTGTTAAGAATCGGTTAGAAATACTCAGAAAAGTCTGAGGAGACTTGCTGTCACTCAGCCTCCCGTGAACCACCGGCCTACGGCAGGAGTGAAAAAGTCAATAATAATAATAATAATTAATAATAATAATAATGCCTTACACTTTAGATTAATGTCAGGTGGTGCTCATAATTTTTTGTTTGTTTTTGTTTGATTTTTCTTTCTTTTTTTTTTACACTCCTCAGACTTTATAACATATAAAGGCAAAATAGATAAGACGCCAACAAATAGCTAAGTGTGAATGTGTGGGGGACAGAGACGAAACAGTCAATCATATAAGTGATGCAGCAACTAGCATAGAGAGTACAAGACTAGGCAGACTGGTGGGATAGGTGATCACTGGGATTGTGCAAGAAATTTAATTTTCACCATACAACTAAATGGTATATACACAAGGTTGAATTTGTCCTGGAGAATGAGATGCATCAATTCTCTGGGACTTTGAGATACAGACGGATCACCTATTCTGGCCATGGAGGACCAGAACTAGTATGATTGACAAAGAAGAAGAGAACCTGTAATATCGTAGATTTTGACAACTGAAAGTGAAAGCAGCGAAAAGATAGACAAATACTTAGACCTTGCTAGAGAACTGAGAAAACTGTAGAATGGGATAGGTGATCCACTGGGAATTGTGCAAGAAATTCAATGGAGTATGAGATGCATCAAATTCTCAGAGACGATCACAAATCCGGCCAGGACCAGACCTAATATTGATTATTAAGAACAAAAGAAAAAGGAAAGGCGAGAACAGAATATCTCAGAGGTAAGAAACTTGTAGAAACCAAGCTCTGCATCAGAAATCAAAGGAATAAACATAGGGACTTCAGTTGTAAGATACTCTGGACCCTTCTTAAACTGGATAAGAGTGGAATTCCTACAAATTGACCAAAAGACAAGGAAACATGACTAATGTATGAGGCATTACAAACTGATTATGTGTCAAGAAAAGGAGAAGAGAATCTCGCCAGCATTGAAGACTGTGTAGAGCGACAATCAAGCACTCAAAGAATGCACTAAAAACAGCATAGAAAGACTAACGTAGCAGAAAAAAAAATAATTGCAACATATGGATGAGCTTCAAGCGCCAAACTGGAGAGATTGTAGATGAGAAGACATGGAGATTGTTAAGAAGGTGAAATCTCAAGAAAGAAAAATCTGTTATTATTGCAAGCACTAGACAATCCATAAGAAACAATTTATATAGAATCAAAAATAGATAAGATGCGGTCGAGTGAAAGTGAAAGAAACAAAAAGATAGACCTTGCTAGAGACTGGGAAAATTGTCCGAACATGAAGGTGAAGGTCGTGCAATATGTAATTGGTGCTCTTGGAACAGTCCCAACGTCTGGAAAGAATTTGGGTGAATTAGAAATCAGAGGAAGAATCGGGGCTATCCAAACTACAGCACTGTTAACTATCGGCTAGAATACTCAGAAGTGTCTTGGAGACCTGAGAAACTTTCTGTCACTCAGCCTCCAGTGAACCACCGGCTACAACAGGTGTGAAAAACTCGATAATAATTAAATAATAATAATAATAATAATAAATCTAATACATTTTCACCATGCTACTAATGATATATACACAAACCAGATCCATCCATAGGGAAGAAACATGAAAATTCTCTAGAATTTCGAGATACTGACGGAATGACATAATCCGGCCATAAGACTAGACCTAGCGTTATTAACAAAAATGTGTCATCTAGTGGTTATGCCGTTCTATGCAATTCTGTCGATTTACTGTCAATCCTCTATCCTCATATATATATTATATATCATATATATATATATATATATATATATATACTTCAAGCAGAAATATAAATATAATTTATTCACTTGCTTCTATAAAAAAAACAAACATCCAAAAATCTTATTCACTTCGCCGAGAGCTAAACGGCCGGTTTGTTTACTAAATAAACACGTCTACTTGCCTGCTATGGCAGGGGCGTGTAATGTTTCATCATTGACAAGGTTAATTTCGCAGGGATTGTTCGCTATGTACCGGCGGCCGAACGGATATGGTCTCTGACTATGCCTGTGAAGTCCCGGTTTCGATTCCTGTCGGAGGGGAGTCGTTAGTATACATCGCTGAAGAGACTTAATAAGTCGAAACAGTCTGTACGGTGTTCTGCATAGCGAGCCATCCTTTGCGGGATTTTCTTGTCAAATTATTTTCTATAATATCGAATCTTATTCGATACATGCATTTATAATTGCCTTCAAGCAGAAATATAAATAATAATTTATTCAACTTGCTTCTATAAAAAAACAAACATCCAAAAATCTTATTCACTTCGCCGAAGAGCTAACGGCCGGTTTGTTTACTAAATAACACGTCTACTTGCCTGCTATGGCAGGGGCGTGTAATGTTTCATCATTGACAAGGTTAATTTCGCAGGGATTGTTCGCTTGTACCGCGGCCGAACGGATATGGTCTCTGACTATGCCTGTGAAGTCCCGGTTTCGATTCCTGTCGGAGGGGAGTCGTTAGTATACATCGCTGAAGAGACTTAATAAAGTCGAAACAGTCTGTACGGTGTTCTGCATAGCGAGCCATCCTTTGCGGGATTTTCTTGTCAAGATTATTTTCTATAATTATCGAATCTTATTCGATACATGCATTTATAATTGCCTTCAAGCAGAAATATAAATAATAATTTATTCAACTTGCTTCTATAAAAAAAACAAACATCCAAAAATCTTATTCACTTCGCCGAGAGCTAAACGGCCGGGTTTGTTTACTAAATAAACACGTCTACTTGCCTGCTATGGCAGGGGCGTGTAATGTTTCATCATTGACAAGGTTAATTTCGCAGGGATTGTTCGCTATGTACCGGCGCCGAACGGATATGGTCTCTGACTATGCCTGTGAAGTCCCGGTTTCGATTCCTGTCGGAGGGGAGTCGTTAGTATACATCGCTGAAGAGACTTAATAAAGTCGAAACAGTCTGTACGGTGTTCTGCATAGCGAGCCATCCTTTGCGGGATTTTCTTGTCAAGATTATTTTCTATAATTATCGAATCTTATTCGATACAATGCATTTATAATTGCCTTCAAGCAGAAATATAAATAATAATTTATTCAACTTGCTTCTATAAAAAAAAACAAACATCCAAAAATCTTATTCACTTCGCCGAAGAGCTAAACGGCCGGGTTTGTTTACTAAATAAACACGTCTACTTGCCTGCTATGGCAGGGGCGTGTATGTTTCATCATTGACAAGGTTAATTTCGCAGGGATTGTTCGCTATGTACCGGCGGCCGAACGGATATGGTCTCTGACTATGCCTGTGAAGTCCCGGTTTCGATTCCTGTCGGAGGGGAGTCGTTATACACTCGCTGAAGAGACTTAATAAAGTCGAAACAGTCTGTACGGTGTTCTGCATAGCGAGCCATCCTTGCGGGATTTTCTTGTCAAGATTATTTTCTATAATTATCGAATCTTATTCGATACATGCATTTATAATTGCCTTCAAGCAGAAATATAAATAATAATTTATTCACTTGCTTCTATAAAAAAAAACAAACATCCAAAAATCTTATTCACTTCGCCGAAGAGCTAAACGGCCGGGTTTGTTTACTAAATAAACACGTCTACTTGCCTGCTATGGCAGGGGCGTGTAATGTTTCATCATTGACAAGGTTAATTTCGCAGGGATTGTTCGCTATGTACCGGGCGCGAACGGATATGGTCTCTGACTATGCCTGTGAAGTCCCGGTTTCGATTCCTGTCGGAGGGGAGTCGTTAGTATACATCGCTGAAGAGACTTAATAAAGTCGAAACAGTCTGTACGGTGTTCTGCAAGCGAGCCATCCTTTGCGGGATTTTCTTGTCAAGATTATTTTCTATAATTATCGAATCTTATTCGATACATGCATTTATAATTGCCTTCAAGCAGAAATATAAATAATAATTTATTCAACTTGCTTCTATAAAAAAAACAAACAATCCAAAAATCTTATTCACTTCGCCGAGAGCTAAACGGCCGGGTTTGTTTACTAAATAAACGTCTACTTGCCTGCTATGGCAGGGGCGTGTAATGTTTCATCATTGACAAGGTTAATTTCGCAGGGATTGTTCGCTATGTACCGGCGGCCGAACGGATATGGTCTCTGACTATGCCTGTGAAGTCCCGGTTTCGATCCTGTCGGAGGGGAGTCGTTAGTATACATCGCTGAAGAGACTTAATAAAGTCGAAACAGTCTGTACGGTGTTCTGCATAGCGAGCCATCCTTTGCGGGATTTCTTGTCAAGATTATTTTCTATAATTATCGAATCTTATTCGATACATGCATTTATAATTGCCTTCAAGCAGAAATATAAATAATATTTATTCAACTTGCTTCTATAAAAAAAACAAACATCCAAAAATCTTATTCACTTCGCCGAAGAGCTAAACGGCCGGGTTTGTTTACTAAATAAACACGTCTACTTGCCTGCTATGGCAGGGGCGTGTAATGTTCATCATTGACAAGTTAATTTCGCAGGGATTGTTCGCTATGTACCGGCGGCCGAACGGATATGGTCTCTGACTATGCCTGTGAAGTCCCGGTTTCGTTCCTGTCGGAGGGGAGTCGTTAGTATACATCGCTGAAGAGACTTAATAAAGTCGAAAAAGTCTGTACGGTGTTCTGCATAGCGAGCCATCCTTTGCGGGATTTTCTTGTCAAGATTATTTTCTATAATTATCGAATCTTATTCGATACATGCATTTATAATTGCCTTCAAGCAGAAATATAAATAATAATTTATTCAACTTGCTTCTTATAAAAAACAAACATCCAAAAATCTTATTCACTTCGCCGAAGAGCTAAACGGCCGGGTTTGTTACTAAATAAACGTCTACTTGCCTGCTATGGCAGGGGCGTGTAATGTTTCATCATTGACAAGGTTAATTTCGCAGGGATTGTTCGCTATGTACCGGGGGCCGAACGGATATGGTCTCTGACTATGCCTGTGAAGTCCCGGTTTCGATTCCTGTCGGAGGGGAGTCGTTAGTATACATCGCTGAAGAGACTTAATAAAGTCGAAACAGTCTGTACGGTGTTCTGCATAGCGAGCCATCCTTTGCGGGATTTTCTTGTCAAGATTATTTTCTATAATTATCGAATCTTTTCGATACATGCATTTATAATTGCCTTCAAGCAGAAATATAAATATAATTTATTCAACTTGCTTCTATAAAAAAAACAAACATCCAAAAATCTTATTCACTTCGCCGAAGAGCTAAACGGCGGGTTTGTTTACTAAATAAACACGTCTACTTGCCTGCTATGGCAGGGGCGTGTAATGTTTCATCATTGACAAGGTTAATTTCGCAGGGATTGTTCGCTATGTACCGGCGGCCGAACGGATATGGTCTCTGACTATGCCTGTGAAGTCCCGGTTTCGATTCCTGTCGGAGGGGAGTCGTTAGTATACATCGCTGAAGAGACTTAATAAAGTCGAAACAGTCTGTACGGTGTTCTGCATAGCGAGCCATCCTTTGCGGGATTTTCTTGTCAAGATTATTTTCTATAATTATCGAATCTTATTCGATACATGCATTTATAATGCCTTCAAGCAGAAATATAAATAATAATTTATTCAACTTGCTTCTATAAAAAAAAACAAACATCCAAAAATCTTATTCACTTCGCCGAAGAGCTAAACGGCCGGGTTTGTTTACTAAATAAACGTTACTTGCCTGCTATGGCAGGGGCGTGTAATGTTTCATCATTGACAAGGTTAATTTCGCAGGGATTGTTCGCTATGTACGCGGCGGCCGAACGGATATGGTCTCTGACTATGCCTGTGAAGTCCCGGTTTCGATTCCTGTCGGAGGGGAGTCGTTAGATACATCGCTGAAGAGACTTAATAAAGTCGAAACAGTCTGTACGGTTCTGCATAGCGAGCCATCCTTTGCGGGATTTTCTTGTCAAGATTATTTTCTATAATTATCGAATCTTATTCGATACATGCATTTATAATTGCCTTCAAGCAGAAATATAAATAATAATTTATTCAACTTGCTTCTATAAAAAAAAACAAACATCCAAAAATCTTATTCACTTCGCCGAAGAGCTAAACGGCCGGGTTTGTTTACTAAATAAACCGTCTACTTGCCTGCTATGGCAGGGCGTGTAATGTTTCATCATTGACAAGGTTAATTTCGCAGGGATTGTTCGCTATGTACCGGCGCCCGAACGGATATGGTCTCTGACTATGCCTGTGAGTCCCGGTTTCGATTCCTGTCGGAGGGGAGTCGTTAGTATACATCGCTGAAGAGACTTAATAAAGTCGAACAGTCTGTACGTGTTCTGCGCATAGCGAGCCATCCTTTGCGGGATTTTCTTGTCAAGATTATTTTCTATAATTATCGAATCTTATTCGATACATGCATTTATAATTGCCTTCAAGCAGAAATATAAATAATAATTTATTCAACTTGCTTCTATAAAAAAACAAACATCCAAAAATCTTATTCACTTCGCCGAAGAGCTAAACGGCCGGGTTTGTTTACTAAATAAACACGTCTACTTGCCTGCTATGGCAGGGGCGTGTAATGTTTCATCATTGACAAGGTTAATTTCGCAGGGATTGTTCGCTATGTACCGGCGGCCGAACGGATATGGTCTCTGACTATGCCTGTGAAGTCCCGTTTCGATTCCTGTCGGAGGGGAGTCGTTAGTATACATCGCTGAAGAGACTTAATAAAGTCGAAACAGTCTGTACGGTGTTCTGCATAGCGAGCCATCCTTTGCGGGATTTTCTTGTCAAGATTATTTCTATAATTATCGAATCTTATTCGATACATGCATTTATAATTGCCTTCAAGCAGAAATATAAAATAATTTATTCAACTTGCTTCTATAAAAAAAAACAAACATCCAAAAATCTTATTCACTTCGCCGAAGAGCTAAACGGCCGGGTTTTGTTACTAAATAAACACGTCTACTTGCCTGCTATGGCAGGGGCGTGTAATGTTTCATCATTGACAAGGTTAATTTCGCAGGGATTGTTCGCTATGCTCCGGCGGCCGAACGGATATGGTCTCTGACTATGCCTGTGAAGTCCCGGTTTCGATTCCTGTCGGAGGGGAGTCGTTAGTATACATCGCAGATAGAGATGAAGAGACTTAATAAAGTCGAAACAGTCTGTACGGTGTTCTGCATAGCGAGCCATCCTTTGCGGGATTTTCTTGTCAAGATTATTTTCTATAATTATCGAATCTTATTCGATACATGCATTTATAATTGCCTTCAAGCAGAAATATAAATAATAATTTATTCAACTTGCTTCTATAAAAAAAAAACAAACATCCAAAAATCTTATTCACTTCGCCGAAGAGCTAAACGGCCGGGTTTGTTTACTAAATAAACGTCTACTTGCCTGCTATGGCAGGGGCGTGTAATGTTTCATCATTGACAAGGTTAATTTCGCAGGGATTGTTCGCTATGTACCGGCGGCCGAACGGATATGGTCTCTGACTATGCCTGTGAAGTCCCGGTTTCGATTCCTGTCGGAGGGGAGTCGTTAGTATACATCGCTGAAGAGACTTAATAAAGTCGAAACAGTCTGTACGGTGTTCTGCATAGCGAGCCATCCTTTGCGGGATTTTCTTGTCAAGATTATTTTCTATAATTATCGAATCTTATTCGATACATGCATTTATAATTGCCTTCAAGCAGAAATATAAATAATAATTTATTCAACTTGCTTCTATAAAAAAAAACAAACATCCAAAAATCTTATTCACTTCGCCGAAGAGCTAAACGGCCGGGTTTGTTTACTAAATAAACGTCTACTTGCCTGCTATGGCAGGGGCGTGTAATGTTTCATCATTGACAAGGTTAATTTCGCAGGGATTGTTCGCTATGTACCGGCGGCCGAACGGATATGGTCTCTGACTATGCCTGTGAAGTCCCGGTTTCGATTCCTGTCGGAGGGGAGTCGTTAGTATACATCGCTGAAGAGACTTAATAAAGTCGAAACAGTCTGTACGGTGTTCTGCATAGCGAGCCATCCTTTGCGGGATTTTCTTGTCAAGATTATTTTCTATAATTATCGAATCTTATTCGATACATGCATTTATAATTGCCTTCAAGCAGAAATATAAATAATAATTTATTCAACTTGCTTCTATAAAAAAAAAAAAACAAACATCCAAAAATCTTATTCACTTCGCCGAAGAGCTAAACGGCCGGGTTTGTTTACTAAATAAACGTCTACTTGCCTGCTATGGCAGGGGCGTGTAATGTTTCATCATTGACAAGGTTAATTTCGCAGGGATTGTTCGCTATGTACCGGCGGCCGAACGGATATGGTCTCTGACTATGCCTGTGAAGTCCCGGTTTCGATTCCTGTCGGAGGGGAGTCGTTAGTATACATCGCTGAAGAGACTTAATAAAGTCGAAACAGTCTGTACGGTGTTCTGCATAGCGAGCCATCCTTTGCGGGATTTTCTTGTCAAGATTATTTTCTATAATTATCGAATCTTATTCGATACATGCATTTATAATTGCCTTCAAGCAGAAATATAAATAATAATTTATTCAACTTGCTTCTATAAAAAAAACAAACATCCAAAAATCTTATTCACTTCGCCGAAGAGCTAAACGGCCGGGTTTGTTTACTAAATAAACGTCTACTTGCCTGCTATGGCAGGGGCGTGTAATGTTTCATCATTGACAAGGTTAATTTCGCAGGGATTGTTCGCTATGTACCGGCGGCCGAACGGATATGGTCTCTGACTATGCCTGTGAAGTCCCGGTTTCGATTCCTGTCGGAGGGGAGTCGTTAGTATACATCGCTGAAGAGACTTAATAAAGTCGAAACAGTCTGTACGGTGTTCTGCATAGCGAGCCATCCTTTGCGGGATTTTCTTGTCAAGATTATTTTCTATAATTATCGAATCTTATTCGATACATGCATTTATAATTGCCTTCAAGCAGAAATATAAATAATAATTTATTCAACTTGCTTCTATAAAAAAAAAAAACAAACATCCAAAAATCTTATTCACTTCGCCGAAGAGCTAAACGGCCGTGTTTGTTTACTAAATAAACGTCTACTTGCCTGCTATGGCAGGGGCGTGTAATGTTTCATCATTGACAAGGTTAATTTCGCAGGGATTGTTCGCTATGTACCGGCGGCCGAACGGATATGGTCTCTGACTATGCCTGTGAAGTCCCGGTTTCGATTCCTGTCGGAGGGGAGTCGTTAGTATACATCGCTGAAGAGACTTAATAAAGTCGAAACAGTCTGTACGGTGTTCTGCATAGCGAGCCATCCTTTGCGGGATTTTCTTGTCAAGATTATTTTCTATAATTATCGAATCTTATTCGATACATGCATTTATAATTGCCTTCAAGCAGAAATATAAATAATAATTTATTCAACTTGCTTCTATAAAAAAAAAACAAACATCCAAAAATCTTATTCACTTCGCCGAAGAGCTAAACGGCCGGGTTTGTTTACTAAATAAACGTCTACTTGCCTGCTATGGCAGGGGCGTGTAATGTTTCATCATTGACAAGGTTAATTTCGCAGGGATTGTTCGCTATGTACCGGCGGCCGAACGGATATGGTCTCTGACTATGCCTGTGAAGTCCCGGTTTCGATTCCTGTCGGAGGGGAGTCGTTAGTATACATCGCTGAAGAGACTTAATAAAGTCGAAACAGTCTGTACGGTGTTCTGCATAGCGAGCCATCCTTTGCGGGATTTTCTTGTCAAGATTATTTTCTATAATTATCGAATCTTATTCGATACATGCATTTATAATTGCCTTCAAGCAGAAATATAAATAATAATTTATTCAACTTGCTTCTATAAAAAAAAACAAACATCCAAAAATCTTATTCACTTCGCCGAAGAGCTAAACGGCCGGGTTTGTTTACTAAATAAACGTCTACTTGCCTGCTATGGCAGGGGCGTGTAATGTTTCATCATTGACAAGGTTAATTTCGCAGGGATTGTTCGCTATGTACCGGCGGCCGAACGGATATGGTCTCTGACTATGCCTGTGAAGTCCCGGTTTCGATTCCTGTCGGAGGGGAGTCGTTAGTATACATCGCTGAAGAGACTTAATAAAGTCGAAACAGTCTGTACGGTGTTCTGCATAGCGAGCCATCCTTTGCGGGATTTTCTTGTCAAGATTATTTTCTATAATTATCGAATCTTATTCGATACATGCATTTATAATTGCCTTCAAGCAGAAATATAAATAATAATTTATTCAACTTGCTTCTATAAAAAAAAAAACAAACATCCAAAAATCTTATTCACTTCGCCGAAGAGCTAAACGGCCGGGTTTGTTTACTAAATAAACGTCTACTTGCCTGCTATGGCAGGGGCGTGTAATGTTTCATCATTGACAAGGTTAATTTCGCAGGGATTGTTCGCTATGTACCGGCGGCCGAACGGATATGGTCTCTGACTATGCCTGTGAAGTCCCGGTTTCGATTCCTGTCGGAGGGGAGTCGTTAGTATACATCGCTGAAGAGACTTAATAAAGTCGAAACAGTCTGTACGGTGTTCTGCATAGCGAGCCATCCTTTGCGGGATTTTCTTGTCAAGATTATTTTCTATAATTATCGAATCTTATTCGATACATGCATTTATAATTGCCTTCAAGCAGAAATATAAATAATAATTTATTCAACTTGCTTCTATAAAAAAAAAAACAAACATCCAAAAATCTTATTCACTTCGCCGAAGAGCTAAACGGCCGGGTTTGTTTACTAAATAAACGTCTACTTGCCTGCTATGGCAGGGGCGTGTAATGTTTCATCATTGACAAGGTTAATTTCGCAGGGATTGTTCGCTATGTACCGGCGGCCGAACGGATATGGTCTCTGACTATGCCTGTGAAGTCCCGGTTTCGATTCCTGTCGGAGGGGAGTCGTTAGTATACATCGCTGAAGAGACTTAATAAAGTCGAAACAGTCTGTACGGTGTTCTGCATAGCGAGCCATCCTTTGCGGGATTTTCTTGTCAAGATTATTTTCTATAATTATCGAATCTTATTCGATACATGCATTTATAATTGCCTTCAAGCAGAAATATAAATAATAATTTATTCAACTTGCTTCTATAAAAAAAAACAAACATCCAAAAATCTTATTCACTTCGCCGAAGAGCTAAACGGCCGGGTTTGTTTACTAAATAAAAACGTCTACTTGCCTGCTATGGCAGGGGCGTGTAATGTTTCATCATTGACAAGGTTAATTTCGCAGGGATTGTTCGCTATGTACCGGCGGCCGAACGGATATGGTCTCTGACTATGCCTGTGAAGTCCCGGTTTCGATTCCTGTCGGAGGGGAGTCGTTAGTATACATCGCTGAAGAGACTTAATAAAGTCGAAACAGTCTGTACGGTGTTCTGCATAGCGAGCCATCCTTTGCGGGATTTTCTTGTCAAGATTATTTTCTATAATTATCGAATCTTATTCGATACATGCATTTATAATTGCCTTCAAGCAGAAATATAAATAATAATTTATTCAACTTGCTTCTATAAAAAAAAAAAAACAACATCCAAAAATCTTATTCACTTCGCCGAAGAGCTAAACGGCCGGGTTTGTTTACTAAATAAAAACGTCTACTTGCCTGCTATGGCAGGGGCGTGTAATGTTTCATCATTGACAAGGTTAATTTCGCAGGGATTGTTCGCTATGTACCGGCGGCCGAACGGATATGGTCTCTGACTATGCCTGTGAAGTCCCGGTTTCGATTCCTGTCGGAGGGGAGTCGTTAGTATACATCGCTGAAGAGACTTAATAAAGTCGAAACAGTCTGTACGGTGTTCTGCATAGCGAGCCATCCTTTGCGGGATTTTCTTGTCAAGATTATTTTCTATAATTATCGAATCTTATTCGATACATGCATTTATAATTGCCTTCAAGCAGAAATATAAATAATAATTTATTCAACTTGCTTCTATAAAAAAAAAAAACAAACATCCAAAAATCTTATTCACTTCGCCGAAGAGCTAAACGGCCGGGTTTGTTTACTAAATAAAAACGTCTACTTGCCTGCTATGGCAGGGGCGTGTAATGTTTCATCATTGACAAGGTTAATTTCGCAGGGATTGTTCGCTATGTACCGGCGGCCGAACGGATATGGTCTCTGACTATGCCTGTGAAGTCCCGGTTTCGATTCCTGTCGGAGGGGAGTCGTTAGTATACATCGCTGAAGAGACTTAATAAAGTCGAAACAGTCTGTACGGTGTTCTGCATAGCGAGCCATCCTTTGCGGGATTTTCTTGTCAAGATTATTTTCTATAATTATCGAATCTTATTCGATACATGCATTTATAATTGCCTTCAAGCAGAAATATAAATAATAATTTATTCAACTTGCTTCTATAAAAAAAAAAAACAAACATCCAAAAATCTTATTCACTTCGCCGAAGAGCTAAACGGCCGGGTTTGTTTACTAAATAAAAAACGTCTACTTGCCTGCTATGGCAGGGGCGTGTAATGTTTCATCATTGACAAGGTTAATTTCGCAGGGATTGTTCGCTATGTACCGGCGGCCGAACGGATATGGTCTCTGACTATGCCTGTGAAGTCCCGGTTTCGATTCCTGTCGGAGGGGAGTCGTTAGTATACATCGCTGAAGAGACTTAATAAAGTCGAAACAGTCTGTACGGTGTTCTGCATAGCGAGCCATCCTTTGCGGGATTTTCTTGTCAAGATTATTTCTATAATTATCGAATCTTATTCGATACATGCATTTATAATTGCCTTCAAGCAGAAATATAAATAATAATTTATTCAACTTGCTTCTATAAAAAAAAAAACAAACATCCAAAAATCTTATATATATATATATATATATACTAGCTAAAGTACCCGGTCCATGACCGGACTAAAGAAAAAATAGGAACACCAAAGAGTGAGTGCCGAGAAAATAAGAGATAGGTATACCCAATTTCCATTCATTTTTTTAATATCTCATAAAATAAAATAGTGGATGGGGGTAGACCTCGTAAAAAAATATTTCCCCTAATATATTTTCGTGAAAATCGGTCCATTAATTGATTTCTCATAGAATATTTTGAAAATCCTCTTGTCGTAAGTGGTTTTTGGCTACGTAAAATTCAGTTGATTTAACGGTGCAAAAATGAAAACATTGTTTTTAAATCATAATTTTTATTATTTCAATTAGCTGAAAATTAAAAAAAAATCATCAGTAGTTTGTTTAATGTTTCTTCTTTCGAATTGAGAAATCTTTTTCAAGATAATATTAATTTTTATGCAAGTTTCATTGTGTTAAATATAGGGGTGGGGTAAAGTTCACAGGGATAATTGGTGGTAACTAATAAGAGATAATTATTTATCAAAATTTTTAAAAAATCTCCGAGAATTGTCTAATGAATAAACGGTCGAAACAAATATATTCGAGACGACACTAATATGAATGAATTAAAGTGATTTCTAAAGTTTTTAAAAAATGTTAATAAATGATTAAAAGAAATCTCGAGATAAGGGCTAAACTTGAAAAACGGTCCGAAAATTAGGGTGACCAAAACAAAACAAAAAAACAGAACCCAAATTATTTATTTCCCCATTAAACTAACACTGAACTCCAACACTAATCCCTAGTTAAACCCCTAGTTAAAATTAACAGTTTTATTACAAAATTTGTGGGTTCTGTTTTTTCTGGGTCACCCTTTATATAGGTGACCCAGAAAAAACAGAACCCAAATTATTTATTTATTTTCCCATTAAACTAACCCTAAACTCCAACCCTAACCTAAACCCCCCTAGTTAAAATTATCAGTTTTATTACAAATTTTGTGGGTTCTGTTTTTTCTGGGTCACCCTAATTTTCCGACCGTTTTTCCAGCCGAGTTCGAAAGACCATTTTTGACGGTTTTTAGTAAAATAAAAAGAAAGAGAGAAATAAGTGGTGACTTAATTTTAAAAAAATCTGCCTATTTATTTATCCTTAGAATTATGATAAATTAAATAACAAATTTTCTCATTCAAGTTATGTACATTAGAATCATTTTTATTTTATGTTTAAGGTAAGAACATACACTTGTTTTGTTTATATACAAAATGTTAACTACATCGTATTTTTATTATAATTTTGTTGTTGTTTTTATTACAATACAACAATGTTTACTTAGTTACGAAATAAGTAGTTATATAATTCAACTACCTATTTTTGTAAAAAGGCTTTTTTTCTAAAACTCTTTATACGAAAAAGTTAAAAAAACAAAGTTGATTTAAATTATTATTGTTATTTACTTCGCTTATTATTTATTTCTCTTATTATTGTTATTTACTTCGCTCTTTCTTACCAAATAGATATTTGTAAGATAGATTATTTCATTTCATTTCTAACTAAATTAATATTTTAAAGACAGGAATAAAAAGATTGCGATATGAATAAGATTTGATTTTTCGTTAAAACATACTTTTGCTGTCCGAAGCAAAATAATGTTTTCCTAACTCGCTATAAAAAATAATTCAATGGATAAAGACTCATTTATGAGCAAGATTATTTTCTCTTCTTTTCAACCATATGGATATTTTTAAGATTGGACAACAAATAGGCGATAAATTCTGAGCTGAACAGCTTAAGACTGCGAAATTTATTGACTAAAATTGAATTCACTGCTGATATTCGCTTTAACAAAAAGTCAGGCAGGGGACAATATCTTATCATCAGAAGGAGCTGGTATACGGACAGTTTCGCAAATTGGGTGATTTTGGCTTAATCAATTAATTATATCCCTTAATCAGTAAAAATCAATAACCAAATTTGGCGTGTTTCTTAGTTAGAAGGATATCAATATGTATGAGAGATTTCGAATCAGAGTAACCCCCCGTTTTAAACTTATGCGTCGACACGTACATACCAAAAACTTAGTCTTATATATTTATATATATATATATATATAAGATACCAACTACTCGTGCACACATGGGCATGTATATGTGTGTGTGAATATGAGCGTGAATGCGGTGACATACATGCATACGTGGGCGGAGAGAGAAAGAAGAAGAAGAAGAAGAAGAAGAAGAAGAAGAAGAAGAAGAAGGAGGAGGAGGAGGAGGAGGAGGAGGAAGGAGGAAGGAGTGAATAAGAAACAAATGGTGAACAAATTATGAAACACAATCCCAGGTGAAGCAAAGAAAAAAAGGGGGTAGGGAGAAAGCAACACACTACTTTCACCACCATATACCCCTCAGCGGAGTAATTCAAAAATTTGGCTCACGCCTGTACACACATATATATAAATGGACATTCCTTGTATTTATTAACGGGCGCGTTGTCTATCATGCTGCTTTGTAACAATCGCACCATAAATGTATTGTACACTATAACACACACACACACACACACACACACACACACATATATATATATATATATATATATAGTTACCAGCAAAAACTGGGGTGTAAGGGAGATAACTTCCTATTTTAAGAGCTTGAAAAATTTCAGTTGAGATCATGGTTGAATATATAAAATATGGAGGCCTTAATCATTTATAGTGATACTATTTCGTATGTTTGAAATATCTGGATGTCAAATCTGAGTTTTCAAATTAAAAGATTGTTGAATTGTTAATTTTAAAAGTATTGCCTCAATTATGATAAAAAATAATTTTAAAAAAACAAAGTTTAATAAAGATTTATTTTTTATTTTAAGAAAGAAGCGCTATGAATTTTTTAAGTCTTAAGAAAAAAACAAACACGTAAAATCTTTTTTGGTTTTTATTTACTTTTTTTTCTCTTTTACCTTTACTTTTTAATCATTAATTAACAACAAAATTCATTTTGTTGATAATTTTAGTGCTACCTTTTTGATTATTTCTTCAGCGAATAATTTACAACAGATGTTACGAAGCTTTATTTATTTTTTTATTTTCAAAAGCGTCAATAACAGGAAGCACAAAAATTAAAAACAAAAATTTTAGATGTCAGGTCCGCCGAAAATTTTTTTAGCACTTTTTAGCACTTGACAATTTTCACAAGTTCTTTTAATTTTAATTTTTCATAAAAATATAAATTTTAACCAACAATAAATGTCTTCATTTGCAAGGAGAAACCTCTTAAAAATATTCAGCCACGCGAAGGGAACATAAAAACTTAAACACGCGACTTGTAAACAATTTACATTCCATCATCGTGTGTAAATTTTACTATAAACTTATTTTAATTAAAAAATTTCAATAGCGAATAATTTCATAAACAAAAAGAGAATTCATTTGCCAATAATTCCTGTTAATGCGAATTAAAATTTACATGAAAACTGCCAAAATTTCACGTGTCTAACAAAACTGTTATTTGTTTGTGGTTGCTTTTTTTTTTTTATTAATATAACTACAAAAATGTTTACTACTTAGTGTTAGTATAACAATATCTACAATAAAAATACTCGTGTAAAATATATTTTTAAGAACATTCAGTTTAATTTCAGTGTTCAATAATTTTTTTTCTTCTTTTAATTAGATTAGTATTAATTTCAAGTTTACTATTTTTGAAAGGAATGTAAAAAAATAAATAAATAAAAGAACAATGTACTTTTGGAAATAAAGTGATCCTTTAATGAATGAATCATAATAACTTGGGAAATGAGTTGAATTCGTTAACAAATCACACTGTAAAGACCGTGGTCACAAGGGGAGATAATTTTGATCTTTTAGGCTTCCATATTTTAAATTGACGATTTTTAAAAAATCGTTTTAATTCTTTTAAAATATCCTCCCAGGGTTTCCGCATTTTTTAACTTAAATTTTTTCAAAGATAAAATTCTGGGCTATCTTTGGTTAAAATTGCTAATTAGGCCGTACTGCGGTTCGACATATTAAATTGACCTTGAAATTTTTAAGGTAGTCCAAAACCCAGTTTAACTTAAGATAGAATTTTTCTTTTTTACATCAATTTAAAGACAACTATATTTTATAATACTACGAAAAAAAAAACTTGCTACATTATTTATTTTTTGAGTTTTAAGAAAACGAATTTTAAATTTTAAAATCACTTTTTTAGGTTATTGAATTTATATTTTTTATTTTTTTAATTTTTCTATATATTCTTCAGGATATGATCTTTCAAGAAATGTAAAAATTAGGGACCGGGATTTTTTCTTCTTCAAATGGTCAAAGGTCACCCCCCCCCATTCTGAATTTATAAAAAAAAGTATTTTTTCAAGTTTCTTCCATAAAATAAACTAATCCTTATAAAATCAAGTCGTGGGAAAATAATTTGGTGAAAATTTCATTAAAATCGGACAATTCCCTGATTTTTGGTAATTGTTTTAAAATTAAGAAATTAAAAAAAAAAATTACCTCCCAATGTTTGCCGGTAGCTATATATATATATATAATGATTCAATTGCAAGGTTCCTGGTTCGGTACCAGCACTCGCCAACCCAGCTTATGAGAAGCACAGGGAACTATGCAGTAAGATGAGGAGCTGATGGTAGGTGTGTCGCCCACCTCAGAGGCAAACAACCTTCTTAGTCTATCGCTAGTGTGAAGGAGATATACTCCCTCGCTATAGACATTAGGCCACCCTGTTGACAATACTTACTTTATATATATATATATATATATATATATATATATATAAAGTTAGTAAGTAAAGTCGTCGGGACGGCCTAATATCGGTATCAGCCAGACAGCGAGGGAGTCTATCCCCTTTCCATAGCGCCAGAAAAAGGATATTATTTGAGCATCTGAGGTGGAGCGCCACACCTACCATCAGCTCCTTACTTTACCGCACAGATCCCTGTGCTACTCATACGCTGAGTTGGCAGGGGTCGATATCGAACTAGGAACCTTGTGGTTTCTAGCCTAGCACTTTACCGACTGAGCTAAACCGGCCCCAAAGTAAAGATTTTGAAATTTTGCATTTACTTATAAAATTTTGCATTTACTTATAAATTTGCTCTGTGACTTTAGCAATAAGAGCTCACATTGAGCCCTCAAACTGCGACAGGTTGTTTAAAAAAACTCCTATGTCGTAAGGAAGATTTCTTCTCTGGACTTTTGGATTATATATATATTATATATAATATATATATATATATATATAATTACTTAATATCAGAAAGTGACCTTTTTGCAGTCATTAAACTCAAGTGGTTACTAATCGGCGTTAGATGTGGTACAAACAAGTTGAACAATTTAGCTCCTTTTCTTCTTAAGCCTGAATGAACCCCTCCACACCAAAAAAAAAAAAAAAAATAACAAAAAAAAAAAACCCAACAAAAAACAGCGAATGACTGATTCTGTGTTGATGTCGTCACGTCACGTTATCTTCTTTCAAGCTTGCAATTTCGCTCGACATTTTTGTGTTTGCGGCAGAAATAAATGTCCACCTTCGCTGTTCTGTGATTGATTTCAATTCGTGACTCCCCAGAAGTATGGCCAATTGCACAAATATTGTCGGACATTAGTCAAACGAATCTTAAGCTTTAACACTGCCTCCATTGTGGATTTGTAACATTGAATTTAATGGTACGTTTGTTCCTAAATCTTCCGACCGTTATCCTCTTGCAACACCGTCCAAATCGCCCAAGATAAAATCCAAAAATGTAAATCCTGATTATCTGGTGTCGCTTATCCGCTGAATTCTTATTTCTTATGAGTGTCGTCACTTCAGATAAATAATGGACCATTTCGATTTTATTATAAAGAAATAAAGGGAAGAAAAGGACATGTTACACAGAAAACATATGATGAGAAAACAAAAGAAAGGAAGCAGGGAAGATAGAGAGAGGGGGCAATAACGCTAATCTGTTTCAATCGAACATGATGAAAAGAAGAAAAGAAAGAAAGAAAAAGAGTGTGAGAGAGAGAGAGAGAGAGTTAAATCAAGATTATTATACTTTTCACATATTGAACTATTTAGCAATAGATCTTAAGTAACCATATCAAACGTTGTAATAATTAATTTATCATACTGTGATATATTCACAGATCATGCTAGTTGAATCTAAAAGCGGGAACCCATGTAGTTTGAGGGTAATTATTTATGGATGCGAATATCAAGTGCTGGAGATTTAAGAAAAGAAAAGAAAAAGAAAGAAAGAAAGCCCTTGTTTCTCTGGCGAAACATCGTATGCATTATTGAGAATCACATGAATATTACTAGCTCAGTCCCATTATAGTTGGTACATTTGCATATAAATCTAATATACTAGATGTCGCAACTAATACTGGATAGAGATAGCACTAATGGTTTCGGTAAAAATCTGACAGCATTATTTCTGTATAGATTGGCACTTCTTTCTTATATCAAAGTGTAGTATCTGTATTCATTAAATTGTTTCTGAAGAGTTTTTCTGCACACAGTTATATGATATCAAGTATTCCTAAAAACAAATAATTTGTACAGAGTTCTATGCTTTAAAGTATTCCTATCTAATACTAATAATCATATGGTTTTGAGTAATTAATTCTATTCTTTAAGACACATACACATAAACATGCATATATATATATATATATATATATATATATATATATATATATATATATATATATATATTTAATAACCCCTCCGCACGAGCAAGTCAGTTTCTTAAGCGGAGTCTAACAGGTTTGAATTCAGAGTTTTCCTTTACCTAGACGAGTTACCTAGCTAAAGTTAAAGAGCCTAGTCTGTTATAATAATTAGCAGTAGCTGGACGAAGAGTAGTTGGGTCCATACCTTTGCTGCTATGTGAAATGCAAACAGCCTCGTCCAGGATTTTGAACTCGGTTGGCCATGTCCAATTTCTTTCGACATGACACCACAGGTACTTCTATTATAAAGCTTTTGGATTGGAGATTTTTTTGAAGATACATCTGTGATCCTTTTGAAGTCAATGATTTGTTCAAGGAGGATCAAACGGCGTGTATTTAAAATAAAAAAGTCTTTATAATCAAGCAAGAATTAAACGAATCACATGCATCTATGTTTAACAAATTTCAACGTGAAAGCTGTGTGTGTCAGTAAGAACCGATTCTTTTAACTTAGACATTATCAATAATAGTATAAAAAATATTATATAAAACATTATAAATAATCATAACTAATTAGAAAATAATCGATTCGTTATTAATATATTCTATTTTAGGTCAAACATAATTCCATACAAAGAATATTCTATTTAAACACAAATGGATTATTACTATATTGTGGGCAATGAATACAGATCGATCCTAAAATATCCCAGCCTGTCAGCTGTAGAATGAGCCGAGTGCACCCAGAGTGGTAAAAACCACCACCAACCGAGCCAACTGTTGGCTGTGGGTGGTGAACTGTGTGTCCGAGGACAGGATTGTGGTGGATGAGCGGTCAGTGACCTAGGCACTTAGTGATATGCAACACTCCATTTCAGCTCTTATTTGATCTAGATGGGTGTTCGCAGAGACCCCATCCAATCACTACCATGGATTAGCATTAGATTGTGGTTAATGACTGGGTACCGATCCTAAAATATCTTTTGCTCTAATCAGAAAGAAATATTTCAACACAAATAATATGAAGGATCTTTTTGTGAATACTAACAGTTTATTTTTTTTGAGAAAAATAAAAAAATATACCAAAATTATGAATATGAAATATAAAATATAAAATATATTCATGAAATACATCTACAGAGATTACACCAGTAAAGGAAATTTGAGTATCAACTTTTAATTCACACTCAAACAGTTTTTGGCATTAAATAACCCACAAGGTTATTATGCCATTAAACAAACCAATCCAAACAAAACCAAATGAAGTTAATGAAAATTATTTATACCCATTTGAAGATATTAAGGATTTGAAATATAGAAACTTTTTATCGAAATGACGTATTTCGGCATTAAATGACCCGAAAAGGGTTGATGTGCCGTAAAACAAACAAACCAAACCTAAAATCCCTGTTGGCTGGGGCTGTAAATACGTCAAGTGCACATCTGCAGAGGAGTAAGACCCACCACAAACGGAGCCACCTTTTGGTCATGGGTGGTGATCTGTAATGCCTAAGGACATGATTGAGGTGACTGAGCCGTCTGTGATCTGGATACTTAGTGATACCATGACATACAATATTCCACTTCAGCCCTTATTTGATCTAGACGGATGGTCGGAGAGGCTCATCGGTCAGTCGGCTTATTATGTCAAGTCATAGCAACTATATGATTGTCCCGACTGTATTCTCCAAATTGCTCTTATGGCACACACCCATTATCATATAAGAAGACATTGATTGAGGGTCAACCACCAGTATTTATCAATACACATGAAATTAATGAAAATTATTTCTGCCAATTTATTAATAGACATGCAAAATCAATTAAGAGTCAATTTTTTACGAAAATTTCGATACTTATTCACCTTTTGCTGAAATTATGTTTAAAATAGGTTTTTCCTTAAATATAGGGGAAATGTTTTTACGAGCCCCCACCCATTTCATTTTATGAAATCTGAAAAAATAAAGCAATAAAAAACGATTTTTATTATTTTTCTCTAAAGATAAGAGGCTGAATAATTGTTACGTTGTAATACTCACGGTACTAAAACTCCGATAAAAAATCATAACACGAGAAACATGTCGTCACAACTCCCAGCCTTTATTAACGTGCTCGTCTAGTGGCTTCTACCAGGGAGGAGGGGAGGCAGAGAGAACGAGAGAGAGACAACACTACTAGATTCCTGGGCTCTAATGAGGTCTGTCCCCCACGACGGACGCCGGCAAAAAAAAAGAGGACGAAGCCTTTCTTCCTTCCCCCACGTCACCACGTGACTTCCGGTCAACACCCGACTTCCGGTCAACACCCGACTTCCGCTTGCCCCTCAATTCTTCGTTCGGGGTCACGCTACGGTCAAAACCATCGCTCTCCTCTTTTGGGTCATCACTATTTTTTAAGCCTTTGTTATTTATATTCCTCCTCCTTCCATTAGCAGTTCTAGCTCACAAGGGTCATATTGCTACATAATTATATCAGAAGATTTTATAAATTTCTATAAGTGATTTATTTGAGTAAAAAAACAAACCCCATGAATTCTGAAATAAAAAGTGCTAAAAAATGTCATAATATTATTCTTTGAAAAAATTAGTCTTACTTTTTGAAATAATGTATACTATGGTCCTATTCCAGTCGCGGTTCTTAATAAGATGACAGTTCCGTGACTACCAAATGTGTCTCCGACCAGTTGCTCTGTCGATGCCTTCTGCGCCCACGCCATGTTCCTTTATCCGCAAAATTAGGATCGATACAACTTGGTCGGAGCGTCTTTGTGACGGTCTGAAGATCAGTGGAAATTCGCTGCCGTAGTTATTGGCAACTCTAAGAACGAGACAACACACCGTTAACAATAACAACAGTTTTATTATTATATATAACGGAGAGGAATATATTTTGCACACTAGGTCGAAGAGAAAAGACACGGTGAGGAGCTTTGTCTGACGTTTTGTTCTATACTAATTAGCATTGAGTAATGTGGACTGAACTGTAACAGTTTTTTTATAAGAGTTTTTCTTGGCGTCAAAGTCTATTTCTTCTAGCGGCAAAGATTTCTTATTTCAGCAGTTTCAGTAGTTCTTCCCTCTGGATCTCCCCGGCCTGACTACATTTTTAACTATTCAGAGCGTCTTTTATATAGGAAAAATTGTAGCTATTCTGCAATCGAGACAAGGTTAACCAGTGCTATATGCCAGCCCCCCCCCCCCAAAAAAAAAAAAAAATAAATCTACCCCTTGATTTCCGACAGGTTTGATAAACATATCACCTTAGTGGCCTGCAGTGACCTTTGCTTGTATCAGTAAACACAATAAGTAAAATCAAAATTTATACAATATTTTGATTTTCCCAGTTTAACAAAATCATTTCCTTTAACTAACAAAAATAACTTTTACATTTTTCCTCTTTCATTAAAAATTACTTGACACCAACAAAAAGAAATCACCGTGTTACATTCCTCTCCGAAATATTTTGTCATAATTCTGTCAGCTATTAATTGTGGTATTGATCAAAGGCAAGAAAGAGTTTCTTATTTAAAATCTTTCTTTAGCCTCGTACTATAGCGGAAGGGCTATGGCGTACCTATAAGCCATGCAACCCAATGGGGAGTTCTATTTTAGAATAACCGTAAAGCTTCAAGATGTTCTCCCATATTTTCCAGCTAGTTTACATTATTTGCGTCTCTTTCACAAATTACAACCACAGATCTAGACTTTTCCCCTTATCTAGACCTATGCAGTCCTTCCCTAATCATTTTCCTACCGCAGCGGCCTCAGCTTATTCTATCCCTAAATTTGGTAAAAAACGGTTTTTCCACACAGAAGCAATGTCTCCAATTGTTTTTCACTGAGTTGGTCGCCTCAGGTCTATTGTTCTGTGTAAACTTAACTTTGTGTGATTTTACTGATGTCTTTTGGCTTCTATTATTCTTCTATCCCAAAGACGCTAATTTACAAACCATATCTGCCCCTTTTCTTTGGATTTTAATTCCTTCCACAGTTTCTTTTTCTTATTCCTAAGTTTCCTATTTAACTTTTTGCAAGATTTTCTTTCTCGGGAGAACAGTTATTATGGGAATGATTCGATTGGTTATGTCTTTGACATAAAATTTGTTGCCACTTTTACACCCATGTCTTACAGAATCTACACTATCCTTATTTCTATTTTTCCGTAAGGATTTGACATGGTTGCATCTCTTCTGTGTAAGTTTGTGGCTTCGGTTAAATTTCGATGGCCGTCCAGTTTTTTTCTTTTACTGAGTCAGCATCACTTTGCTCCTCTGTTTGCCACGGAAATCTCTTTCTTTGTGCCCCAACTTGCCACAGTTCCAACATTTTTGCTGGCTTTTAATTGTGCTATAGTCCTTTTTATTTTTTTCTGATATAGTTCTTTGTTTTTGTTCCCCCTTTCTACAACTATAGCAACTATGGCTTCGTCCAGACCACTCTTCGCTAAAATCTTCCTCTTTGGGGACCCTTAACATGGTTCGAGAGTCCAACTGTCCCCGCCGCCAATGTAGCCTGGTCGGAACTCCAAATTTATCTGCTCTGTCCCCCGAATACTTCGAAGTTGTTCAAAGAGCCTGTCACTCTCTCTCTTGCCGCCGACAACACCTCCGATATGGAGTGGCGCTTCCCTAATAAAGTGGCTATTAATGGCCTCGATGAAAAATTCAGTCAAATTAACTTGTAATGCTAGACGCTTTTAATTCTGAGTTATGATATGCTAACCTAGCTAGGTTTTTCATCCTTCCAACTAACTCAGCAAGAGCCTCATCTTTAATTTGCCTTAGTCTTATTAAGGCTCGAGCGGTCTCGACAGGTTTTACTGTTATATACCCTTCTAACATATCGGTTATATAAGAGAGAGAGAGAGAGAGAGAGAGAGAGAGAGAGAGAGAGAGAGAGAGAGAGTATGAGGAGATGATGAGGGTGTCTTACTTGTCTTCTCTTTTGCTTGCTAACTCGGCCACCATATTCTTCAGGGCTGATTTCTTGGGCTGATCCTGTGGGTTGCTTTCGTCTTTTTTGTTCGGTATGGTCTTCTCTTGTTTTAATGAATAGCATATATAAGCTTATTAAAGATATGACACAATGCCAAATTTATGGGGGTACTTAGTATAAAGATACAAATATGATATCTGTAATTCCTTACCCTTTCCAGATGGACTAACCTGTTTACAACCAAATCTAATAATATCAGTTGCCAGCAGTATTGATTTCTAATGTAAAACCATATTTAGTGTATTCTTATAGTAAAAATCATTTCCAGTGCATTTATATAGTAAAAATCATTTTCAATGCATTTTTATACTAAAATCATTTCCAATGCATTTTATACTAAAAATCATTTCCAATGCATTTTATACTAAAAATGATTTCCAATGCATTTTTATAATAAAAATCATTTCCAATGCATTTTTATGATAAAAATCGTTTCCAATGCAGTTTTATAGTAATAATCCTTCTGATTGCATTTATATAGTAAAAATCATTTCCAATGTATTTTTATTGTAATTTCAATAATTTAATGGACAACTTACAAGATGGGCTTGTACTGTTTGTATCTGCTAGGGATTTCTTAAGATTCAATGGACAAGTGGTGGTTTGTGGGTAGTACAGCATCTACTGGGAATATCCTCCTTGTAAGATGAATGGTTCCTTTTGAAGAATCACAGAACTAGCAAACTAAAATAAAAAAAATAAAAAAATACAAGAACAACGTTTAGAAAAATAAAACTTAAGAAAACGCCATTGATTTTATCCCTTTCAAAAATAAATTTATTACTAAATTTTACCATTTTGCAGTACCTCAAATTTCAATTAAAAAAAAACAAACAAACGAAAAAAAACTGACTATTTGTGCAAACAATATAGAGAGGTGAAGGAAAATTGTCTCTGACCAACAAGAAATGACTCCGTGGTACCAAAATGGAAATGGTATTTGTTGGTGAGCAACCAGTACAACAATTACAAGCCAAACCTGGAAGACCATTGCGGTTTCTACCAGTGGAGATATACCATTGCGGTTTCCAATAGCGGAGATATACCCTGACTAATGAACTATAACCGAAAAAAGAGACAATCATCATTGAACTTTAAAAGAATTTATTGCACCATTCCTTCTCAATACTGCTTGAGATACTTCTTTGATTATGTTTTACACATTTTTTAAATATTCCCCACCATTTACCTATGCAGTAAATGACAAAATGCCTGGGAGAGGAATGTAACAAGGTGATTTCTTTTTGTTTGTGTCAAGTAATTTTTAACGAAAGAGGAAAGGTGTAAAAGTTATTTTTGTTAGTTAAAGAAAATGGTTTTGTTAAAATGGGCAAATCAAAATATTGTATAAATTTTGATTTTAGTTATTGTGTTTACAGTTACAATCAAAGGTCACTGCAGGCCACTTCAGGACACAAAGCTGTCGGAAATGAAATGTTAAACTTACTTTTGGGGCTGGCATATAGCACGGTTTATCCTTGTCCCGATTGCAGAATAGCTACAATTTTTTTCTATATAAAAGACGCTTTGAATAGTTAAAAATGTAGTCAGGCCGGAGAGATCCAGAGGGTAGAACTTCTGAAACTGCTTAAATAAGAAATCTTTACCACTAGAAGAAATAGACTTTGACGCCAAGAAAAACTCTTATAAAAAAACTGTTACAGTTCAGTCCACATTACTCAATGCTAATTAGTATAGAACAAAACGTCAGACAAAGCTCCTCACCGTGTCTTTTCTCTTCGACCTAGTGTGCAAAATATATTCCTCTCCGTTATATATAATAATAAAACTGTTGTTATTGTTAACGGTGTGTTGTCTCGTTCTTAGAGTTGCTAATAACTACGGCAGCGAATTTCCACTGATCTTCAGACCGTCACAAAGACGCTCCGACCAAGTTGTATCGATCCTAATTTTGCGGATAAAGGAACATGGCGTGGGCGCAGAAGGCATCGACAGAGCAACTGGCCGGAAACACATGGTAGAGAAAGATGTCCCAATAGAGGACAAGGGGCCACCGTAGATCAGAATATGGGAGAGGGTGACTTGCAACAGGCACTCAAAGGCATCCTATTTAAAAAAAAAAAAAAAAAAAAAAAAAAAAACAGGGAAAACTTCAAGGGCCACCCCAGTAACTAAGAGGGTGGCCCGGAATCTGGAAAAGGATAACCAATAGGATAAAGCCTGTATCCATAAAAATCCCGAAAAAGATACGAGAAGTTGGGGGTGCACTCGAGTATGCCAAGATGGTGGGGACGAAAATATTACGTTGAGGAATCAAATGGACAAACCTTCAAGAATAGAATCAAAGTGTGAGATAGGGAAAAGCAACGGAATACGAGTTAGTCACCAAAATAAAAAAAAGAAGGATATAGAGAATATCAACTCCTCTCACATGGTTCAGAGATGGAATGCAAAATTAGAATAGGAAAGAAAGTAGAAACATTAATTGACACTGGGTTAATGAAATCAACTGCTTTTGAAGAAATAGAATTAGCTATTGCCAGTTTAGAAGAATCGGACTTAATCATAACCCAGGCTAATGGCCAGGAAATACAAGTAAAGGGAATGTGTCGGTAACCCTGGAAATAGGAGGTATGGGTACCTTGTCAAAACTGTATATAGCACCAAACTTAGATAGGTGTATGATATTGGAAAATAACTGGATAATGGCAAATCAGGCACAGATACGTTTCAAGCCAAATCTTTTAACGATAAAAGCGTAAAACTACCAGTGGGTAGAAGTGCCAGTACGACAATTGCTGTTTACCCAGAGGAAGATATTAAACTGCCTGCGCGAGCCGCAATTGCTTTTTCTGCTGGAATAGACTCACTGGAAGAGCCATGTGGGATGTTATACCAGGTAATCCTAAAGAACAAACCCTCCTTAGAAAACGAAGTAATGGTGGCTGAGGCTGTAGTTGAGGGAAATGGCAGGAGCCAAGTATCGGTAATGTTAGCCAATTTGAGTAATAAGACGGTGAGTGTGCCAAAAGGTGTACAACTGGGGACAGTGCTTAATATCAAAACCAAGAGACAGGTGAAAAATATTGAGACACAATATTAATCCAGATGAGATAAGTGTACCACAAAGACATAGAAAAATAGAACAGTTTATATATAACAATACGGATGTTTTCGCTAACACGGATAAGGAATTAAGTTGAATGCAGACGATCCAAATGAGGATAGACATAGGGGACCACCCTCCTATAAAATTAAGGCCTTAACGAACCCCAATCCATAAACGGAAATTGGTAGAGGAGTGGTAAAGGACATGTTAGAATTCGGAGTAATTGAACGCTCTAAATCCCCTTGGAGTTTTCCGATAGTGGTGATTGACAACAACAAAAAATTGAAGGCATCGATTCTGCGTAGACTTTAGGGCCCTCAATAATATCACCAAGCCCCTTGTGTACATTCCTATCATTAATAGACGATATACTAGCTGTGCTGGGCAAGGCAACCTGTTTTTCTGCCCTTGATCTGAGGTCAAGATACTGGCAGGTAGCCTTTGATAAAGCTGATCGAGAGAAGGCCACATTTGCATGCCACACGGGACGTTTCCAATTTAGAGTGAAGCCTTTCGGGCTTGTCAATGCGCCTGGGGTTTTCCAACAACTAATGTCAGTCGTATTGGCGTAATTGGAGCAGTTATCTTTTTTGGATGACATATTGGTTTTCTCGAGCAATGTCAGTGAACATCTCCAGCACGTGCAGGCTGTATTCGAAAGATTGAAAAATCATGGGCTGAAGTTAAAATGACCAAAATGCCAGTTGATGAAAGAAGAGACTAGGTATTTGAGTTTTGTCATTAACAAAAACAGGATAAAACCTGACACCGATAAGATCGAAAGCTGGTCCCCTAGTAGCTGCTTCGCCGTTGCTTTCCTGTCGCTTCGCCGCCGTCTTGCCGCCCAAAGTCCTGAACTTGACCATTTCAGCCATAATTAATTAACTGCATATCGCCAGGTAACTCATTACTTTCAACTTCGAGATTGGAACCCCTTTGTTGTTCTACATGATTTTATTCATTGTATGATAAATAAAGGTATTGTTATATACACAATTTAACAAGCGTTTCTGAATTATTAAGGTGGTTGACTAGTCGACAACACAGGTAAATTTGGTCATCTTCAGACCCAGCCAAAACCGAAAGAAGTCCGAACCAGCTCTTCCACAACTTTTCTGTGTGTCAAACAACACAATGTGGGTACAGAAAGTCCAAACGAGCAGGTTCTCCGGATAGATAAACCTCTAAGTGGGCCTCAGCGCTAATAGGACAACAATACTATATTCTATAGAATTGTCAAAATTTTGTTTTTCAAAGAAATTAATTTTTAAGAGATTTTAATTCCTTTAATAATTAATTAAATATTTTTTATGTTTAAAAATCTATGTTTTGTATACAAATCCAATTTTTTCACTGAATTAGAATTCTGGTTAACGAAAAATTTGATTCAACCACGATATATTAGTATTTTTAAGAAAATGTCTAATTGTTGAATAACAATATTTGCGTTCTAGAATGTACGGAAGGGCATTGTTTCACTGAACATTGGTTATCTTTATTGAATGTTTTCACAAACTAAAATCAAGACGTATTGCATCTTCTATTCCAGTCTTACTTCTGTTTGTTTTTTCGCGTAAAATTTTCTGTCTGAACCACCTCAGCCTTTTTGCAAGAAAAGTAAGCACCTCTTTATTATTTTATCAGTTTTTTTTTGCCCTTAAGTAAACATATTGAATATTGTCATAATTAAATTATCATACTGTGGAATATCAATAAGTCCTGCTGGTGTTTTATATAATACACCATTTTTGCTCTAACTGAATATTTTAAGATAGGAATAAAAAGATTGCGATAAATAAGATTTGATTTTTCGTTAAAATTTAGTATGAAAAAGAAAACATACTTTGAATTCTAGGCTGTCCAAAGCAAAATATTTTTAACACACGCAGTAAAAATAATTGAATGGATAAAAACACATACAAATAAATATCTAGAAAGATTCTTTTATTTTATTTCTAACTATATAATACCTTAAGGATTTGACCATAAATAGGCGAGAGATTCCGAGCTGAACGGCATAGACTGCAATTTTGTCAACTAAAATTTTGTTCACTAAACTGTTGGTATCGCTATAATAGAAAGCAGGCAGCTCGGCTGTCCAAAAGCCAATTTCTTCTTTGTTTTTTTAACTTGCTGTAAAAAATGATTCAATGGATAAAAACAACATACAAATTACATATTTTGGAAGGTTCTTTTCTTTTCTTTCTAACCATATAAATATTTTAAAGATTGAACCATGAATAGGCGAGAGATTCCGAGCTGAACGGCATAGACTGCCATTTTGTTCACTAAAATTTTGTTCACTAAACTGCTGGTGTCGCTATAATATAAAGCAGGCAGCGAACAATATTTTATTAGGCAGCAGGAGCTGGTATACGGACAGTTCCGCAAATTGGTTGATTTTTTACTAATTAATTAATTATATCTCTTAATCAGTAAAAAATCAATAACTAAATTTGGCGTGTTTCTTAGTAGAAAGGATATTAATGATTTTCGATTCTGAGTGACTCCCGTTTTTGAGTTATTCGTCGACACGTACATACCAAACTTCCTTTTATATATATATAAGATGATATGGTTTTATGCTGTGTGTGAGTTTAGTATGGCTATGTTTAATAATACTTGCTTAATTTTATCATTTAAGTGGGGTTTATTAAGTAAGAAATTATATTTCTTGGACTATCTTGTACAAGATATTGAAGAGCAATACGAATTACTGTAATTTTGGACAACTACACTTCAGATATTGTTCAGCTCTTTAATATTTTTTATCTCAACTTCGTAGATGTTTAATAGATTAAGACATAAAGCATGGTGAAGAAAAGGACCAAGTTTTTATTTATGTTTCCACGCCTAAACATTGTTTCCGATGCGTGACTTTTACAGGAATCTTTTCTTTTTAATTATGTTTCAATTTGACTTTCATCAAACTAATTTCTAGTTTTATTTTCGCTATATTCACATTTTTTTTGCGGCATTATCTCTATATATATGACCGGCTTAGCTCAGTCGATAGAGCACTCGCCTAGGAATCGCATGGTTCCTGGTTCGATACCAGCCCGCCAACTCAGCATACGAGTAGCAAAGATTAGGTAATCTGATCTGTGCGGTAAGTGGGGAGCTGATGAGAATGTGTCGCTCCATCTGAGCAAAAATAGTCTCCCTGGTCAAGCGCAAGCAAAAAGTGGATAAACTCTCTCGCTGTCTGGCTGATACAAACTTTACTTGTTTATCTATATATTAATACTTGTATTCCTTAAAAGTACGTCCATTATAATCTTTTAACACCCTCTGATTAAAAATGAGACGTCCAAATCGTCCAAGATGAAAAGCAAAAATATAAATCCTTATTGTATGCTGTTGCTTATCCGCCAAATTCTTATTTCTTATGAGTGTCCTCCCTCGGCTAATAATTGACCATTTCGTTTTTATTAAAGAAAGAATGGGAAGAAAAAGGACATGCTACACAGAAAAATGTAATAAGATAGAAAGAAGAAAGAAAGAATGAGAGTTGGGAAAGACAGAGAGAGGGGTAAGGGCGCGGAAGCGATAACGTTAATCTGTTTCAATCGAACATAATGAAAAAATGAACAGAAGGAAAGAAATAAAAGAGTGTGAGAGAGAGAGTTAAAACAAGATTATTATACTTTTTACAAATTGAACTATTTAGCAATAGCTCTTAAGTAAATAATTAATTCATCATACTGAGGTATATCCACAGGTTCTGCTAGTACTACCAACCGTTAAAGACGTGCTGACTTTCAAGATGTATATTTATTTGCTATCTATCGTCTTGGGTATGTATTTACCCAACCTCTCCAACACGGACAAGATTGTGGCACAAGGTCAATATTAAGTGGAGTACTACTGGTTTAAATTCAGAGTTTTCTTTCTCTTAACGAAAGGCTAAAGAACCCGGTCTCTACTACTTATCCACAACTAGGGAGGAAACAGATCAAGGGCATTAGCTTCGTCTTGGATTTGAACTCCCGTCAGATTCCATTTCCTAATGTTACGTAGCAGGGTCTATTTGGAGGGATGTATGTAAGGTCATTAAATTTTGATATGTGATGTGGCCTAATTGAAGGGATATGTAGTTTCTATACTTATACTGTTCTACTTATCTCTGATAAGATATTGTTGTTTTTCTCAGAGATTATCTATTTCATTTTAAACAAGTAAAAATGCCTTGGAGGACAGTCACTCATCTTGCCCCTGTCCTGTTTAAACATTCAGCCTAGACTCAATCAGAAGCTAACAGGTCAGCCTTTCACACTTCATCTCAAATTCTAGTTAATTTCCACTATTACATAAAGTATAACTGGGATTATGTTTTTAAAAAAAACGCCATTCATTCTCATTCCACGAGAGTATCTTGATCAGCCTATGGACTTTTCAGCCGACTACGTGTTCCGTAAGAAAATATAAACTTTTTTTCCGGTCTTTCTCAAATGGTTATCAGATTTGGCTTTTCATGGAATGTTCTCAGTTCTATTTTCGACCCTGTCGGATGGGGTTTTAGAATATACCAATTGCACCTCTACAATGGGGCCACCAGTTGGCCGTGAGTTGCGACCCATGATGCTTAATGATGGAATCCTGGTGGCTGATCAATCTATGACTTGCAGCAGTCCACTTTGGTCCTTACTTAGGCTATACGGGCGATCGGAGAGATCCCTTCCGATTAATCGACTGGTCCCATCCAATCCCAATCCTATATGACTATCCCAACCTTTTTATCCTACATGTGCTAGAAGGCGTGGCTGAGGTCTTCATTTCCAGGGTATAATACCAAAACTCTATCTGATGGTGAAGTTCCAGTTCTGGAGGTCTTGGGAATGTGGAGCATCCCTTCATCATCATTGCTCCCAGGTCCACACTGACCCGAAGTACCTGTTAGGGTCCCATCTATGGGTTAAATAGAAAGATGTCAACTTCATTTCATTTGGTTTGGTTCGGTTTAGTTTGTTTAATGGTATAATAACCATGTGAGTTATTTAATGCCAAAAACCGTTGGAGTATGAGATAAATTTGGTAAACAAGTTTCCTTTAATGGTATTTTTTTGTAGATGTATTTCGTGGATGTATTTTATATCTGATTCATAATTTTCGATATATTTTTTATTTCTCCAAGAAAGATAAAATATTAGTATTCACAAACAGATCCCTCATATTATATGCGTTGAAATATTTTTTCTGAATGGAGCGAAATATCCACACGACGAGGAAAATGTTTGATAGTGTAGGGTGTTTTTGCATGTACCTGTGTTTGGCACAGGATAGTGAAGGAGTTATAAGAAATCTTCCCAGGGAACCATGAATTCAAATATATTTTTATTCATTCACATTTGAGTTTTGGTAAACGGATCAAAGCCTGGCTCGTTTAGCAACTTTTTTCATACCCCAATGATACCTGCATCGGATAAACAAGATCTAAATCTACCATTACATGGCCTATGCTATAAATATAGGCGCATGGTGTAATGGTTACCACCGTAAGAATAGGCACTACAAAACGAGTTCAAATCTATCGTCCAGAGACTGTTTGCATTTCACATAGCGCTAATAAACTTGCGAAAGGTATGATTACAACTAATCTCCATCCAGATATGGGTAAATAGTGGGGTAGACTGGTTCTTCAACCTTGGTTAAGCACCCAGTCTAGCACAAGAAAACTCTGAATTCAAACCTGTTAAACTCTGCTTAAGAACTGACATTGTGTCACATCCTGATTATGCGTATGGGTTTATATATTATATAATATATATATATATATAATAATATATATATATATATATATATATAATGAATAGAGAATGAATGAGAAAAGTATTGGCTTATAAAGGTGGTTAATGCTAGAATAGAAATTTAAACGCTAAACAAACTACCTTTTTTTAATCTTAAAAATCTTAACATTTTGTCAGTCTTGTCTGATGATGCAGTAAGCATGAAACTAATAGTAAGAGATATTAAATCCATATGATTATATATATATATTATATATACTATAAATATAGATATTCTCTGTACGTAGATCTGAAAAGTCAACTCAGTTATGTTTGTGTTAATAGCAAAGATATAACGCCCCCTTCTTCAAATTGTCTTTGCCACTAGAAATAAATTTAGATATTGACAGTCACCTTATTGATCTTTTCACAGAAGCACCACAATTTACAGCGGTGTAAAGAGGCATCATTAGACAGAAATTGCCAAGAGGAAAAAGTGAGTATGTTATTTATCAATGGGCAAAAACACACCGTCTACGATATATATATATATATACTATATATATATATATATATATGTGTGTGTGTGTGTGTGAATTTTGAATGCACATACGCGGTATGTTAAAAAGTATGGAGACTCAAGGTGTATTTACGAAGGTCATTTCAATAATAAGGAGATTTTCTTTGAAAGAAGTAAATAAATTTTTCAGCCTATTCAAAATGGCGTTAAAACAAATGAGTGCTCCAGGCAAGTCAAATAGAGTGATCCAGTCTTTCATCAATTTTTTTCATGTCTGAAAAGTGCAAACCATGTGAAATTTACAGAACAATGTATGATGTTTCGGAGATGCAGATTTTAGTCAGAAAATGGGCTGAATATAGATAACCACTATGAACCTGAGTCGAAAAGGCAGTCAATGGAGTGGAAACACACTGACTCTCCAGTAAAGAAAAACTTCGTACACTGCGGTCTGTAAAGAAGGTCATGCTGATAGTTTCTGGGACATGAAAGGACCACACTATTGATTTCCTTGAAAAGATGGAACTGTAATGCTACCTGATAGGCTACAAGACAAATTAAGGTTAGGCGGCTGCGTGATTACCATGACTAATTTGCGATCATTGTAGGGCGGGTGGCTCAGAGTAAAGATTCGGCTCTCCATTCTGTGGTGTCAGGTTCGATCTCAAATTGCGTATGTCGTGGTATACACTACTGAGGAGACCTAAATAAGTTCGCAACAGATGTCCAGTGTTTCACTATTCGCACACGGTGTTCACCGAATTTTCTAGTCGGGGGCAATTTAATTTAATTAATTTCCACCTTCGTACGTAATAAAAGATGATATCTCCTTATAAGATTCAAAATATTGTATGCATCCAACTATTTTCTCTCCATATCTCTGCTATAGGTAAAGTAGGGCTGACTGGCTCTTTAATCCTGATTAGGCAACCATTCTAGAAAGAAGGAAAACTCTGAATTCAGACCAGTTAAACTCCGCTTAAGAAATTGACCTTGTGTCATATCCTACTCGTGGCGAGGTTTTGGTAAATATATGAATAGTATCTGGGTGTATCTTCTGAAAATTTAGTGTATATTAACTATAAGTGACACGGATCTTTTAAGAGAGATATTCTAAGATTTCACTACCAAGCTATTATCGTAGTTCTGGGCGTATCATCAGGCTTTAACGTACAGGTAATATAGTTGAAAGAAATAAAATCATTGCCGCTCTTCTAAGCTGGCGGAGTGGCGTATTTGTCGTTATTAGCCGACAGTGAAGGGAGTTTAGCCCTTCAATAGCACAGACCAGGGAGATTATTTTTGCTGATGTGGAGCACCACACCTCCCGTCAGCTCCCCACTTTTGCCCGCACAGTCCAAATTAACCGCAATCGTGCTACTCATGCGCTGAGTTGACGGGACCGGTATCGAATCTGAAATCTTGCGATTCATAAGCGGGTGCTTACGCCGACTGAGCTAAACCTGCCCCATGACTTTACGTCTTATATGACTTTACAACAGCTCTACTGAAACTCAATTTAACTAGAAAAAGATTTTTTGTATTTGGTAGGATATAAAGGGAATAGCTCATTAAGTATTGTTAACCATTAGCACACGTTTGTTAAAAAACAAGTTGTTAACAATTATACACTTTATCTCAGTAATCTCAAGGCCTTGAAATGTGTTTTGGTTTGTTTTTATGGCTTCATTTTTTCAGATTTCATAAAATGAAATAACCCACTATTTCATATTTCCTTGTATATCAAACTATTTCCTTGTATATCAAACTATTTCATATTAGTTTAATTCGTAAAAATTTTTTGACTCCGCTAATCAGTAATTTAAAGAAAGAGAGAATCTATTTTAAAACAGTATTTCAGCAAAGGTGATAGTATCGAATTTTACGTAAAAAAAGACTCTTTGAATTGGTTTGCCATGGTGCTATTAATAAATTTGCAGAATAATTTTCATTAATTGTTCATGTGTTTGATAATCTGAGTAGTTGACCCTCATCAAATGCTTCGTTATATGGATAAATGGGTGTGTGCCATAAAGGATACAATTGTGGACACGAATACAGTCGGGGGACAATCATATAGTGTGCGCCTGATTATGAACGATGAAGGTAAGGCGACTGGACGAAGCTCTCGACCATTCCGTCTAGATCAAATAAGGGCTGAAGTGGGAATAATTGTATGTATGGTATCACTAAGTATCAGATACAGAGGCTCAGTCACTCAATCATTGTCTTAGGGCATTACAGATTCACACCCATGACCAAAAGGTGGCTCCGTTTGTGGTGGGTCTTATTCTCTGCAGATGTCACTTTGACGTATTAAGCCTCAACCAACAGGTAGGATATTTTTAGGTTTGGTTTGTTTGCTTTCTTACGCATAATCCACGCATTTACGGCTCATTTAATGCCGAAATACGCCTTTTGATAATAGTTTTCTATATTTCGAAGTTTAAATATCTTCAAGATGGGTATAAAATATTCATTTACTGTCAATTTGTTTGTTCAAGATTGTTTAGCTTAATGATTAAAATCCCTGTGTTATTCTAATTCAAAACTGTTAGAGGTGTGAGATAAAATTGTACCGAGTTTTCCTTTACTGGTGTGAGAATTTATGTGATGTATTTCGTGGATGTATTATTATATCTGATTCATAATTATCTTGTCATTGGGCATGATAAAAGTATGGTGCATTTCCAATGACACAAAATATCTTGTACCCTGATTTATGAGTTTAATATCGTTCTCGATCGTGAAACTCGAGTTTCCTTGTATATTAAAATTAATTTGATTCCTTTTGAATAAACTGAAGAAGTATGCGCGCCTATTCGGAGTCCGTACCTGCCCTCCGGATCAAAAGTACGCTGAATTTTTTGTGTTACGTTTTTAAAAATGAGAAAATAGCATTAGTAATGTAATAAAAAGATATAACGATAGAATTTTGCAAATTATGTTCTGTAGATAAGTGTATTGTCGCGATTTTTTAACATTACATTTATTGTTTTAATTAAATTTGGAAACTTAGATAATATCTTTTGTTTAATGAAATAGATTAATCTACATGACCTCTGAAATATTTCCACAGGTATGAGATAAGTTGTAAAATATTACACGTTTGGATATGTGACTAAAGAGCTATTGCTTATAAATTTCAATATGTAAATGTATAATGATTCTGATTTAACTCTCTCTGACTATTTTTCTTTCTTCCTCTTTTCATCTTTTTCTTGTTCCATTTCAGTTCGATTGAAAAAGATTAGTGTTATCCAGCTTCCCGCACGCTCACTCCTCTCCCTAGTCTCCCAACTCTCTTTCTTTCGCTTCTTTGTTTTTCTTTCCTTATATAGATTTTGTGTAGAGCATTTCCGTTTCTATATAGCTTAGGTGCGCTTCGTGTTCGATGACATAATAATAATATATCAGCAATGGTACCAGTTAATTAAGAATAGTTAGGAATTGTGGTTAGTGTGGTAAGTGACGGAACAATAACGCAGGTGAATTATGAGAGATTTTGCATTTAGTCGCAATTCTGAGCGATGATGGGTGTGACGATTTGCAAGTTTTGTACACCACAGGAATGGTGTTGTCATTGCAATTGCATACGTATCGGGTTGCTGACTACAGTATAACGGTAATCTGAAAGATAGCGAAGTGTACTGTAATTATCGTCATGACGCTGGTCGTTGTATACGATGATGCAGTATGTGAAGATCGCTCATGTAGGACTGGCTTGTGGGATAAGAATAGACGTCGTTCATGTACTGATTGGGATCAGTTCGTCTAAGTGGAGATCTATAAGTCACTCTGGTAGAATTTAGATCGCCAGTTGTCTTTGCGTGTGTTATTATGTTTCAGACTGAGTACAAAAATACAAAGATAATCTGTCTAAAAGTGTCTAGATTACTTTGGCATGAGCTTGAATAGTTATGACGAAAATCCGTGAGTGTCGGCTGATAAATAATATTACGTGGAACTGTTGAGTTATTTTGTGTATCAATATTTACGATATGCTAGTGTTACTATCTGCTGCAAAAAGACTTTCCTCCGACTTTGATTAACTTTCGAATTCGTGTGGTGTCGTGGAAAACAACTATCACTCGAGCTATACCTCATCAGCATTGTAGGCGCTAATCAAAGGTTAATATAAGTCACATCACACTCTGAGTAGTCAGTAGTTGAGGAGAGAGAGGACGAAGAACAGCAGGTCGAATTTTATTTTGGGGAGAGGATTACCGCAAGGGGAAGGGTGGGGAGAAAGTGAGATTAGGTAAAAGAATTGAAAGCTGATCTTCATGCCTCTTTCTCGATGAAGACAACATAAGGTAAATGTTCGAAAAAGATGCACAACGAGAGATTTAGACTTTTTTACCTGCTGGGATAAGGTGATTTAAAATTTTGTTATCTCATTATCTCATTAAACGAAGTAGAGATAGTAATTTTTAGCTGTGGTTAAACGAGAAAGTGAATTCGAAAGATAAATGTCGTAAAATGAAAAAAGACTACATATTGTTAATACACCTTCATTTTTTTTTTTTAATTCAACAATGAAAAATTGGTATTGTCTGTTATGTTTTACGCGGCATAAGTCTATCAATCTTTCGGTCATGTTAAGCAGGAAGGACATGTCATTTTCATAAAAGTGTTGCTAATTTCCCAATTCGTTAAAATCCTAGAAATTGCTGTAAGAATAATCCTTCATTAAATTTTATTTGGTCTAATTTGGATTGGTTTGGTTTATGGTATAGATAACCCTGTGGGTTATTAAAAGTGCATGAGAAGAACTGTTAGAGTGTCGAGATAAGAAGGCTGTGCGTACAGATTTGTACTGAGTGTAACTTTTTAGATGGTATTTCCGGTGGCTTGCTAAAGCAATAATTTTTTTTTAATATCGTGTATTCATAATTTTTGATTTTGATATAGGTTATTTCTGCAATCAAGAAGGATAAATGTCATCCATGGTTAGGAATTTCTAAACAGCAGATCCCTCATTAGATTGCGTTGAGTAAATAGTTAGTTATTTCTGTCTTGGAACGAAAACATTTAACACTACATGAAGAAATGTTATTGGAGCCGTCTGTTGATTTGATTGGTCCCGAACGGGTGGTTGATATCTTACTTATCGCTTTTGACAGGAGCAATGAAAAATAGATTTGAAGCGTCATTTGTTTAGGCCATATGCATATTAAAAAAAAAAGAAGTATGAAAGCATGTAGCTAAGAATTGATAGTTATCGAGTGTCATGCCAATCACTCTACCAGTATATTTCGCGAATAGTACGAGCTGTCACTTTAGGATATGGGACTTGTATTTTTGAGTTCCATGGACATTTTATTCATATGAACTTTTTTAAAATGTATTTCTAAAAAGTATTGTTTGTGCTGATGAGGCTGGGTGATTCGAAATCTGAAAGATATCTCAGGCTGTAAGATTTGCGCCGATGATATCAGAAACATGGAGAATAATAGAAGGTGTGAAATCACAGGAAAGTAAATCCATGGGATTGTGTTAGGTTTATGATAAGTCGTCATTGAGTTGCAGATAGAGTGCACGATCCGTATGATAAGCGCATAGTAGGGGTATTATATATTAGGTGTGTGAGAGGAGTCTAGAGTAAGACGGACTGAAGTAGCTGATGGGTCTGCGAGAATCGTACGTAGAGTATAGTGATACTGAGGTAGTGCAGGCGAGTCGATGCGATAGTGGACTGTGAGCTGTATTGATGGGTTATGTGGAATGGTGCGCGAACGTTGTGTCAAGTGTAAGTTCTGCAGCGATTAATGACATGCGGTCTGAGCGAGGATAGGCGTAGTTAGCTAGGATGTGATGGTCGATTTAATCACGGAGTAGTTACGCATAGTAGCTTTTAGGGAATAGTTATATATGCGAGAGATGGTGGTTGTAGGCCAGTATTCATGGCATTAGTGAGACAGGATTTCATTGATGTAGTATATTAAATAGGAAGACATTCTAACTCTGTTTGTCAACGAGAGTTCGGCGTCTGTTAGTGCAGACATTCAAGATATACTTGCATAACTAGAAGATATCGAATTATAGAAGATACACTTGAATTTATGTGCACTTAATAAGAAAATGATGATCAGTTACTATATGTTTCCAAGCGTTGTGCTTCCAAGAGATGTGTATCAGGAAAGTATGCATAAGTCATTGTTGATGGTGATTAAATTAGATCGTGAATTTCTTGTCTTGTTGTGACACACTAGCCATTTACTTTATTTTATTAAGTTTATGGTTAGTCACGAGAGCGCAACACACGCACTCAAAAGTAGCACAGACGACCACTTGTGGGGTACAGCCTAGTTGATGGAGTTGTGGGCTAGTGAGCTCACAACGGCATAGGAACAAAGAAGTGTTAGATACAGACAGACGAGATCACGAGACACAGTTGCCTTGATATAAAAATATGGATGTTAACTTGACTGATGAATATAAGGATGAGGATCAATAAGTATGATTTCATTCAGTTATAAGGTAGGGAGATGTGTTGATAGTTGGAGACACGAAGAGATTTTGGAAAAAAGAAATAAAATCGTGATTACTGTCCCATGCAGTGAGCATAGGCAAGCTCATCTGTTAACCAAGATATTAATCTATACTTTCTCTAGGATGCAGAAGTATACTGTATGCATTCTATCCCGGCTTATATGTTTATTTTAAGCATTTAGATACAAGTCCCCATGGCAAAATGCAATAAGAAGGGCAGATGTGGAATACATGATGTAACAAGTACCGGTGCATTATGATGGCCCTTAGTAAGACACCATAAACAAGTAGTGGAAACATCAGTGCTTCAGCAAATTAATAGAAACACTTTCATATGATGTAGATAATAATAAGTATGTTGATATATACGTAGGGTGGTATGTATAGATATAAGGTATAGTCGCGTGGAGCAGGCTGATGTTACAGTTTCCTGAGGGTCTCAAAAACACTTAATTTGGTGCGAAGTTGAGTCTGGGGCGTTGATGGGGTGTTGGGGTAGCATACGGTGAGCTGATTTGGTCGCGCGCAGAGTGTGGATGTCTGCTTCAGACGAGGATCGCATACATAATGAATTCATGTGGGTGTGAAGATCTGGGGAGTTCGGAGCCCAACGTGGTGTAAGAGTCCGCGTGAAAGGCTTCGCCAGGACAGACGGAACCGTATTGTATGTGAGCTTGATCTCAGAACAGAGTGTGTGGCAAGGTGGTGGGCCGAGATCGAGGTGCTGATGCGATAATCGATATTTGCGCCGGTAGATGCTATGGTCGTAGGCCTTGTACGCTATAGTGAGAGTTAAGCTCAGAAGTCTGAATCACGGCTTGACTACAGTTCTTAGGTATACTCACAGGCATAGGTCTCTAGATAATTCAATCGTGTGAGCCTCATGGCAGCTGAAACATGATGTGATGACGATCACCGGCCAAGAGGAGCTTGTACGGATGTCAGTCGCAGAGTTTAGTAGTCCTGCCCGCCTGTCCAAAAGCTCGGGACCTGTGAGTTCTTGTATCAGCTGGTTTGAGTTAAGTAGCATAATCGATCATTTTTCGAGATAGCGGATGTACGGGTTATCTACTTTGATCGAGTTCTGTCCGACGGATATTCGAAGTTTTACTAAAGCAGCGTACGAGACGTATACTGTGTATGTGTCGAGCCATGTACATTATTATACAAGTTATGCTAGGATGATGATATACCAGAGCAGGTCAGCACGACACACACGACGATCCACCACACAGCGACATCAATAATTGCGGATAGGTGTAGTTGCTTGGTAGTATGACGTAAAGAGTTAATTATTAGTTAATATAGTTACGGATGAATGATATCATTTAAATATGATAAGGGTGATGTGGTCTATATGTGTGGCGTGATTTGTGAGTCATTGTAATAAAAGAGGATGTCGGATATCGTGATAGGAAGCAGCGACGTGTGCTGCGAGTTGTATTGGTTTTATTTGGTATGTCTAGAGATGAGGGTCGAAGAGATGTAGTTAAGTGATGAGTGCGGTAATATCATATAGCAGCTGATAGCTGCGTTGATAGATATTGTATATATATTGTAGCCCAGATGAGTAGTGATATATTTTATTATGTTGATGCTACTTTGTTTAGTAGGATATGTTTATTGTATTTTAATGTATATCTGAGATAGCCAGTAGTATGTGATATAATAGGAGTGAGAGTATGATTAATGAGGATGTACGATTAGATATGCCAAGTATTGACAGCTAAATAAAGACAGAGAGGTATGTAGTAGAGATGGATAACGGGGAAAAGGATGAGAGTGGGTTTGGAAAGTGAATGATTCTCGGAACATTGTTGATGCGTTGAGAAAAGATCCTGAATTTAAGCTAGGTGATGTGGTCAGAGTCAGTAAATAGACGGAGTGAAGTGGCTCTGATATTGTAGGTGACAGAAAGGGATCTTTATGACGTTTGTGTGGCGGTGGTCTGATGTGTTGAGAGGTGCCGTGTACAGGTACGCAGGTTTTGAAGTCCATGTGGCGTTAGTGCCTCATCGTGTGGCGATAATTAGATAGTGATGAGATGGTTCCAGTGATAGTTGCCAGACTAGGTTGACTAAATAACGATACAAGAGCGTCACTTCGAAGAGCGCATATAATCCAAGCAGGGTTGCTGATAACGCTTCAAAACAAGCTGGTATGTGGTGATAAATCGAGTAAGTGTGTGTTCAGGCACCTGAGGTGATATTCCTCTCGGCGACGAGCCCATATCCCAAGTGATGGAACAGGGCATAAAGTCTTAGTTCAGGAAGTTTCTGTTCCTAAGAACAGTGAGACAACTGTGTCGCATGTTTCTTGCACGTAGTTGTACATTTTTACCGTAATTTTCACTTCCTGCTCAATTGGTGGCAGTGTGGACGTTGTCACTCGGAGGACATGTTAGTGAGACCAGGTGGAGAAGATATGGTCAGGATCGGTAATGTGGAAGAAGCGAGGCTGCGTATTCAGGGGGTGAAAGGGAGGTAGAAGTTTAACGGATGCCACCAGGCGATATGTGTCATAGAGTAATGACGACCTAACCAGGTGAGAATCTGTATGCGTTAGGGGGGGTGGATAGTTTTCTGTCAATGACTAGTAGTTGTGGATGAGGCACGGTACCGGCAGACAAGTGTCGAAGGTGCCAGTTCTGGAATATATAGATATGATAATAGGGGTCGGTCAATTTCCTTTTTCATGCGAGGAGAAGAGGTCTCGTGGGATCGGAACAACAAGCAATACAGGCAGTAGGTTTGGGAAGTAGTATATGCTGGCGACATTGTGGTCGCGACGCGGCTGGAGTATGAATCGGAAGCGGAGTTACTCTGGACTTGAGGTGTAGGGGTGGTGGATAAAGAGCACTTGTGTGAGATATAGGTACAAGGAAGAAATTTCCACATACATGACAGAATATGAGCACATAAGACGGTCTGGTTAGGACACGCCGGTCGGTGAGTCGTCGACATGGTGAGAGGTACTTTCCTCACGGAATGTCCGCCAATGAGGATCCTAGGTCAGGCATGATACTAATAGCAAGAACGATGTCCTTGTTGGTGGGTGGGTGGTCAGCAAACGTTAGGGGTGTAAGCTGCTTGGCAGAGAGTGACGAACGGAAACAAGAGGAACGCCATTCTGATATCCGATTTGATTCCAGCGATAATTAATCGTACTAACTTCTGGGACACAAAAATGATCCCAGCGTACAGGCGTATGAGGATCCCCAGGCTGCGAATGATGGCATGTGGGAGGCTGCAGCGCAGTTTGAAAGCATCCCGTCTGAAGCAGAGTTTACCGGTACTGACGTATTGGGTTGGAAATCTCCATCTCATTCGCCTGTTGGGACAATGACCGTACCGATCGAGTTAACAGAGAGGAGATTGAAGCTGCGGAGTGACAGGTCAGAATACAGAAGCACTGAGTTATGTGTGATTTTGACAGTTGGGCCTACCGATCACAGGTATGTTTGACGACAGCCATCGACACTATATTAGGAAAAGTAACGGGATATGAAGGATACGGCTCAGTCTGTGAATGAGTAGGCTCTAGTTAGGTTCAGTAATGTGTAACTGGGAGGTCCATGACATGGGTATGGGTAGTGATGAGTAAGTGGTGGTTACGTAGTATGTCAGGTACTATTCTTGCTGCTAGGAGGTGTGTGAGCGAGTCTAGGAGAATGTATAATTGCAATGACTGAGGAATCGGGTAGGTTTATTGAGGCATACTCGCGATTATAGACTGGCTAAGGTTCGTAGAACGAGAGTAATAACGAGGCAGGGATGCGCGCATTCATTGAAGCCTCCGTTATCGGGGCGTAATCAAGTCGATGTGAGAACATGGACAAACATCACAATTGTGCAAATTATTGAACAGCCCGCAGACAGGGACTAAAACGAAGGCAGTGTTAGAGGGACAGTACTTGAAGTAGCGGACCTCTCCTGCACGTGTTCTCCGGCTTACACAAAGTACCGCGTGAGAGCGACAAAGATAATCGTCTGGAGTAGGCACACACGCTATGGTAGCCTTAAGATGGCCGAGAATTTTGAGTAACTTTATAACAAGTTGGATTTGTTTTTGCTTTTGTAGTTCCTGTTTTGTCGCAGAGATCAGTCTCGAGATTTTTCTTTTGATCGGGGGGGGAGATGCTTGTAGGGTAGTGATAGGAACTCTCTGTGCCTTGGAGACAGGAAGTAGGGAAAGTAACGGTCTCTTGTCAGGTTTGAGTGAAGGACTGCTTTAAACTGGTCGGTATGATCGGCAGGTGAGCTACGGTAGTACAGGGAGTTTGTGATCAGTCACATCAGGCTATGAGTGCAGGGAAAGTAACCTCTCAGTGAAGTGTATTGTGAACAAACGAAGATGACTCAGCGTCTGCGTTGGTGATGGAGCACCCGGGCTCAACGGAGGGAGATGTAAAGAACTGTAAGTTACTGCTAGTTTAAGGTAACTGGTGGACAGTTGTATTGTATTTGTTAGTCATGGATGATGGAGTGAGATGTGTTTTAGGATTGCTAATGCATCCTGGGCATGGGTGGGCATAGGCTAAGAGTAGTCAGGTGTGCTTTCGCTTTTGTCATTTCATATCTGTTGCACGGCTGTATCTTATCCTCATAGGTCGGTAGATAACAGGCTATTGCACGTGACAATGAAGTCGGGCACTTGCCATATATTTTGACTGTCGGGAGTAGATAGCTTCGTCGATTGTTAGGCCTGTGTGTCGTTTGTGTAATGTATGAGATGCAGGTCGAGATAAGGAAGTTGTAGTGGTATCTATTTAATGTATTGGTATATGGATAGATATGAGATATTGTAATTCGGAGAGATTAGTTGGCAGTTGTATAGTGTGTGGCGAGTGAGCTTACGTTGAAGAATTGTTGGCTGTATACTTGTCTTTGCGTGTTGATTAGATGTTGAAGGGGCTGGACTAATACAGGGATGGGAGAGATTATAAAAAAGGTAACTAGGTATAAGGTGCAGTGTGTATCTGATTTAGTAGTATGATTTGTTTATGTTATAAATAAGTATTGCGCCTGTCTCGTTCAAGATGTAGTGAGTTTGAAGTGGGCAAGATCGGTGGTAAGGTTTATCGTAGAAATCACTTGTGGTGACCGACCGTTACATAAGGCTGACGACGACAGACCATGAATGTAAGTCAAAATAGGCGTCTTTGGTACCTAAGACGTTTGAACAGAGATGGACGCAAAAATTTAAAAAGATAAAAGATACTGCCTAAATTAACAACTGTACTTCGTTACAGTTTATTCTAATTCCGCATGTGTGGTGAAGCTCTTCGAGATGTTAGGCTGAGATTAGCTGCATGTTGCGTGATGATGAAAGAAGAGCGCAAGCCAGCATGGAGGAAAGGAGATGATGTGCGGATAGGATGGCAAATGGTCGCTAGCATAGATAAAATCATCTTAATATTTTAGTAATACGATATGTTTAGCGCAGATCTACGTATATATGTGAGCAAAATAAGAGCAAAAGCAAGATAAAAAAGCAGGCCCGGAAAGATCGCGCTGTTAGGAACTAGCTGTATTCTTGAATCAGACGAATGAGGAATAAAATATGAAAGGTGCACAGATATGAAATGCAGATGGGGAAAGCACACGTTACTGTTTGAGCGACCTATTTTGATTAGCAGGTAAACACAACAGTAACAATACTATGATCGAGGATATCTACAGGCAGTCTACAGTTTCTTTTAATCTCCTCGTTGAGGGGCGGGATGCTCATGGTTGAGTCTTTCGCGTTTGTTCATAGCCCTTGAAACTGATGAGGAGATGTACGTATTCTGCATCGATCATAAGAGGGACTGAGAAAGAAGCTCGGGCTAGCTACGAGGCTCAGGCTTGGTTGATACCGAAATCTCAGTAAAGGCGAGGGTCTTCATTCAACCTGACGTAGAATGTGCCGGTTTAGACTTTATGGCTGCAATAGTACTTGTCGCTGTTGTCTCAAGGCACAGGAGAGTGCTATAAGGACCTCTGGACAAGATCGATCTGAGGCGCTCATGCCGCTAGCAAGTCGATAGCGATAGAGAGAATGAGGTATCTGAACGGAGTAAACAAACAAAAGAACAAATCCTAACTTTGTTGTCAAAGTTCTCAAAGAATGTCTCGGCCATTTACAGGCCTACCATAGCGTGTTGCTTCTATCCAGCGATTATCTTTGTCGTCAGGGTATTGTAGGCGGGACAGTGCAGGAAGTGCACTTCAAGTAAGTGTCGCTCTATACACCTGCTGTCGAGATTTAGTCTGTCTGGGGCTGTTTCTATTTGCACAATGTAGAGTGTTTGTGCATGTTCCTCATGACCTTGTATCGGCCCCCGATACGGAAGGTTTCAATGAATGCGATCTGTGCCGTGATCTCGCACGGGAATCTTTGCATGGAGTTTTGTGCGCGCCATGATTAAATCGCTGGATTTGTGCGTGTTTCTTCTGTGTGGTATCTGAGCCATGTATCTCGAGCACATTAGAGTTTTCTGGTTGCACGCTCTCATCGAAGGATTTGCAATCCACGTACTTTCTTTGGGGTTTCGCAAAGATTAGCTGTGATGGTACCGCGAATGTAGGTCACAGATACAGTGCTTGAGTCGTGTCGTACTGGCGGAGCGAGGTTCAAGGGATACTGATCCTCTCTCTAGTTGCAGCCTCAGCGCCGTGCGTAGGCTGTTCGATAGATAAGGCAGTTTGTTATTAGTGGTGGCAGTATGTTCCAACCAATTAGGTGCCGGTCAACTCTGCTCGGAGGGATGCTTTCAACTGCCAGGTTGGCAGCTCTCCACCAGCCATGATGCCTGGGATGGTACGCGCTGTTAGGATGGTGGAGTATCGATTGGGTGCTCCGAAGTGTGTTGAGAGAAGTAGGAATGTGTGTGTGGAACAAATCGGAGTTCGAGACTGGCGTCCTCTGTCCGTCGTCGACTCTGCCCAAAAGAAGCGCGTTATGCCTGTGCTCGACCCAACCAACAGAGGAATAGTTTTGGCCATAGTATATAGCTGACATGTCCAGTGTGGCTGACATCACGCGTGAAGGAGAGGTACGCGTCATCGCTGACTGGAGCTTGTAACTATGTGAGGAGACTGTTCAGGGTGCACCGCACTTACGAAGTAAGGCTATATGGTCTGTGGCATGTATTAGAGTCGATGGAATTTCTGTCCCTTCTAACAGGTTGCGTGTAATGTCGTTATAGCGCGAGAGCTCGTGGCCAGCAATTCTCTTCCAATTTGCTGTCACGTTTCGCGCATCCGTCAGCTTCTGGAGAAAAAGGAAGATTCGTCTACCATTCCAGAGCTACTGCATTCCTGTTGCATGGACGGCTCGATCCAATTGTTGAAAGCAATCACACCGCAGGCCAGTTACGAGCGTGTAAGGCTGGATAGTGGACAGCCTCTGTGCATCGATAACATCTCTCACCTCCTGAACGCAGCCTCTGCTCTGTCCGACATTGTTTCCACTGACAATTTTTCTACACTGGTTAACATGGTAAAAGTATCAGTGTGCACAATGGGGAAGCGAACTAACGGTAAAAATTTACTAGGCAAAGAACTGCGCACGTTGTCTCATGCTTTTAGGAACAGGAAATTCCTGAATAGATTTCACCTTGTCACTGGGATTGGGTCCAGGAATATCACCTCGGTTGCCTGAACACCCTTTCTCGGTTTATCACCATACCATGTTTTTTTGAAGCGTTCGAACGGCCGATGCCTGATATGCTGGAATGTGGCTCTTGTGTCATCTGTGCTGGCAATCAGGACGTCAGTTTATATTATGCACAGACGAATGGTAAAACCTGTTTACAAGGGCCAAAGATGGGACCGCACAAACTCAGCAACTGTGTCAATAGAATTGAGCGGCTACGCGAAAAACTAGTATTCGGTCGTATTTACAACAAGTCGTATTTCAAGCGCCATCTCGTTTTGTAATACGTCTATGTAGCTGTGTTTGATATTTGAGCACTTTTACTCGTTTTAGTAAAAAAAAAATCCCGAAGTGAATAAGTTTTTATGCTTATTTAATTAGTGGATTTTTATAGTCACTGCTATATATATACTATATATAATAGTATATATACTATATATATATATGATATGTATATATAGCGGTGGTTGGTTGTGTGTGTGGTATGTGTGTGTGATGTGTTATATATAAGATAAGTTTGCGAATAATTCAGGCTCGGAAAAGAGTAAGCATTTTAGTAAGAATATTGTTTGTGGATGAAGAATCGGAAAGGAAAGAGAAGGTGTGATATGGTTTATCAAAGCTGCGGAAATCAAGGTTGATTTTGAGCGTGAAGGAATAGCACTGGTAAAGACACTCCTCGTGGGGTGATGTCATACATCATGTTTTCAGAGAGGCTCACAGTTGAATTTTAGATGACCTACGTGGAGTCTAACAATTGTAAGTCAAAGCCCTGGATCACAAAGGTAGCCGCAATGGTAGGCCATATGGTATGCAGCTAGGATTCCGGGCCCTTAGCCAACACTCTGGGAAAAGTCCAAAAGTGGTTGGTCGGCGCGAGAGTGGTTTACGACTACACCAGCATTTTGGCCTCCGAATCCCCGATACTTAACGCACATGGATATAATGTTATGTATGGGACGGCTGTTGAGAACAGACACCAGTCGGCCGTGCCAGTGCTACAAACCCAGTTTAATCGACCAGAATTAAGGTAGTTTTTGGAGACTCTTCCCAGGAAAACTGTAACATCCTTGCTTCAGGATATAGTATAATATATATATATGATATATATATTATAGTCGTATATATATATAAGTGTTATAAATTTACTGTGAAGCACTGTGTTTATAGTGGGTTTAGTGGTTGGTTTTCAAGGCTATCCGCACTAATGCAGGTTTGTTCATATGTTCATCAAATCCTGCCTTTTTACTGGCATTTGCAAAGTGTGACTTGTTCTAATATGCTTAAAGAATAGGGTAAGAGATGCTACAGATATATTCTGACATCTCAGAGAGGAATATGATCTGTGAAAAGGATGACTTAGCATATAGGAGGACAGTAAAATCACGTTGTTATTTCTTTTCAAAATGTTGTGTTCAAGATAACAATTCCTTAACATTATACTGAATGAAAACTCAACTATTTGATTATTCTTTATATCGGATAGTCAAGTTTTAAACATGCCATATTTTTATATCAGTCATGTGTCTCTGTGTCTGTGGATCTGTGTGTCTGTTTGTGTTGTGTGTGTTGTGTTGTGTTTGTGTGTGTGTGTGTGTGACTAAAATTCATGAAAAGTAAATGGCAGTGCAAAAGGAAGAAAGGAATTTAATCACACAAGTATTTGCTATGCAGTTCTTCGCTGTACCAATTTTGGAAGCGCACAAGCTTGGAAACATATGTAAATATTTTCATCTTCTTTATTAAGTGAAGTATAAATTGCCAGTGTTTTTAGAGGGTATTTGCAATGTGAATGTTGGATACATGGTATTTCAAAGTAAAGTTATCCTTGTGTTATATCGCGCTTTATACGGCTGCATTTAATTTGGCTCTGAAATCCTGATTAGAGGAGAAAATCAGCAGCAGTGCATACAAGACCATACGACATAGACTGTTGTTAATACAGCCTTAAGTTGTGTTAATTCTGTGTTTAAGATACTCCATATAAATAAAATAAAAGGCATAGAAGAGATTGGTTCTTTGCTGTGATATTGTCACAACCTTGTATTACTCACATTTTTTCTGGAATCAGTGCGCACATCTTACAGCTGAGATCATCTTCAATTTGAAATCAGTCACATAAAATACTTTTAGAACAATTTGAAGAAAATGTCATTGAATTAAAATGCCATGAACTAAAAAACTAAGCCCGCACTATCTAAAGAGGAGCAGGCTCAGTACTCGAAAAACTCGTAAGATGGGACACTCGTAGTAAAGCAAGATTTTGTAGCGTTCATTGCTTTCTTTCTTTTTTTTATATTGCAGTTGGCTCATAAAGAGTTACAGCATCTGCGTTTTATGCGTCAAGGCAGTGTAAGAATACAACCACACGGTTTCGGGGGACGAATCAAAAATACACGGTCAAACAGTTTCCTCATGAGTGTGTATCTTATTTCGTTCCAACATGAAATAGAATATTTCAATGCAGATAGTGAGGATCTGTTTGTGAGAATTCTAAACGATGGGATGACATTTTATCTCTTGAGAAATAAAAATATATCAAAAATTATGAATCAGAGTATTAAAAAAAAAATTTGTTATTTTCTAAGGTACATTAGAGTCCCACGAAATCCAATCTACAAAAGTGTACACAGGTAAGAAGTACCAATTTTTCATCACACTCTAACAGTGTCTTGGCGATTTAAGTAACTCCGATCAGGGTTATTATTACCATTAAACAACCAAATCCAATTAGACCAAATAAAAAGTAATGAAGATTCATTGTACAGACAATTTTAGGATTTTTACGGAACTTAGGGGACATAGAAATTTTATGAAAAGGATGAGGTGGACATGTGATTTCTGCATTTAAATGAGCCGAAAATTGATGATGCTGAAAACAACGAGAAATAAATTTTTCAGCGTTGGTTTAGATAAAAAAAAACATAAGAGGGTGTATAAATAAGATATGCTTAGGTCTGCTTTTCATTGTTACTACATTGTACTTTGAAACGTGCTTTCGTGTGAACACAGCTAAATTTACTATTTCTATGGGTTTATGAGAAAGTAGATATAATTAACAAAGATTTAAGTCACTTCCAGAGGGTAAAAATCTAATATCCTTTCGTTGTCATTTTGTTTTTTCATCGGAACTTTAACTTTCTTCTGTCTCAGTCGAGAAAAGGTGAACGAGACTTTCCATGCTGTTTGCTGTTTGACTTATGCTAACTATGGTGTCTTTTCTGATGGCGGTCTACATCCATTTCCAAAAATTCGCTCGTTTCGTTCGGTCTAGCGAACGTTCTTCAAGTAGTGATGGTAGGGTCGGGTAACTTTACTTTAATCATTAGCTTGAGTATTAGAGGTAGAGAAGAGGTTTCCGAGGCAGATAACGTATCGCGATAGCTCGATAAGGCTATTCAAGTTGGATGGAAGCTCTTGTTTGGCCACTCGAGATAGTGAAGTCATGGTAATCGAGTTAAGTAACAAAATATATAAAGTTCACGTAACATTAAATTATCACGCACGACTCACGTTTTTTTACGGATACCTATCTATCAGTCATGCCAAGGGTAATTTCTAGACCCTGCTTTAGAAATTATATTTGTTGTTTTGTCCTAAGCTGAAAAAAAAAAGATAAGAAACAGAAAAGAAGTGTAAAATCTGGACTTAGGAATGTCGCTCAAGTACGATATGTTCCGAGTTATACTTAGCCGACTCCTGCAGAGTAACGCGATTAGATTCTATAGTGAATGTATACTCGTGGTTCCTTAGATTTACGAACGATTATCAAGTATTGTGCAACGACCTTCTGGTTAGAAAAATGCAAACCGTCCAAATCGTCGCAGACTAGAATGCAAAAATTAAATCCTGCAGTTATCTGGTGTCACTTACACTACCAAATTCTTGATTTCGTTAATAATGGACCATTCCGTTTTTATGTAATACAGGGAAGAAACTAAGAAAGAGGAAATGTCTACAACAAAAAGTATAAAGAGAAAACAAAAGAGAAGAAAGAAAGAGAGTGGGGATAAGATAGGGAAGAGACGTGAGCGTTGGCGTAAGCCGAGTAACACTATGCCTTTTCGAAATCGAACTGAATGGAAATGAAAAGATGAAAGAAGGAAAGATAAGAAAAATAGTCAGAGAGGTTAAATAAGATGCATATATGCGCATTTACATATTGAACTATTTGAGCAATAGCTCTGTTTATGGTAAACAGTAGTCAAACGTTAGTAATATTATACATTATTCATACTGGTGTTATAGTGTCTGAGAGTGTCATGTTAGGTATTTATAATGTAGCCTAAAAAGAGTTTGAATGCTTTCAGAACGTATTACTGAAAGAAAAATATATGTGATGTAAAAAATATGGACAATAAACATATTACAGGAACATAATTTGCAGAACATTCTTAATGTTATTGATGTTGTTATGACCAAAACAATGCTATGTTTTTCTCATTTAAGAAAGTACCACAAAATAACTTAGGGTTCTTTATGGGGGCAGGGCTGGAGACGGATTAATGGCATTTCAGTTTTTTCAAAGGATAAATAGGATTTATATACAAGGAAACTGAGTTCGATCGGAACGAAAATTTAAACAATAAATAGGTATCAGGGTATGCATGTTTTGTTGTATTGAATGCACACTTCTATCCATGCAATGACAAGGATAATTTGAATTCAGATTAAAATTACATCCACGAAATACTTACTAAATACACCAGTAAAGGAACTGAGGTAAACTTTTAGTTCACACTCTCTTCACAGTTGTTTTGAGATATCTACAAGTGAAGCCATCATGAGGGTAGCTGAGGATTGAGCACTGTATGATTAGCGGCTGAATAAATCGTCGGCTTAGGACAAAACGTCAAGATGGAAATGTTAATGAGATACGTATAGTGTACGATGTGTCGCGATATTTAGATGCAGAGCGCGTCTCGATCGTAGATCATATAGAGAGAGTGAATAGCTAGATAGCAGGAAGAGGTTATCGTAGAGATATTAGTTTGATATATGCTATAGTAGATGCTTTGTATTGTGATGAGGTGATTGCAATATATCACACACGAGTGGTCTGTGTACACGCTAGAGTGTGGACGGAATCACTGTCACATTGTGTGTGATAGGACTCTATAGGATCGTGACTGATAAGAGTGGGCGTCCAGTTGAGTATACTGAGAGCACATAGACACATGAAAATACGTGATCCTACCAGATCGGCCTTCGGTTGGGTTGAGGCTGTAAAACGGTCAAGTTGGCACATCCTGAGAGGAGGTAAGACCACCACAAACGCGGAGTCCACCTTTTGGGTCATGGGTGGTGGATACTGTGAAGAGCCATAAGCAGGAATGAGTTGACGGTTGACTGGAGCGTCTGTGGATCTGGATACTTATGATACACCGTATAGACATACAACTATTGCCACTTCAGCCCTTATTTTGATCTATGACGGATGGTCGGAGAGGCTCTCATCGGTCAGTCGGACTTATTTTAGGGAGTTCAAGTATGCAAACTATGTGATTGATCCCGACGTAATTGCTCGCAAATTGCTCTGTATGGCCCACACCCATTAGTATATAAGAAGACGCATTGATTGAGGGTCACGCAAAGTTTTTCAATACCAGATTAATGAAAATATATTTTGCAATGTTATTATAGGACAGCAGAAATCAGATTAAGAGTACATTTTTATACTGCGAAAATACTCGATTACTTATTCGACTTTTGCTGGAATTATGTTAAATAGTTTAGTTTCTTTAATATATTAGGTAACAATGTTTACGAAATTATAAACTATATGAGAATAGTTTGATATACCAAGGGAATAGTTTGATATACAAGGAAATATGAATAGTGGGTGGGGGGCTTATTTCATTCTTATGAATATCTGAAAAAATGAACAGCAATAAAACAAACCAAAACATTTCGAAGAGGCTTTGAATTACTGGGATAAAGGTAGTATATATTGTTTAATTGAATGTTTTTTAACAAAGCGTGTGTCTAATGTGTAACAATAGTTAAATGGCGTCCGTTATATTCTACCAATACAGAAAAAATGCTTTTGGCGATAAGAATTGGAGTTTCAGAGTAGAGTTGTTAAGAGCGTATATAGACGACGTGAAAGTGTCATGGGGCAGTTTTAGCTCAGTTCGTGAGAGCGATCCGCTATAATGAACGGAGGAGAATTGTCAGTATTCGATCACCGGTCCCCGTCAACTCAGCGCATGAGTAGCAGATGTGGGTAATTGTTGGACCTGTGCGTGTCAAAGTGGGGGAGGCTGAGCGGTAGGTTGTGGGTGCTCCACATCAGCAAAATAATCTCCCTGGTGTGGTGTATGGAGAAGAGGGGCTAAACTCCTCACTGCTTCGGCTAATACCGACAAATACGCCACTCCGCCAGCTTAGAACGCTGGCACCATGAGTTTTTTTATCTTTCAACTATATTACCTGGTACGTTAAAAGCTATATACGCCAGAAACTGTACGATAATAGCTGTGGTAGTGAAATTTTGAATATCTCGTCTAAAGATACCCGTGTTCACCCCCCATGCTTCCGGTGCGTAGGTGAAAGTGGGGAGACATTGGTGCTCGGCTTACAAGAGTAGTTGGCGGTGTGGTGTGTAATATGTTTATGGGGTGTATTTACGTGGTTGGCTTGTTGCAAGGGAGGTGTGATTTTGTGGTTTCTACGCTTGTTATGTAAATGTGCGGTATTGTTCGTTTTTAATGGGTTTTCTATAGTTAATATACACTAAATTTTCAGAAGATACACTCTCCAGATACTATTCAATATTTACCAAACCTCGGCACGAGTAAGATATGACACAAGGTCATTTCTTAGCGGAGGTTTAATGGGTCTGAATCAGAGGTTTTCCTTCTTCTAGATGTTTTGGGCTAATCAGGATTAAAGAGCCCAGTCAGCCCTACTTTTACCTATATTCACAATCGCAGAGATATGGAAGAAAAATGTTGGATGCATACAATATTTTATGAGTCTTATAAGGAGATTATCTTTTATGACGTACGAAGGTGGACATTAATTCAGCTTAAATTGCCCCGACTAGGAAATTCTGGTGAATCACCGATGTGCGATATGTGAAAACTGACATCTGTTGCGAACTTATTGAGGTCTCTTCAGTAGTGTATACCACGACATACGCAATTTGAGATCGACGCTGACAGCCACAGAATGGAGAGCCGAATCTTAACCTCTGAGCCACCGCCGTACATATGATCGCCAAATAGTTATCAGGTAATCACGCAGCCGCCTAACTTAATTTGTTTGTAGCCTATCGAGTGTTAGCAGTTACAGTTACCATCTTTTTTCAAGAAATCAATAAGTGGTCGGGTTCCTTTCAAGTCCCAGAAGACTACTCCAGCATACTTCTTTAGCGACCGCAGTGTACGGAGTTTTCTTTAACTGGAGAGTCAGTGTGTTTCCACTCCATTGACTGCCTTTTCGACTCAAGGTTATAGTGGTTATCTATATCAGCCCATTTTCTGACTAAATCTGCTCCGACACATCATGACATTGTTTTCTGTAAATTTCACATGGTTTGCACTTTCCAGACCATGAGAAATTGATGAAAGACGATACTCTATTTGACTTGCACTGGAGCACTCATTTTGTTAACGCCATTTTGAATAGCTGAAAATTTATTTTACTCTTTTCAAGAGAAAATCTCCTTATTTATTGAATGCCCTTCGTAATACACCTGAGTCTCATACTTTTTAACATACGCGGTATTGCATTCAAGATTCACATCACACACACACACATATATGATATATATATAATATATATATTATATAATTATATATCGTAGACGTGTGTTTGCCCAATTGATAAATAAGTAACATACTCACTTTTCCTCTGGCAATTTTGTCTGAATGATGCGCTCTTTACACGCTGTAAATTGTGGTGCTTCTGTGAAAGATCATAAGGTGACTGTCATAGTCTAAATTATTTCTTAGTGGCAAAGACAGATTTGAGAAGGGGGCGGTTATAGCTTTGGCTATTAACACAAACAGTAACTGAGTTGACTGTTTCAGATTCTACGTCAGAGAATATCTATTTTATGTATATATATATATATATTATATCATATGGTTAAATATCTGCGTTACTATAGTTTATGCTTATGGCAATCATCAGCAAGACGACAATAATGTTAAGATTTAAGATTAAACAAAGGTAGTTTGTTTAGCGTTTAAATTTTCTATCTAGCATTAACACCTTTATAAAGCCAATACTTTTCTCATTCATTCTCTATTCATTTATATATATATATATATATTATATATTCTAATAATATATATTTATATATACAACCCATACGCATAATCAGGATGTGACAAATGTCAGTTTCTTAAGCAGAGTTTTAACAGGTTTGAATTCAGAGTTTTCTTTTGTGCTAGACTGGGTGCTTACCCAAGGTTGAAGAACAGTCTACCACTATTTACCCATATCTGGATGGAGATTAGTGTGTAATCATACCTTTCGCAAGTTTAATTAGCGCTATGTGAAATGCAAACAGTCTCTGGACGATAGATTTGAACTCGTTTTATGGTAGTGCGTATTTCTTACGGTGGTAACCATTAGAGACCATGCGCCTATATTTATAGGATAGGCCATGTAATGGTAGATTTTAGATCTTGTTTAATCCGATGCAGGTATCATTGGGGTATGAAAAAGTTTTGCTAACCGAGCCAGGCTTTGATCCGTTTTACCAAAACTCAAATGTGAATGAATAAATATATTTGAATTCATGGTTCCCTGGGAAGGATTTCTTATAACTCCTTCACTATCCTGTGCCAACACAGGTACATGACAAATACACCCTACACTATCAAACATTTTCTCGTCGTGTGGATATTTCGCTCATTCAGAAGAAATATTTCAACGCATATATATATGAGGGATCTGTTTGTGAATACTAATATTTTATATCTTCTTGGAAGAAATAAAAAATATATCGAAAATTATGAATCAGATATAAATACATCCACGAAATACATCTACAAATGAAAATACCATTAAAGGAAACTTGTTTACCAATTTTTTATCTCATACTCAACGGTTTTTGGCATTAAATAACTCACATGGTTATTATAGCATAAACAAACGTAACTCCGAACCAAACCAAATAAATGAAGTTGACATCTTTCTATTTAACCCATAGATGGGACCCTAACAGGTACTCGGGTCAGTGTGGACCTGGGAGCAATATGAATGAAGGAGATGCTCCACATTCCAAGACCTCCAGAACTGGAACTTCACGATCAGATGAGTTGTTTATATCCTGGGAATGAAGACCCTCAGCCACGGCCTTCTAGCACATGTAGATAAAAGGTTGGGATAGTCATATAGGTGATTGGGATTGATGCGACAGTCGATTAATCGGAAGGGATCTCTCCGATCGCCCGTATAGCCTAAGTAAGGACAAAGTGGACCTGCTGCAAGTCATAGATTGATCAGCCCACCAGGATTCATCATTAAGCATCATGGGTCGCATCTCACGGCCAACTGGTGCCCATTGTAGAGGTGCAATTGGTATATTCTAAAACCATCCGACAGGTCGAAATAGAACTGAGAAACATTCCATGAAAAGCCAAATCTGATAACCATTGAGAAAGACCGGAAAAAAAGGTTTATATTTTCATTTACGGGAACACGTAGGTCGGCTGAAAAGTCCATAGGCTGATCAAGATACTCTCGTGAATGAGAATGAATGGCGTTTTTTTTTAATACATTAATCCCAGTTATACTTTATGTAATAGTGGAAATTAACTAGAATTTGAGATGAAGTGTGAAAGGCTGACCTGTTAGCTCTGATTGAGTCTAGGCTGAATGTTTAAACAGGACAGGGGGCAAGATGAGTGACTGTCCTCCAAGGCATTTTTACTTGTTTAAATGAAATAGATATCTCTGAGAAAAACAACAATATCTTATCAGAGAATAAGTAGAACAGTATAAGTAAGAAACTACATATCCCTTCAATTTAGAGCCACATCACATAACAAAATTTTAATGACCTTACATACACTCCTCCAAATAGACCCTGCTACGTAACATTAGGCAAATGGAATCTGGGACGGGAGTTCAAATCCAAGACGAAGCTAATGCCTTGATCTGTTTCCTCCAGTTGTGGATAAGTAGTAGAGCAGACCGGGTTTCTTTAGCTTTCGTTAAGAGAAAGAAAACTCTGATTTAAACCAGTAGTACTCCACTTAAATATTGACTCTTGTGCCACAATCTTGTCCGTGTTGGAGAGGTTGGGTAAATACATACCCAAGACGATAGATAGCAAATAAAATATACATCTTGAAAGTCAGCACGTCTTAAACGGTTGGTAGTACTAGCAGAACCTGTGGATATACCTCAGGTATGATGACTTAATTTATGTTACTTAAGAGGCTATTGCTAATTAGTTCAATTTGTAAAAGTATAATAATCTTGTTTTAACTCTGTCTCTCTCCACACTCTTTTATTTTCTTTCCTCTGTTCATTTTTTCATTATGTTCGATTGAAAAGATTAACGTTATCGCTTCGCGCCCTTACCCCTCTCTCTGTCTTCCCAACTCTCATTCTTTCTTTCTTTCTTTCTATCTTATTACATTTTTCCTGTGTGTAGCCTGTTCCTTTGTTTTTCCATTCTTTCTTTATATAAAACGAAATGGTCAATTATTTAGCCGAGGGAGGACATAATAAGAAATAAGAATTTGGCGGATAAGCAACAGCATACAATAAGGATTTTTTCCTTTGCTTTTCATCTTGGAACGCTTTGGACGGTCTCATTTTTTAATCAGAGGGTGTTAAAGATTATAATGGACGTACTTTAAGGAATACAAGTATTAATATATAGATAAACAAGTAAAGTTTGTATCAGCCAGACAGCGAGAGAGTTTATCACACTTTGCTTGCGCTTGACCAGGGAGACTATTTTGCACTCAGATGGAGCGACACATTCTCATCAGCTCCCCACTTTACCGCACAGATCAGATTACCTAATCTTTGCTACTCGTATGCTGAGTTGGCGGGGCTGGTATCGAACCAGGAACCATGCGATTCCTAGGCGAGTGCTCTATCGACTGAGCTAAGCCGGTCATATATATAGAGATAATGCCGCAAAAATATGTGAATATAGCGAAAATAAAACTAGAAATTAGTTTGATGAAAGTCAATTGAAACATAATTAAAAAAAAAAGATTCCTGTAAAAGACGCATCGGAAACAATGTTCTAGGCGTGGAAACATAAATAAAAACTTGGTCTTTTCTTCACCATGCTTTATGTCTTAATCTATTAAACATCTACGAAGTTGAGATAAAAAATATTAAAGAGCTGACACAATATCTGAAGTGTAGTTGTCAAAATTACAGTAATTCGTATTGCTCTTCAATATCTTGTACAAGATAGTCCAAGAATATAGATTTCTTACTTAATAAACCCCACTTAAATGATAAATTAAGCAGTATTATTAAACATAGCCATACTAACTCACACACAGCATAAAACCATATCATCTATATTTTATATAAAAGGAAGTTTGGTATGTACGTGTCGACGAATAACTCAAAAAACGGGAGGTCACTCAGAATCGAAATCTTGCATACACATTAATATCCTTCTACTAAGAACACGCCAAATTTAGTTATTGATTTTTTTTTGACTGATTAAGAGATATAATTAATTAATTAGTAAAAAATCAACCAATTTGCGGAACTGTCCGTAATACCAGTCCTGCTGCTAATAAAATATTGTTCGCTGCCGCTGCTTTCTATTATAGCGACACCAGCAGTTAGTAACAAATTTTAGTGAACAATAATGGCAGTCTATGCCGTTCAGCTCGGAATCTCTCGCCTATTCATGGTTCAATCTTTAAAATATTTATATGGTTAGAAAGCAAGAAAAGACCTTCCAAAATATGTAATTTGTATGTGTTTTTTCCATTGAAAGTCATTTTTTACAGCAAGTTTAAAAAACAAGAAGAAATTGGCTTGGACAGCCGAGCTGCCTGCTTTTCTATTATAGCGATACCAAATTTAGTGAACAAAATTTTAGTTGACAAAATTGCAGTCTATGCCGTCAGCTCGGAATCTCTCGCCTATTTATGGTCAATCCTTAAGGTATTTATATAGTTAGAAATAAAATAAAAGAATCTTTCTAGATATGTTATTTGTATGTGTTTTTATCCATTCAATTATTTTTACTGGCGTGTTAAAATATTTTGCTTTGGACAGCCTAGAATTCAAAGTATGTTTTCTTTTTTCATACTAAATTTAACGAAAAATCAAATCTTATTTATCGCAATCTCTTTTATTCCTATCTTAAAATATGTTGAGCAAAATGGTGTATTATATATAACACAGCAGGACTTTATGTGATATTCCACAGTATGATAATTTTAATTATGACAATATTCAATATGTTTACTTAAGGGCAAAAAAAGATTGAAAATAATAAAAGAGGTGCTTACTTTTCTTGCAAAAAGGCTGAGTGGTTCAGACAGAAAATTTTACGCGAAAAAACAACAGAAGTAAGACTGGATAGAAGATGCAATAGCGTCTTGATTTTAGTTTAGTGAAAACATTCAATAAAGATAACCAATGTTTCAGTGAAACATGCCCTTCCGTACATTCTAGAACGCAAATATTGTTATTCAACATTAGACATTTTCTTAAAAAATACTAATATATTCGTGGTTGAATCAAATTTTCGTTAACAGAATTCTAATTCAGTGAAAAGTTGGATTTGTATACAAACATAGATTTTAAACATAAAAAATATTTAATTAATTATTAAAGGAATTAAATCTCTTAAAATTAATTTCTTTGAAAAACAAAATTTTGAAATTCTATAGAATATAGTATTGTTGTCCTTTAGCGCTGAGGCCACTTAGAGGTTTATCTATCCGGAGAAACCTGCTCGTTTGGACTTTCTGTACCCACATTTGTGTTGTTGACACACAGAAAGTTGTGGAAGAGCTGGTTCGACTTCTTCGGCTTTTTGGCTGGGTCTGAAGATGACCAAATTTAACCTGTGTTGTCGACTAGTCACCACCTTAATAATCAGAAACGGCTTGTTAAATTGTGTATATAACAATACCTTTATTTATCATACAATGATAAAATCATGTAGAACAACAAAGGGGTTCCAATCTCGAAGTTGAAAGTAATGAGTTACCTGGCGATATGCAGTTTAATTATTATGGCTGAATGGTCAAGTTCAGGACTTTGGGCGGCAAGACGGGGGCGAAGCGACAGGAAAGCAACGGCGAAGCAGCTACTAGGGGACCAGCCTTTCGATCTTATCGGTGTCAGGTTTTTATCCTGTTTTTGTTAATGACAAAACTCAAATACCTAGTCCTCTTCTTTTCATCAACTGGCATTTTGGTCATCTTTAACTTCACCATGATTTTTCAATCTTTCGAACTACGCCTGCACGTCTGGAGATGTCACTGACATTGCTCGAGAAAAACCAATATGTCATCCAAAAAGATAACTGCTCAATTACGCAATACGACTGACATTAGTTTTGAAAACCCAGGCGCATTTGAAAGGCCCGAAAGGGCTTCACTCTAATTGGAAGACGTCCCGTGTGGCATGCAAATGTGGCCTTCTCTCGATCAGCTTATCAAAGGCTACCTGCCAGTTATCTTGCTCAGATCAAGGCAGGAAACAGGTGCCTTGCCCAGCACAGCTAGTATATCGTCTATTAATGATAGGAATGTACACAAGGGGCTTGGTGATATTATTGAGGGCCCTAAAGTCTACGCAGAATCGATGCCTTCAATTTTTGTTGTTGTCAATCACCACTATCGGAAAACTCCAAGGGGATTTAGAGCGTTCAATTTACTTCCGAATTCTAACATGTCCTTTACCACTCTCTACAATTTCCGTTTATGGTTGGGGTTCGTTAAGGCCTTAATTTATAGGAGGGTGGTCCCTATGTCTATCCTCATTTGGATCGTCTGCATTCAACTTAATTCCTTATCCGTGTTAGCGAAAACATCCGTATTGTATATAAACTGTTCTATTTTTCTATGTCTTTGTGGTACACTTATCTCATCTGGATTAATATGTGTCTCAATATTTTTCACCTGTCTCTTGGTTTTGATATTAAGCACTGTCCCAGTTTAACACCTTTGGCACACTCACCGTCTTATTACTCAAATTGGCTAACATTACCGATACTTGGCTCCTGCCATTTCCCTAACTACAGCCTCAGCCACCATTACTTCGTTTCTAAGGAGGGTTTGTTCTTTAGGATTACCTGGTATAACATCCCACATGGCTCTTCCAGTGAGTCTATTCCAGCAGAAAGCAATTGCGGCTCGCGCAGGCAGTTTAATATCTCTCTGGGTAAACAGCAATTGTCGTACTGGCACTTCTACCCACTGGTATTTTACGCTTTTATCGTTAAAAGAATTTGGCTTGAACGTTATCTGTGCCTGATTTGCCATTATCCAGGTATTTTCCAATATCATACACCTATCTAAGTTTGGTGCTATATACAGTTTTGACAAGGTACCCATAACCTCCTATTTCCAGGGTTACCGACCAATTCCCTTTACTTGTATTTCCTGGCCATTAGCCTGGGTTATGATTAAGTCCGATTCTTCTAAACTGGCAATAGCTAATTTATTTTCTTCAAAAGCAGTTGATTTCATTAACCCAGTGTCAATTAATGTTTCTACTTTTTTCCTATTCTAATTTTGCATTCCATCTCTGACCATGTGAGAGGAGTTGATATTCTCTATATCCTTCTTTTTTTTATTTGGTGAACTAACTCGTATTCGCGTTGCTTTTCCCTATCTACACTTTGATTCTTTCTTGAAGGTTTGTCTCATTTGATTCTCAACGTAATATTTTCGTCCCACCATCTTGGCAATACTCGAGTGCACCCCAAACCTCTCTCGTATCTTTTTCGGATTTTATGGATTACGGCTTATCTATTGGTTATCTTTTCCAGATTCCGGGCCACCCTCTTAGTTTACTGGGTGGCCCTTGAAGTTTCCTGTTTTTTTTTTTGTTTTTTTGTTTTTTTTAAATAGGATGCTTCGAGTGCCTGTTGCAAGTCACCTCTCCCATATTCTGACTACCGTGGCCCCTTGTCCTCTATTGGGACATCTTTCTCTACTGTGTTTCCGGCGCAGTTGCTCTGTCGATGCTTCTGCGCCCACGCCATGTTCCTTTATCGCGAAAAACTTAGGATGATCAATTGGTCGGAGTGTCTTTGGTGACGGTCTGAAGATCAGTGGAATTTCGCTGCCGTAGTTATATGTAGCAACTCTAAAGAACGAGACAACACACGTTAAAATTTAACAACAGTTTTATTATTATATATAAGGAGAGGAATAGTATTTTGGCACACTGGTCGAGAGAAAAAGACACGGTGAAGGAGCTTTGTCTGCGATTTTGTTCTATACTAATTAGTCATGAGTAATGTGGACTGAACTGTAACAGTTTTTTTATAAGAGTTTTTTCTTTGGCGTCAAAGTCTATTTCTTCTAGTGGTTAAAGATTTCTTATTTAGCGTTTCAGAGTTCTACCCTCTGGATCTCTCCGGCTGACTACATTTTTTAACTATTCAAGCGTCTTTTTATATAGAAAAAATTGTAGCTATTCTGGCAATCGGGAAATGATAAACCGGTGCTATATGCCAGCCCAAAAGTAGTTTAACATTTCATTTCCGACAGCTTTGTGTCCTGAAGTGGCCTGAGTGACCTTTGATTGTAACTGTAAACACAATACTAAAATCAAAAATTTAATACAATATTCTTGATTTGCCCATTTTTACCAAACCAGTTTCTTTAACTCACAAAAAATAACTTTTACACCTTTCCTCTTTCGTTACAAAAAAAAAATTAACTTGAACAAACACAAAGAAATAACTGTTACATTCCATCAGGCATTTTGTCATTTACTGAGATAGGTACAATGGTGGGGATATTTAAAAAATGTGTAACACATAATCAAAGACAGTTCTCAAAGCAGTATTGAAAGGATGGGTGCAATAAATTCTTTTAAAGTTCATGATGATTGTCTCTTTCTTTCGGTTATGAGTTCATATCGTCAGGGTATATCTCCGTATTGAACACCGCATGGTATATCTCCATGTAAGAACCGCAATGGTCTTCCAGGTTGGCTTGTAATTGTTTGTACTGGTTGCTCACAAGAAATCATTTCATTTTGGTACCACGGAGTCATTTCTTTGGTCAGAGACAATTTTCCTTCACCTCTCTATATTGTTTGCACAAATAGTCAGTTTTTCTTTCGTTTGTTTGTGTTTTTTTAATTGAATTTGAGGTACTGCAAAATGGTAAAGATTTAGTAATAAATTTATTTTTGAAAGGGATTAGAAATCAATGCGTTTTTCTTTACGTTTATTTTTTTCTAACGTTGTTCTTGTATTTTTTTTATTTTTTATTTAGTTTGCCTAGTTCTGTGATTCTCAAAAGGAAACCATTCATCTTACAAGGAGGATATTCCCAGTAATGCTGTACTACCC
>CM042139.1:42368333-42404003 GCA_023376005.1 Doryteuthis pealeii | reverse complement strand
TTTTGAAGGCTTTTTGGCTTGTTTTTGACGCTCGATTTTCAGTATATGAATTTAAGCAAAATTTTAAAGTTAACCAAAATTTTCAAACTTGCAAACTATCAGGCATCATTAGACCCGTTAGGGGCTTGCTAAAAATACCAAATTCAATGTTATTTTATTAATTTTCGATAGTGTTACACGTTTTTTTTGTTTTTTAATAGCCAGTTGGGAAGTAAAAAAATCCCTTCAACCCCGATTTGGAAAATTGCCCCAGAGTTTTTCACAAAACAAACTATCAGGTAAGGTGTCCGGGGACGGCCCCTAACTAGAAACAACAGTTGGAATGTTAATTTCATTGTTTTAAGGGGTCCGCCGGGCGTTTTTAAGTTTTTTTTTACGTGCCTGAAATCAACTTGAAAAATGCCCTGTTTTGAAGGCTTTTTGGCTTGTTTTTGACGCTCGATTTTCAGTATATGAATTTAAGCAAAATTTTTAAAGTTAACCAAAATTTTCAAACTTGCAAACTATCAGGCATCATTAGACCCGTTAGGGGCTTGCTAAAAATACCAAATTCAATGTTATTTTATTAATTTTCGATAGTGTTACACGTTTTTTTTTGTTTTTAATAGCCAGTTGGGAAGTAAAAAAATCCCTTCAAACCCCGATTTGGAAAATTGCCCCAGAGTTTTTCAACAAACAAACTATCAGGTAAGGTGTCCGGGGACGGCCCCTAACTAGAAACAACAGTTGGAATGTTAATTTCATTGTTTTAAGGGGTCCGCCGGGCGTTTTTAAGTTTTTTTTTACGTGCCTGAAATCAACTTGAAAAATGCCCTGTTTTGAAGGCTTTTTGGCTTGTTTTTGACGCTCGATTTAGTATATGAATTAATTGCAAAATTTTTAAATTAACCAAAATTTTCAAACTTGCAAACTATCAGGCATCATTAGACCCGTTAGGGGCTTGCTAAAATACCAAATTCAATGTTATTTTATTAATTTTCGATAGTGTTACACGTTTTTTTTTGTTTTTTAATAGCCAGTTGGGAAGTAAAAAAATCCCTTCAAACCCCGATTTGGAAAATTGCCCCAGAGTTTTTCAACAAACAAACTATCAGGTAAGGTGTCCGGGACGGCCCTAACTAGAAACAACAGTTGGAATGTTAATTTCATTGTTTAAGGGGTCCGCCGGGCGTTTTTAAGTTTTTTTTTACGTGCCTGAAATCAACTTGAAAAATGCCCTGTTTTGAAGGCTTTTTGGCTTGTTTTTGACGCTCGATTTTCAGTATATGAATTTAAGCAAAATTTTTAAAGTTAACCAAATTTTCAAACTTGCAAACTATCAGGCATCATTAGACCCGTTAGGGGCTTGCTAAAAATACCAAATTCAATGTTATTTTATTAATTTTCGATAGTGTTACACGTTTTTTTTGTTTTTAATAGCCAGTTGGGAAGTAAAAAATAACCCTTCAAACCCCGATTTGGAAAATTGCCCCAGAGTTTTTCAACAAACAAACTATCAGGTAAGGTGTCCGGGGACGGCCCTAACTAGAAACAACAGTTGGAATGTTAATTTCATTGTTTTAAGGGGCGCCGGGCGTTTTTAAGTTTTTTTTTACGTGCCTGAAATCAACTTGAAAAATGCCCTGTTTTGAAGGCTTTTTGGCTTGTTTTTGACGCTCGATTTTCAGTATATGAATTTAAGCAAAATTTTTAAAGTTAACCAAAATTTTCAAACTTGCAAACTATCAGGCATCATTAGACCCGTTAGGGGCTTGCTAAAAATACCAAATTCAATGTTATTTTATTAATTTTCGATAGTGTTACACGTTTTTTTTGTTTTTTAATAGCCAGTTGGGAAGTAAAAAAATCCCTTCAAACCCCGATTTGGAAAATTGCCCCAGAGTTTTTCAACAAACAAACTATCAGGTAAGGTGTCCGGGGACGGCCCCTAACTAGAAACAACAGTTGGAATGTTAATTTCATTGTTTTAAGGGGTCCGCCGGGCGTTTTTAAGTTTTTTTTTACGTGCCTGAAATCAACTTGAAAAATGCCCTGTTTTGAAGGCTTTTTGGCTTGTTTTTGACGCTCGATTTTCAGTATATGAATTTAAGCAAAATTTTTAAAGTTAACCAAAATTTTCAAACTTGCAAACTATCAGGCATCATTAGACCCGTTAGGGGCTTGCTAAAAATACCAAATTCAATGTTATTTTATTAATTTTCGATAGTGTTACACCGTTTTTTTTGTTTTTTAATAGCCAGTTGGGAAGTAAAAAAATCCCTTCAAACCCCGATTTGGAAAATTGCCCCAGAGTTTTTCAACAAACAAACTATCAGGTAAGGTGTCCGGGGACGGCCCCTAACTAGAAACAACAGTTGGAATGTTAATTTCATTGTTTTAAGGGGTCCGCCGGGCGTTTTTAAGTTTTTTTTTACGTGCCTGAAATCAACTTGAAAAATGCCCTGTTTTGAAGGCTTTTTGGCTTGTTTTTGACGCTCGATTTTCAGTATATGAATTTAAGCAAAATTTTTAAAGTTAACCAAAATTTTCAAACTTGCAAACTATCAGGCATCATTAGACCCGTTAGGGGCTTGCTAAAAATACCAAATTCAATGTTATTTTATTAATTTTCGATAGTGTTACACGTTTTTTTTGTTTTTTAATAGCCAGTTGGGAAGTAAAAAAATCCCTTCAAACCCCGATTTGGAAAATTGCCCCAGAGTTTTTCAACAAACAAACTATCAGGTAAGGTGTCCGGGGACGGCCCCTAACTAGAAACAACAGTTGGAATGTTAATTTCATTTGTTTTAAGGGGTCCGCCGGGCGTTTTAAGTTTTTTTTTACGTGCCTGAAATCAACTTGAAAAATGCCCTGTTTTGAAGGCTTTTTGGCTTGTTTTTGACGCTCGATTTTCAGTATATGAATTTAAGCAAAATTTTTAAAGTTAACCAAAATTTTCAAACTTGCAAACTATCAGGCATCATTAGACCCGTTAGGGGCTTGCTAAAAATACCAAATTCAATGTTATTTTATTAATTTTCGATAGTGTTACACGTTTTTTTTGTTTTTTAATAGCCAGTTGGGAAGTAAAAAAATCCCTTCAAACCCCGATTTGGAAAATTGCCCCAGAGTTTTTCAACAAACAAACTATCAGGTAAGGTGTCCGGGGACGGCCCCTAACTAGAAACAACAGTTGGAATGTTAATTTCATTGTTTTAAGGGGTCCGCCGGGCGTTTTTAAGTTTTTTTTTACGTGCCTGAAATCAACTTGAAAAATGCCCTGTTTTGAAGGCTTTTTGGCTTGTTTTTGACGCTCGATTTTCAGTATATGAATTTAAGCAAAATTTTTAAAGTTAACCAAAATTTTCAAACTTGCAAACTATCAGGCATCATTAGACCCGTTAGGGGCTTGCTAAAAATCCAAATTCAATGTTATTTTATTAATTTTCGATAGTGTTACACGTTTTTTTTGTTTTTTAATAGCCAGTTGGGAAGTAAAAAAATCCCTTCAAACCCCGATTTGGAAAATTGCCCCAGAGTTTTTCAACAAACAAACTATCAGGTAAGGTGTCCGGGGACGGCCCCTAACTAGAAACAACAGTTGGAATGTTAATTTCATTGTTTTAAGGGGTCCGCCGGGCGTTTTTAAGTTTTTTTTTACGTGCCTGAAATCAACTTGAAAAATGCCCTGTTTTGAAGGCTTTTTGGCTTGTTTTTGACGCTCGATTTTCAGTATATGAATTTAAGCAAAATTTTTAAAGTTAACCAAAATTTTCAAACTTGCAAACTATCAGGCATCATTAGACCCGTTAGGGGCTTGCTAAAAATACCAAATTCAATGTTATTTTATTAATTTTCGATAGTGTTAACACGTTTTTTTTGTTTTTTAATAGCCAGTTGGGAAGTAAAAAAATCCCTTCAAACCCCGATTTGGAAATTGCCCCAGAGTTTTTCAACAAACAAACTATCAGGTAAGGTGTCCGGGGACGGCCCCTAACTAGAAACAACAGTTGGAATGTTAATTTCATTGTTTTAAGGGGTCCGCCGGCGTTTTTAAGTTTTTTTTTACGTGCCTGAAATCAACTTGAAAAATGCCCTGTTTTGAAGGCTTTTTGGCTTGTTTTTGACGCTCGATTTTCAGTATATGAATTTAAGCAAAATTTTTAAAGTTAACCAAAATTTTCAAACTTGCAAACTATCAGGCATCATTAGACCCGTTAGGGGCTTGCTAAAAATACCAAATTCAATGTTATTTTATTAATTTTCGATAGTGTTACACGTTTTTTTTGTTTTTTAATAGCCAGTTGGGAAGTAAAAAAATCCCTTCAAACCCCGATTTGGAAAATTGCCCCAGAGTTTTTCAACAAAAAACTATCAGGTAAGGTGTCCGGGGACGGCCCCTAACTAGAAACAACAGTTGGAATGTTAATTTATTGTTTTAAGGGGTCCGCCGGGCGTTTTTAAGTTTTTTTTTACGTGCCTGAAATCAACTTGAAAAATGCCCTGTTTTGAAGGCTTTTTGGCTTGTTTTTGACGCTCGATTTTCAGTATATGAATTAAGCAAAATTTTTAAAGTTAACCAAAATTTTCAAACTTGCAAACTATCAGGCATCATTAGACCGTTAGGGGCTTGCTAAAAATCCAAATTCAATGTTATTTTATTAATTTTCGATAGTGTTACACGTTTTTTTTGTTTTTTAATAGCCAGTTGGGAAGTAAAAAAATCCCTTCAAACCCCGATTTGGAAAATTGCCCCAGAGTTTTTCAACAAACAAACTATCAGGTAAGGTGTCCGGGGACGGCCCTAACTAGAAACAACAGTTGGAATGTTAATTTCATTGTTTTAAGGGGTCCGCGGGCGTTTTTAAGTTTTTTTTTACGTGCCTGAAATCAACTTGAAAAATGCCCTGTTTTGAAGGCTTTTTGGCTTGTTTTTGACGCTCGATTTTCAGTATATGAATTTAAGCAAAATTTTTAAAGTTAACCAAAATTTTCAAACTTGCAAACTATCAGGCATCATTAGACCCGTTAGGGGCTTGCTAAAAATACAAATTCAATGTTATTTTATTAATTTTCGATAGTGTTACACCGTTTTTTTTGTTTTTTAATAGCCAGTTGGGAAGTAAAAAAATCCCTTCAAACCCGATTTGGAAAATTGCCCCAGAGTTTTTCAACAAACAAACTATCAGGTAAGGTGTCCGGGGACGGCCCCTAACTAGAAACAACAGTTGGAATGTTAATTTCATTGTTTTAAGGGGTCCGCCGGGCGTTTTTAAGTTTTTTTTTACGTGCCTGAAATCAACTTGAAAAATGCCCTGTTTTGAAGGCTTTTTGGCTTGTTTTTGACGCTCGATTTTCAGTATATGAATTTAAGCAAAATTTTTAAAGTTAACCAAAATTTTCAAACTTGCAAACTATCAGGCATCATTAGACCCGTTAGGGGCTTGCTAAAAATACCAAATTCAATGTTATTTTATTAATTTTCGATAGTGTTACACGTTTTTTTTGTTTTTTAATAGCCAGTTGGGAAGTAAAAAAATCCCTTCAAACCCCGATTTGGAAAATTGCCCCAGAGTTTTTCAACAAACAAACTATCAGGTAAGGTGTCCGGGGACGGCCCCTAACTAGAAACAACAGTTGGAATGTTAATTTCATTGTTTTAAGGGGTCCGCCGGGCGTTTTTAAGTTTTTTTTTACGTGCCTGAAATCAACTTGAAAAATGCCCTGTTTTGAAGGCTTTTTGGCTTGTTTTTGACGCTCGATTTTCAGTATATGAATTTAAGCAAAATTTTTAAAGTTAACCAAAATTTTCAAACTTGCAAACTATCAGGCATCATTAACCCGTTAGGGGCTTGCTAAAAATACCAAATTCAATGTTATTTTATTAATTTTCGATAGTGTTACACGTTTTTTTTGTTTTTTAATAGCCAGTTGGGAAGTAAAAAAATCCCTTCAAACCCGATTTGGAAAATTGCCCCAGAGTTTTTCAACAAACAAACTATCAGGTAAGGTGTCCGGGGACGGCCCCTAACTAGAAACAACAGTTGGAATGTTAATTTCATTGTTTTAAGGGGTCCGCCGGGCGTTTTTAAGTTTTTTTTTACGTGCCTGAAATCAACTTGAAAAATGCCCTGTTTTGAAGGCTTTTTGGCTTGTTTTTGACGCTCGATTTTCAGTATATGAATTTAAGCAAAATTTTTAAAGTTAACCAAATTTTCAAACTTGCAAACTATCAGGCATCATTAGACCCGTTAGGGGCTTGCTAAAAATACCAAATTCAATGTTATTTTATTAATTTTCGATAGTGTTACACGTTTTTTTTGTTTTTTAATAGCCAGTTGGGAAGTAAAAAAATCCCTTCAAACCCCGATTTGGAAAATTGCCCCAGAGTTTTTCAACAAACAAACTATCAGGTAAGGTGTCCGGGGACGGCCCCTAACTAGAAAAACAGTTGGAATGTTAATTTCATTGTTTTAAGGGGTCCGCCGGGCGTTTTTAAGTTTTTTTTTACGTGCCTGAAATCAACTTGAAAAATGCCCTGTTTTGAAGGCTTTTTGGCTTGTTTTTGACGCTCGATTTTCAGTATATGAATTTAAGCAAAATTTTTAAAGTTAACCAAAATTTTCAAACTTGCAAACTATCAGGCATCATTAGACCCGTTAGGGGCTTGCTAAAAATACCAAATTCAATGTTATTTTATTAATTTTCGATAGTGTTACACGTTTTTTTGTTTTTTAATAGCCAGTTGGGAAGTAAAAAAATCCCTTCAAACCCCGATTTGGAAAATTGCCCCAGAGTTTTTCAACAAACAAACTATCAGGTAAGGTGTCCGGGGACGGCCCCTAACTAGAAACAACAGTTGGAATGTTAATTTCATTGTTTTAAGGGGTCCGCCGGGCGTTTTTAAGTTTTTTTTTACGTGCCTGAAATCAACTTGAAAAATGCCCTGTTTTGAAGGCTTTTTGGCTTGTTTTTGACGCTCGATTTTCAGTATATGAATTTAAGCAAAATTTTTAAAGTTAACCAAAATTTTCAAACTTGCAAACTATCAGGCATCATTAGACCCGTTAGGGGCTTGCTAAAAATACCAAATTCAATGTTATTTTATTAATTTTCGATAGTGTTACACGTTTTTTTTTTTTTAATAGCCAGTTGGGAAGTAAAAAAATCCCTTCAAACCCCGATTTGGAAAATTGCCCCAGAGTTTTTCAACAAACAAACTATCAGGTAAGGTGTCCGGGGACGGCCCCTAACTAGAAACAACAGTTGGAATGTTAATTTCATTGTTTTAAGGGGTCCGCCGGCGTTTTTAAGTTTTTTTTTACGTGCCTGAAATCAACTTGAAAAATGCCCTGTTTTGAAGGCTTTTTGGCTTGTTTTTGACGCTCGATTTCAGTATATGAATTTAAGCAAAATTTTTAAAGTTAACCAAAATTTTCAAACTTGCAAACTATCAGGCATCATTAGACCCGTTAGGGGCTTGCTAAAAATCCAAATTCAATGTTATTTTATTAATTTTCGATAGTGTTACACCGTTTTTTTTGTTTTTTAATAGCCAGTTGGGAAGTAAAAAAATCCCTTCAAACCCCGATTTGGAAAATTGCCCCAGAGTTTTTCAACAAACAAACTATCAGGTAAGGTGTCCGGGGACGCCCCTAACTAGAAACAACAGTTGGAATGTTAATTTCATTGTTTTAAGGGGTCCGCCGGGCGTTTTTAAGTTTTTTTTTACGTGCCTGAAATCAACTTAAAAATGCCCTGTTTTGAAGGCTTTTTGGCTTGTTTTTGACGCTCGATTTCAGTATATGAATTTAAGCAAAATTTTTAAAGTTAACCAAAATTTTCAAACTTGCAAACTATCAGGCATCATTAGACCCGTTAGGGGCTTGCTAAAAATACCAAATTCAATGTTATTTTATTAATTTTCGATAGTGTTACACGTTTTTTTTTTTTTAATAGCCAGTTGGGAAGTAAAAAAATCCCTTCAAACCCCGATTTGGAAAATTGCCCCAGAGTTTTTCAACAAACAAACTATCAGGTAAGGTGTCCGGGGACGGCCCCTAACTAGAAACAACAGTTGGAATGTTAATTTCATTGTTTTAAGGGGTCCGCCGGGTTTTTAAGTTTTTTTTTACGTGCCTGAAATCAACTTGAAAAATGCCCTGTTTTGAAGGCTTTTTGGCTGTTTTTTGACGCTCGATTTTCAGTATATGAATTTAAGCAAAATTTTTAAAGTTAACCAAAATTTTCAAACTTGCAAACTATCAGGCATCATTAGACCCGTTAGGGGCTTGCTAAAAATACCAAATTCAATGTTATTTTATTAATTTTCGATAGTGTTACACGTTTTTTTTGTTTTTTAATAGCCAGTTGGGAAGTAAAAAAATCCCTTCAAACCCCGATTTGGAAAATTGCCCCAGAGTTTTTCAACAAACAAACTATCAGGTAAGGTGTCCGGGGACGGCCCCTAACTAGAAACAACAGTTGGAATGTTAATTTCATTGTTTTAAGGGGTCCGCCGGGCGTTTTTAAGTTTTTTTTTACGTGCCTGAAATCAACTTGAAAAATGCCCTGTTTTGAAGGCTTTTTGGCTTGTTTTTGACGCTCGATTTTCAGTATATGAATTTAAGCAAAATTTTTAAAGTTAACCAAAATTTTCAAACTTGCAAACTATCAGGCATCATTAGACCCGTTAGGGGCTTGCTAAAAATACCAAATTCAATGTTATTTTATTAATTTTCGATAGTGTTACACGTGTTTTTTTGTTTTTTAATAGCCAGTTGGGAAGTAAAAAAATCCCTTCAAACCCGATTTGGAAAATTGCCCCAGAGTTTTTCAACAAACAAACTATCAGGTAAGGTGTCCGGGGACGGCCCCTAACTAGAAACAACAGTTGGAATGTTAATTTCATTGTTTTAAGGGGTCCGCCGGGCGTTTTTAAGTTTTTTTTTTACGTGCCTGAAATCAACTTGAAAAATGCCCTGTTTTGAAGGCTTTTTGGCTTGTTTTTGACGCTCGATTTTCAGTATATGAATTTAAGCAAAATTTTTAAAGTTAACCAAAATTTTCAAACTTGCAAACTATCAGGCATCATTAGACCCGTTAGGGGCTTGCTAAAAATACCAAATTCAATGTTATTTTATTAATTTTCGATAGTGTTACACGGTTTTTTTTGTTTTTTAATAGCCAGTTGGGAAGTAAAAAAATCCCTTCAAACCCCGATTTGGAAAATTGCCCCAGAGTTTTTCAACAAACAAACTATCAGGTAAGGTGTCCGGGGACGGCCCCTAACTAGAAACAACAGTTGGAATGTTAATTTCATTGTTTTAAGGGGTCCGCCGGGCGTTTTTAAGTTTTTTTTTACGTGCCTGAAATCAACTTGAAAAATGCCCTGTTTTGAAGGCTTTTTGGCTTGTTTTTGACGCTCGATTTTCAGTATATGAATTTAAGCAAAATTTTTAAAGTTAACCAAAATTTTCAAACTTGCAAACTATCAGGCATCATTAGACCCGTTAGGGGCTTGCTAAAAATACCAAATTCAATGTTATTTTATTAATTTTCGATAGTGTTACACGGTTTTTTTTGTTTTTTAATAGCCAGTTGGGAAGTAAAAAAATCCCTTCAAACCCCGATTTGGAAAATTGCCCCAGAGTTTTTCAACAAACAAACTATCAGGTAAGGTGTCCGGGGACGGCCCCTAACTAGAAACAACAGTTGGAATGTTAATTTCATTGTTTTAAGGGGTCCGCCGGGCGTTTTTAAGTTTTTTTTTACGTGCCTGAAATCAACTTGAAAAATGCCCTGTTTTGAAGGCTTTTTGGCTTGTTTTTGACGCTCGATTTTCAGTATATGAATTTAAGCAAAATTTTTAAAGTTAACCAAAATTTTCAAACTTGCAAACTATCAGGCATCATTAGACCCGTTAGGGGCTTGCTAAAAATACCAAATTCAATGTTATTTTATTAATTTTCGATAGTGTTACACGGTTTTTTTTTTTTTTTTTAATAGCCAGTTGGGAAGTAAAAAAATCCCTTCAAACCCCGATTTGGAAAATTGCCCCAGAGTTTTTCAACAAACAAACTATCAGGTAAGGTGTCCGGGGACGGCCCCTAACTAGAAACAACAGTTGGAATGTTAATTTCATTGTTTTAAGGGGTCCGCCGGGCGTTTTTAAGTTTTTTTTTACGTGCCTGAAATCAACTTGAAAAATGCCCTGTTTTGAAGGCTTTTTGGCTTGTTTTTGACGCTCGATTTTCAGTATATGAATTTAAGCAAAATTTTTAAAGTTAACCAAAATTTTCAAACTTGCAAACTATCAGGCATCATTAGACCCGTTAGGGGCTTGCTAAAAATACCAAATTCAATGTTATTTTATTAATTTTCGATAGTGTTACACGGTTTTTTTTGTTTTTTAATAGCCAGTTGGGAAGTAAAAAAATCCCTTCAAACCCCGATTTGGAAAATTGCCCCAGAGTTTTTCAACAAACAAACTATCAGGTAAGGTGTCCGGGGACGGCCCCTAACTAGAAACAACAGTTGGAATGTTAATTTCATTGTTTTAAGGGGTCCGCCGGGCGTTTTTAAGTTTTTTTTTACGTGCCTGAAATCAACTTGAAAAATGCCCTGTTTTGAAGGCTTTTTGGCTTGTTTTTGACGCTCGATTTTCAGTATATGAATTTAAGCAAAATTTTTAAAGTTAACCAAAATTTTCAAACTTGCAAACTATCAGGCATCATTAGACCCGTTAGGGGCTTGCTAAAAATACCAAATTCAATGTTATTTTATTAATTTTCGATAGTGTTACACGGTTTTTTTTGTTTTTTAATAGCCAGTTGGGAAGTAAAAAAATCCCTTCAAACCCCGATTTGGAAAATTGCCCCAGAGTTTTTCAACAAACAAACTATCAGGTAAGGTGTCCGGGGACGGCCCCTAACTAGAAACAACAGTTGGAATGTTAATTTCATTGTTTTAAGGGGTCCGCCGGGCGTTTTTAAGTTTTTTTTTACGTGCCTGAAATCAACTTGAAAAATGCCCTGTTTTGAAGGCTTTTTGGCTTGTTTTTGACGCTCGATTTTCAGTATATGAATTTAAGCAAAATTTTTAAAGTTAACCAAAATTTTCAAACTTGCAAACTATCAGGCATCATTAGACCCGTTAGGGGCTTGCTAAAAATACCAAATTCAATGTTATTTTATTAATTTTCGATAGTGTTACACGGTTTTTTTTGTTTTTTAATAGCCAGTTGGGAAGTAAAAAAATCCCTTCAAACCCCGATTTGGAAAATTGCCCCAGAGTTTTTCAACAAACAAACTATCAGGTAAGGTGTCCGGGGACGGCCCCTAACTAGAAACAACAGTTGGAATGTTAATTTCATTGTTTTAAGGGGTCCGCCGGGCGTTTTTAAGTTTTTTTTTACGTGCCTGAAATCAACTTGAAAAATGCCCTGTTTTGAAGGCTTTTTGGCTTGTTTTTGACGCTCGATTTTCAGTATATGAATTTAAGCAAAATTTTTAAAGTTAACCAAAATTTTCAAACTTGCAAACTATCAGGCATCATTAGACCCGTTAGGGGCTTGCTAAAAATACCAAATTCAATGTTATTTTATTAATTTTCGATAGTGTTACACGGTTTTTTTTGTTTTTTAATAGCCAGTTGGGAAGTAAAAAAATCCCTTCAAACCCCGATTTGGAAAATTGCCCCAGAGTTTTTCAACAAACAAACTATCAGGTAAGGTGTCCGGGGACGGCCCCTAACTAGAAACAACAGTTGGAATGTTAATTTCATTGTTTTAAGGGGTCCGCCGGGCGTTTTTAAGTTTTTTTTTACGTGCCTGAAATCAACTTGAAAAATGCCCTGTTTTGAAGGCTTTTTGGCTTGTTTTTGACGCTCGATTTTCAGTATATGAATTTAAGCAAAATTTTTAAAGTTAACCAAAATTTTCAAACTTGCAAACTATCAGGCATCATTAGACCCGTTAGGGGCTTGCTAAAAATACCAAATTCAATGTTATTTTATTAATTTTCGATAGTGTTACACGTTTTTTTGTTTTTTAATAGCCAGTTGGGAAGTAAAAAAATCCCTTCAAACCCCGATTTGGAAAATTGCCCCAGAGTTTTTCAACAAACAAACTATCAGGTAAGGTGTCCGGGGACGGCCCCTAACTAGAAACAACAGTTGGAATGTTAATTTCATTGTTTTAAGGGGTCCGCCGGGCGTTTTTAAGTTTTTTTTTACGTGCCTGAAATCAACTTGAAAAATGCCCTGTTTTGAAGGCTTTTTGGCTTGTTTTTGACGCTCGATTTTCAGTATATGAATTTAAGCAAAATTTTTAAAGTTAACCAAAATTTTCAAACTTGCAAACTATCAGGCATCATTAGACCCGTTAGGGGCTTGCTAAAAATACCAAATTCAATGTTATTTTATTAATTTTCGATAGTGTTACACGGTTTTTTTTGTTTTTTAATAGCCAGTTGGGAAGTAAAAAAATCCCTTCAAACCCCGATTTGGAAAATTGCCCCAGAGTTTTTCAACAAACAAACTATCAGGTAAGGTGTCCGGGGACGGCCCCTAACTAGAAACAACAGTTGGAATGTTAATTTCATTGTTTTAAGGGGTCCGCCGGGCGTTTTTAAGTTTTTTTTTACGTGCCTGAAATCAACTTGAAAAATGCCCTGTTTTGAAGGCTTTTTGGCTTGTTTTTGACGCTCGATTTTCAGTATATGAATTTAAGCAAAATTTTTAAAGTTAACCAAAATTTTCAAACTTGCAAACTATCAGGCATCATTAGACCCGTTAGGGGCTTGCTAAAAATACCAAATTCAATGTTATTTTATTAATTTTCGATAGTGTTACACGGTTTTTTTTGTTTTTTAATAGCCAGTTGGGAAGTAAAAAAATCCCTTCAAACCCCGATTTGGAAAATTGCCCCAGAGTTTTTCAACAAACAAACTATCAGGTAAGGTGTCCGGGGACGGCCCCTAACTAGAAACAACAGTTGGAATGTTAATTTCATTGTTTTAAGGGGTCCGCCGGGCGTTTTTAAGTTTTTTTTTACGTGCCTGAAATCAACTTGAAAAATGCCCTGTTTTGAAGGCTTTTTGGCTTGTTTTTGACGCTCGATTTTCAGTATATGAATTTAAGCAAAATTTTTAAAGTTAACCAAAATTTTCAAACTTGCAAACTATCAGGCATCATTAGACCCGTTAGGGGCTTGCTAAAAATACCAAATTCAATGTTATTTTATTAATTTTCGATAGTGTTACACGTTTTTTTTGTTTTTTAATAGCCAGTTGGGAAGTAAAAAAATCCCTTCAAACCCCGATTTGGAAAATTGCCCCAGAGTTTTTCAACAAACAAACTATCAGGTAAGGTGTCCGGGGACGGCCCCTAACTAGAAACAACAGTTGGAATGTTAATTTCATTGTTTTAAGGGGTCCGCCGGGCGTTTTTAAGTTTTTTTTTACGTGCCTGAAATCAACTTGAAAAATGCCCTGTTTTGAAGGCTTTTTGGCTTGTTTTTGACGCTCGATTTTCAGTATATGAATTTAAGCAAAATTTTTAAAGTTAACCAAAATTTTCAAACTTGCAAACTATCAGGCATCATTAGACCCGTTAGGGGCTTGCTAAAAATACCAAATTCAATGTTATTTTATTAATTTTCGATAGTGTTACACGTTTTTTTTGTTTTTTAATAGCCAGTTGGGAAGTAAAAAAATCCCTTCAAACCCCGATTTGGAAAATTGCCCCAGAGTTTTTCAACAAACAAACTATCAGGTAAGGTGTCCGGGGACGGCCCCTAACTAGAAACAACAGTTGGAATGTTAATTTCATTGTTTTAAGGGGTCCGCCGGGCGTTTTTAAGTTTTTTTTTACGTGCCTGAAATCAACTTGAAAAATGCCCTGTTTTGAAGGCTTTTTGGCTTGTTTTTGACGCTCGATTTTCAGTATATGAATTTAAGCAAAATTTTTAAAGTTAACCAAAATTTTCAAACTTGCAAACTATCAGGCATCATTAGACCCGTTAGGGGCTTGCTAAAAATACCAAATTCAATGTTATTTTATTAATTTTCGATAGTGTTACACGGTTTTTTTTGTTTTTTAATAGCCAGTTGGGAAGTAAAAAAATCCCTTCAAACCCCGATTTGGAAAATTGCCCCAGAGTTTTTCAACAAACAAACTATCAGGTAAGGTGTCCGGGGACGGCCCCTAACTAGAAACAACAGTTGGAATGTTAATTTCATTGTTTTAAGGGGTCCGCCGGGCGTTTTTAAGTTTTTTTTTACGTGCCTGAAATCAACTTGAAAAATGCCCTGTTTTGAAGGCTTTTTGGCTTGTTTTTGACGCTCGATTTTCAGTATATGAATTTAAGCAAAATTTTTAAAGTTAACCAAAATTTTCAAACTTGCAAACTATCAGGCATCATTAGACCCGTTAGGGGCTTGCTAAAAATACCAAATTCAATGTTATTTTATTAATTTTCGATAGTGTTACACGTTTTTTTTTGTTTTTTAATAGCCAGTTGGGAAGTAAAAAAATCCCTTCAAACCCCGATTTGGAAAATTGCCCCAGAGTTTTTCAACAAACAAACTATCAGGTAAGGTGTCCGGGGACGGCCCCTAACTAGAAACAACAGTTGGAATGTTAATTTCATTGTTTTAAGGGGTCCGCCGGGCGTTTTTAAGTTTTTTTTTACGTGCCTGAAATCAACTTGAAAAATGCCCTGTTTTGAAGGCTTTTTGGCTTGTTTTTGACGCTCGATTTTCAGTATATGAATTTAAGCAAAATTTTTAAAGTTAACCAAAATTTTCAAACTTGCAAACTATCAGGCATCATTAGACCCGTTAGGGGCTTGCTAAAAATACCAAATTCAATGTTATTTTATTAATTTTCGATAGTGTTACACGTTTTTTTTTTTTTTAATAGCCAGTTGGGAAGTAAAAAAATCCCTTCAAACCCCGATTTGGAAAATTGCCCCAGAGTTTTTCAACAAACAAACTATCAGGTAAGGTGTCCGGGGACGGCCCCTAACTAGAAACAACAGTTGGAATGTTAATTTCATTGTTTTAAGGGGTCCGCCGGGCGTTTTTAAGTTTTTTTTTACGTGCCTGAAATCAACTTGAAAAATGCCCTGTTTTGAAGGCTTTTTGGCTTGTTTTTGACGCTCGATTTCAGTATATGAATTTAAGCAAAATTTTTAAAGTTAACCAAAATTTTCAAACTTGCAAACTATCAGGCATCATTAGACCCGTTAGGGGCTTGCTAAAAATACCAAATTCAATGTTATTTTATTAATTTTCGATAGTGTTACACGGTTTTTTTTTTTTTTTAATAGCCAGTTGGGAAGTAAAAAAATCCCTTCAAACCCCGATTTGGAAAATTGCCCCAGAGTTTTTCAACAAACAAACTATCAGGTAAGGTGTCCGGGGACGGCCCCTAACTAGAAACAACAGTTGGAATGTTAATTTCATTGTTTTAAGGGGTCCGCCGGGCGTTTTTAAGTTTTTTTTTACGTGCCTGAAATCAACTTGAAAAATGCCCTGTTTTGAAGGCTTTTTGGCTTGTTTTTGACGCTCGATTTTCAGTATATGAATTTAAGCAAAATTTTTAAAGTTAACCAAAATTTTCAAACTTGCAAACTATCAGGCATCATTAGACCCGTTAGGGGCTTGCTAAAAATACCAAATTCAATGTTATTTTATTAATTTTCGATAGTGTTACACGTTTTTTTGTTTTTTAATAGCCAGTTGGGAAGTAAAAAAATCCCTTCAAACCCCGATTTGGAAAATTGCCCCAGAGTTTTTCAACAAACAAACTATCAGGTAAGGTGTCCGGGGACGGCCCCTAACTAGAAACAACAGTTGGAATGTTAATTTCATTGTTTTAAGGGGTCCGCCGGGCGTTTTTAAGTTTTTTTTTACGTGCCTGAAATCAACTTGAAAAATGCCCTGTTTTGAAGGCTTTTTGGCTTGTTTTTGACGCTCGATTTTCAGTATATGAATTTAAGCAAAATTTTTAAAGTTAACCAAAATTTTCAAACTTGCAAACTATCAGGCATCATTAGACCCGTTAGGGGCTTGCTAAAAATACCAAATTCAATGTTATTTTATTAATTTTCGATAGTGTTACACGTTTTTTTTGTTTTTTAATAGCCAGTTGGGAAGTAAAAAAATCCCTTCAAACCCCGATTTGGAAAATTGCCCCAGAGTTTTTCAACAAACAAACTATCAGGTAAGGTGTCCGGGGACGGCCCCTAACTAGAAACAACAGTTGGAATGTTAATTTCATTGTTTTAAGGGGTCCGCCGGGCGTTTTTAAGTTTTTTTTTACGTGCCTGAAATCAACTTGAAAAATGCCCTGTTTTGAAGGCTTTTTGGCTTGTTTTTGACGCTCGATTTTCAGTATATGAATTTAAGCAAAATTTTTAAAGTTAACCAAAATTTTCAAACTTGCAAACTATCAGGCATCATTAGACCCGTTAGGGGCTTGCTAAAAATACCAAATTCAATGTTATTTTATTAATTTTCGATAGTGTTACACGGTTTTTTTGTTTTTTTAATAGCCAGTTGGGAAGTAAAAAAATCCCTTCAAACCCCGATTTGGAAAATTGCCCCAGAGTTTTTCAACAAACAAACTATCAGGTAAGGTGTCCGGGGACGGCCCCTAACTAGAAACAACAGTTGGAATGTTAATTTCATTGTTTTAAGGGGTCCGCCGGGCGTTTTTAAGTTTTTTTTTACGTGCCTGAAATCAACTTGAAAAATGCCCTGTTTTGAAGGCTTTTTGGCTTGTTTTTGACGCTCGATTTTCAGTATATGAATTTAAGCAAAATTTTTAAAGTTAACCAAAATTTTCAAACTTGCAAACTATCAGGCATCATTAGACCCGTTAGGGGCTTGCTAAAAATACCAAATTCAATGTTATTTTATTAATTTTCGATAGTGTTACACGTTTTTTTTTTTTTTAATAGCCAGTTGGGAAGTAAAAAAATCCCTTCAAACCCCGATTTGGAAAATTGCCCCAGAGTTTTTCAACAAACAAACTATCAGGTAAGGTGTCCGGGGACGGCCCCTAACTAGAAACAACAGTTGGAATGTTAATTTCATTGTTTTAAGGGGTCCGCCGGGCGTTTTTAAGTTTTTTTTTACGTGCCTGAAATCAACTTGAAAAATGCCCTGTTTTGAAGGCTTTTTGGCTTGTTTTTGACGCTCGATTTTCAGTATATGAATTTAAGCAAAATTTTTAAAGTTAACCAAAATTTTCAAACTTGCAAACTATCAGGCATCATTAGACCCGTTAGGGGCTTGCTAAAAATACCAAATTCAATGTTATTTTATTAATTTTCGATAGTGTTACACGTTTTTTTGTTTTTTAATAGCCAGTTGGGAAGTAAAAAAATCCCTTCAAACCCCGATTTGGAAAATTGCCCCAGAGTTTTTCAACAAACAAACTATCAGGTAAGGTGTCCGGGGACGGCCCCTAACTAGAAACAACAGTTGGAATGTTAATTTCATTGTTTTAAGGGGTCCGCCGGGCGTTTTTAAGTTTTTTTTTACGTGCCTGAAATCAACTTGAAAAATGCCCTGTTTTGAAGGCTTTTTGGCTTGTTTTTGACGCTCGATTTTCAGTATATGAATTTAAGCAAAATTTTTAAAGTTAACCAAAATTTTCAAACTTGCAAACTATCAGGCATCATTAGACCCGTTAGGGGCTTGCTAAAAATACCAAATTCAATGTTATTTTATTAATTTTCGATAGTGTTACACGGTTTTTTTTGTTTTTTAATAGCCAGTTGGGAAGTAAAAAAATCCCTTCAAACCCCGATTTGGAAAATTGCCCCAGAGTTTTTCAACAAACAAACTATCAGGTAAGGTGTCCGGGGACGGCCCCTAACTAGAAACAACAGTTGGAATGTTAATTTCATTGTTTTAAGGGGTCCGCCGGGCGTTTTTAAGTTTTTTTTTACGTGCCTGAAATCAACTTGAAAAATGCCCTGTTTTGAAGGCTTTTTGGCTTGTTTTTGACGCTCGATTTTCAGTATATGAATTTAAGCAAAATTTTTAAAGTTAACCAAAATTTTCAAACTTGCAAACTATCAGGCATCATTAGACCCGTTAGGGGCTTGCTAAAAATACCAAATTCAATGTTATTTTATTAATTTTCGATAGTGTTACACGTTTTTTTTTGTTTTTTAATAGCCAGTTGGGAAGTAAAAAAATCCCTTCAAACCCCGATTTGGAAAATTGCCCCAGAGTTTTTCAACAAACAAACTATCAGGTAAGGTGTCCGGGGACGGCCCCTAACTAGAAACAACAGTTGGAATGTTAATTTCATTGTTTTAAGGGGTCCGCCGGGCGTTTTTAAGTTTTTTTTTACGTGCCTGAAATCAACTTGAAAAATGCCCTGTTTTGAAGGCTTTTTGGCTTGTTTTTGACGCTCGATTTTCAGTATATGAATTTAAGCAAAATTTTTAAAGTTAACCAAAATTTTCAAACTTGCAAACTATCAGGCATCATTAGACCCGTTAGGGGCTTGCTAAAAATACCAAATTCAATGTTATTTTATTAATTTTCGATAGTGTTACACGGTTTTTTTTGTTTTTTAATAGCCAGTTGGGAAGTAAAAAAATCCCTTCAAACCCCGATTTGGAAAATTGCCCCAGAGTTTTTCAACAAACAAACTATCAGGTAAGGTGTCCGGGGACGGCCCCTAACTAGAAACAACAGTTGGAATGTTAATTTCATTGTTTTAAGGGGTCCGCCGGGCGTTTTTAAGTTTTTTTTTACGTGCCTGAAATCAACTTGAAAAATGCCCTGTTTTGAAGGCTTTTTGGCTTGTTTTTGACGCTCGATTTTAGTATATGAATTTAAGCAAAATTTTTAAAGTTAACCAAAATTTTCAAACTTGCAAACTATCAGGCATCATTAGACCCGTTAGGGGCTTGCTAAAAATACCAAATTCAATGTTATTTTATTAATTTTCGATAGTGTTACACGGTTTTTTTTTTTTTAATAGCCAGTTGGGAAGTAAAAAAATCCCTTCAAACCCCGATTTGGAAAATTGCCCCAGAGTTTTTCAACAAACAAACTATCAGGTAAGGTGTCCGGGGACGGCCCCTAACTAGAAACAACAGTTGGAATGTTAATTTCATTGTTTTAAGGGGTCCGCCGGGCGTTTTTAAGTTTTTTTTTACGTGCCTGAAATCAACTTGAAAAATGCCCTGTTTTGAAGGCTTTTTGGCTTGTTTTTGACGCTCGATTTTCAGTATATGAATTTAAGCAAAATTTTTAAAGTTAACCAAAATTTTCAAACTTGCAAACTATCAGGCATCATTAGACCCGTTAGGGGCTTGCTAAAAATACCAAATTCAATGTTATTTTATTAATTTTCGATAGTGTTACACCGTTTTTTTTGTTTTTTAATAGCCAGTTGGGAAGTAAAAAAATCCCTTCAAACCCCGATTTGGAAAATTGCCCCAGAGTTTTTCAACAAACAAACTATCAGGTAAGGTGTCCGGGGACGGCCCCTAACTAGAAACAACAGTTGGAATGTTAATTTCATTGTTTTAAGGGGTCCGCCGGGCGTTTTTAAGTTTTTTTTTACGTGCCTGAAATCAACTTGAAAAATGCCCTGTTTTGAAGGCTTTTTGGCTTGTTTTTGACGCTCGATTTTAGTATATGAATTTAAGCAAAATTTTTAAAGTTAACCAAAATTTTCAAACTTGCAAACTATCAGGCATCATTAGACCCGTTAGGGGCTTGCTAAAAATACCAAATTCAATGTTATTTTATTAATTTTCGATAGTGTTACACGGTTTTTTTTGTTTTTTAATAGCCAGTTGGGAAGTAAAAAAATCCCTTCAAACCCCGATTTGGAAAATTGCCCCAGAGTTTTTCAACAAACAAACTATCAGGTAAGGTGTCCGGGGACGGCCCCTAACTAGAAACAACAGTTGGAATGTTAATTTCATTGTTTTAAGGGGTCCGCCGGGCGTTTTTAAGTTTTTTTTTACGTGCCTGAAATCAACTTGAAAAATGCCCTGTTTTGAAGGCTTTTTGGCTTGTTTTTGACGCTCGATTTTCAGTATATGAATTTAAGCAAAATTTTTAAAGTTAACCAAAATTTTCAAACTTGCAAACTATCAGGCATCATTAGACCCGTTAGGGGCTTGCTAAAAATACCAAATTCAATGTTATTTTATTAATTTTCGATAGTGTTACACCGTTTTTTTTGTTTTTTAATAGCCAGTTGGGAAGTAAAAAAATCCCTTCAAACCCCGATTTGGAAAATTGCCCCAGAGTTTTTCAACAAACAAACTATCAGGTAAGGTGTCCGGGACGGCCCCTAACTAGAAACAACAGTTGGAATGTTAATTTCATTGTTTTAAGGGGTCCGCCGGGCGTTTTTAAGTTTTTTTTTACGTGAAAATCAACTTGAAAAATGCCCTGTTTTGAAGGCTTTTTGGCTTGTTTTTGACGCTCGATTTTATATGAATTTAAGCAAAATTTTAAAGTTAACCAAAATTTTCAAACTTGCAAACTATTCATTTTAAAAAAGTTATTTTAAATTTTCCCGAAATTTTTCAAGTTGATTTCAGGCACGTAAAAAAAAAAAAAACGCCCGGCGGACCCTTAAAACAATGAAATTAACATTCCAACTGTTGTTTCTAGTTAGGGGCCGTCCCGGACACCTTACCTGATAGTTTGTTTGTTGAAAAACTCTGGGGCAATTTTCCAAATCGGGGTTTGAAGGGATTTTTTTACTTCCCAACTGGCTATTAAAAAACAAAAAAAACGTGTAACACTATCGAAAATTAATAAAATAACATTGAATTTGGTATTTTTAGCAAGCCCCTAACGGGTCTAATGATGCCTGATAGTTTGCAAGTTTGAAAATTTTGGTTAACTTTAAAAATTTTGCTTAAATTCATATACTGAAAATCGAGCGTCAAAAACAAGCCAAAAAGCCTTCAAAACAGGGCATTTTTCAAGTTGATTTCAGGCACGTAAAAAAAAACTTAACCCCTTAAAACAATGAAATTAACATTCCAACTGTTGTTTCTAGTTAGGGGCCGTCCCGGACACCTTACCTGATAGTTTGTTTGTTGAAAAACTCTGGGGCAATTTTCCAAATCGGGGTTTGAAGGCATTTTTTTAACTTCCAAACACGTTATTAAAATACAAAAAAACTGTATAACACTATCGAAAATTAATAAAATAACATTTAATTTGGTATTTTAGCAATCCGTTATATACTTATGTTTTTCCTGATCTAGAGATATGCTTTATATAAACTCAGGTAGGTAATAAAAATGAAACTGTCTATAATTTCTAAAAGCAGTAAAAAGTAAATAAGAACTTTACGTAATCTTTAGTCCTTTTATTGCCTACTATCTTATAAGCAATCTTGAAACTAAGTAACAATATAATCTGTCCTTGTGCGACAAATATTACACACAGTCAAAAATGTCAAAGATATTTCTTGAAAAGTCATTCTCAATGGCATACGATTCTTCCCCTATTTTGTCTACCTTAGGCACATTGCAACATAACTCTCCTTGACACTCACTGCAAGCAGCCATGCAGCTGAGACTGTTCTTGTGACATGAACCTGATGACAAACTACATAGATTTTTCGATGACACCTTGCACCTGCATTGCACATACTCAAGTCGTCATGCCAAACGAGGCTTCAGATCTGTCTTCACAGGCAAAAACACACCATTCTGCATCTTGCTAAAGAACTACAACCTCTTCGTTCTTGCTCATATTGCTTCACTGAAGTATAGTCATCATAACCATCAAACACCACACTCAAAAATCGAACACTTTTGTATTTCTGTGTGACATCAGGAATAACCTCATAGGTCGATCTGGAAGTCCAAGCCTCTTTAGGCAATAAAGACACTTATCACCTAGAAATATTGGTGGAGCGATCGGTTTTACCCAGAAGAAGATTTCTTTAGTACAGACTTGCTTGACTTGCGCATCACCCCGTCTTTAAATAAAGATATCGGCTCCGGAGCCAGTTCAAATTCAAATTGCTCCGTCACCTCATTTTCAGGCCCCAGAATTGTTAAACGGGTGAAGGGTATGGTGAGATTCACATTGATTTTTTTTGTCAATTTTAACACATGATCACAGCTCCTCTAATGTCCGAGCTCTTGACGACTGATTGAAATTGGCGTCTTGCATGCAGCTGTTGTCTAGCACTGCCTTGTATTACTGCTCCAATCCGCTCTGCATCATCAAAATTTACTGAACCACTTGAAGTTGCTGTTAGACCAGTCGCAATGCATCTGACTGGTTTCAGTTGCTCATCAAAAGGGTCATGTCCTTCGAACTAAGTCAGGGTTTTAAACAGATCGTCGTTGTCACGCTTGACTCTACCCATTTCAACATGCTGCTCACTTTTAGATGCTGTTGGCCAGTCAATATGGACATGGAATTATATACAGCAATGCATCTATGCATACTATTGGTCCAGAGACCTCTGACGTTCTCACTAACACCTTGTCCTATTGTGTAGCCCTCCGCGGATTTCCAGACTATTTATGAGAACTGTTTCTATGACTAAATCTGTCCACAGGCAAGCCCAAAAAAACGGTCACTACGCCTGACTGTGTGATAACTGCATTCAAATCTGGTTTATACCCAGGGATACTTGGTTGGCAATTCCAGCATGTTTTGGAGGCACACTTGGCATGATGAATGTACTCGGTTGCTGCAAACAAGTTTATCATATTTAACACTGTCTCCAAGTGAAGGTTCCAATTCCCAGTTCTCTCTGCTCGAATGAACCGTCTGATCATGTCAGTGTATCCTAGATATTGGATTCACAGTTTTGCAGTCCGAGAAACTTGTTGTTTTGTTTGGAGCATGCTATGGGTGGGACAGCTATTCACCTTTTCAACTACAGAATCCGGGTCATTCTCAATGGAGACCGGTAACTTCTTCAGTACTAAACATTGAAAGACTGACTTCTGCTTTCATCTCGCGATTCGGGTACTTTGCTATCATCGTCGGAGCTTTCATCCGACATGTTATTCATGGAGAGACCTGGATCATTACGTATAACCTGTTGGTCTTCAGTGTTTTCTGGGAAGAAATCCTGAAGCAGCAATGTTGTTAGTGCAGACTCCAAAAGAAAGTGCCCCCAGTGCCCTTGAAATAGCTTTGCCAGATAGAATGTGTTCTACTGCATTTACTCAATAGATGTTGGCAAGGGCTTCCTTTAACCCAGATCCTTTCATCACACCCCCAACACTGCCGACAAAACTCATCATCAGATAAAACCCACCTAGGAGGATAACAATGGACAGAGACTTTGCAGCTGCTATTTCGAACACCTTGAGCCACAGAGGTTGGTCAAACATTAGTACAGAAGTCACTACGAGCTTTTTAGCTTGTTCCATCACAAACAGCATCATCGGGTAGATGCACGTCATGTCTGTAGGGTCAAGATCAACAATGGGAAGGAGGTTAACTGATAATCGTCCTGGATATTCTTCTGCTGATATGCTCGTTATGTAGCTAGACCAACTTGGACGGGTACTGCCATTGAAAAATTTCGAGATACCACACAGCATCCAGCGCCGTATCTGATGCATTGCTTGCTTGAATATTCAGTTCCTGCAAACTCGTGAAAAACACCTTTGATAGATTTGCTACCTCTTCAGGAGAATAGTGATGAATTGGGATGCCTTTGTTCTTGAAGATATCCCCAAGTTTCTTTATGAGCTGCCACTTTATATGACAGGTATCCATCTACCCATGCACCAGTTGTAGATGATACAACACCCATTGCATGTAGCGTCCCCATACCATCCAGGGTTCGCACGTTGTGATCAACAATATCTGCTGACCCCTTTGTGAAAGAACTAGGAAAGTTTGCACTGACAAAGTCAGATGTTTCATTCTCCACAACTGACCATTTATATCGGGTAACCACATCTACACTAATGCAAAATCCTAACCTGTTCAGCTCAGTAAGCAGCCACCTTGACCCACATACATGGTCTAACTCAACTGCAAATCCAAAAAGAATAGATCCTATGAGGGATCTCGAGCGAACTGTGTTTACGATAGCGTGGGCAATACTGATTTTCTTAAGTGACTGTTTAATAAGAGCTACAAGAAATACTCGTAAGGCAGCTACTCTGATGTTTTTTCTGTAGTCTCCAGATCTTCATTGCTTGGGTAAGTTGTGACGTCATACTGTTTTGCATGGATATCTCTGAGAATGAGTTTGACAGCCAATAAGATGATTCTCTCTGCTTCTTCGTCAGCATGTGCTTTCTTGTTCTGGTACTACGCATCATTGATTCATTTTCTTGAAGCAAGCAACATTAGATTTTCCTCTAACTTCAGTAAATATGATAAGGTCATTGTATCGAAGTTGAAGCTTTTTCTTGTCCTTTCTGTAATTATTACAGACCCCCCCCCCCTGGAAAGTGCAGCCATCTTCTCGTGAATCTCGCCCAAAATATAAAACTATAAATAAATAAAAATATAAAAAGTTTTCCATACATTTGGATTCCGTTGGTCTTCCTGGCGAGGTTGCTTGACTAGCCCTAGCTTCTCTACAGAATTCTCGGTAGCATGAGTTGTGATAGCAAACCTCAACTGCAACTAAATCATGACAGTTTAGAATCCTTCTACGTACATCTTCTCCCTACTTACCCCTCTTCCCTGACAGATTTGCAAAACCTTTTCTCTAAATGGTAAGGTTCTGGCTCTTCTGTAGTCACTGTGGCCGTAGTGTTTTTTGTCTACAAACAAAGCAGTTTTCTTTCCAGTTGAATTTTGACGAGAGATATTGCATAAGTACACAAAGGAAGAAAGAATGTGACCTGTAGATTTAGATCTGTTTACAGGGTAACAGTGATAGACAGGGCAGAAATTCTACCATTTTTGACCAGAGTCATCATTTAATTAGGCTTTGTTTACTCTTTTGTTTAAGATTAAATTGCTAATTGCTGCCTTACTACTAATAAATTCAGACCCTATTGCTTTTGGCTTCCTAAGTTGTTGGCAAAGATTTGACAATAACCTTGGATAAGTGGATTTGAGCGGTCAGCATGTCTAAATAGTAAAGTGAAAGAAAACAGCATATAGAAATAAAGAATGCAAATCTTCAATATACCATAGTCTCTTCAAATCCCTGTAACTTTTTTTGTACCCGAATGCCTATGAGAGAGGATTTTAGTATGTTAATCTACAAATATTAAACATGTCTTGTTCGGAATTTGTTCCGGGTTAAGACCAATTTCAGATTAATTCGACCAGACTATCTTTATTTGAAGGACATGGCTTTTAAGAATAAAGTCACAGAAAACAAGCTATCACGTTTTTCGACTTTAGACCCGAAATTGTTTTTTGGGAAATTCTTTGATGTTTTTCATACAGTGCTGAAAACCTGAGAAATGCGAGGGAGACTCAACATGTCAGGAATAATTTTCTTGGAGTGAAGAGAAAGTTAGGGGCACCTAAGGAGACCAATTATGTTAATTCTTCGTTTTTTGGTCAGAAAAAGCAGAATCATGAAGGTTCCAACTTTAAGCAAGGGAGAGGACAGAGTGCTTCGACCTGGATGAGTGAGCAACTGGTTTTAACAAGTCCAAGTTTTAAACGTTATTGGGGTTTCGTCTCCAATGACAATAGTCACAGTTTCCCCTCAATCCGAGCCGGTCGGTGGACGACTAGCAGGATACTTGGAAGGTAGGAAGATCACTTCCAACCGCTGGATCTTGTGCATTGTCCGAGTTTCAGTTTGCTTCAACACCGACACAAAGCGATGTAAAAAGAACCGTATTCAGTTCGCCTTGCCAGATGAAATAAAAGTCTTGTTAGGAAAACAAGCAATGGAATTAGTTCCCAGAGTCCAAGAGGGACAGTGGTGTTACAGCACCTTCCTTTTAGTTCCCAAGAGGGACGAAGGGTTCCGTCTTATTCTAAATCTGAGAGGGATAAATACCCATCTTGTGGTTCCTAATTTCGAAATGTAAACTTTCAGGACAATTCGTCAGGCCTTGAAAAGGGGCGATTGGGTAATTACTGTGGACCCGAAGGATGCTCACTTCCATGTTTCTATTTTCCCCAGGTCACAGGCAGTTTCCACGGTTTCATTTTCAAGGGAGGCATTACCAACTCAAAGCTATGCCCTTTGGACTTGCAATAGGCCCCAGGGTGTTTACAAAGATGATGTCGACACTGTCAGGTCCTGTTAAATACATATTTTCATGTACCTGGACGACTGGTTAGTCAGACATCGGGATCAACGCATTCTCAGTCAGCAAGTAGTTTTGATACATGACCTTCTCCAGGATTTGGGGTTGTTCATAAATTATCAGAAATCTCACTTGATTCCATCTCAAAAGACGATGGAACCTGGGAACTCTCTTCAATTTGGAGGAGTGAATAATTTATCCTTTAGGGGAGAGATTCCAGAATCTGGTACGACAAATAGATTGTATTTTGGAGACAGGGTTCTGCCAAGATCACAGGTTTCTTAGACTTCTGGGTCTAATGACTGCATGTATAGATCTGATTCCCTGGGCTCGTTTGTTTGCATATGAGGCCAATCCAATTCTACCTTCAGTCATTGTGGGTCTTTCGAAGGAACAATATCAAAAAGATGATCCCTATAAACATTTTTAGCAAGACGTCTTGTATGGTGGACAAGAAGGGAGAACTTCTTCAAAGGGTATTATTTGGATTATTCTTCATCTTTATTGATCTGTACAAGGTTTCGACCGATGTGCCCTTCAGCCTTCTTCAGGTATTTCTTGTCGGACTCTGGAGCCTTCTCGAACTCGGAAACCTTCTTTTCTTATAAACCTAGTGTCTTGTTTTACCTAGAATCTCTACGTTTTTACTTATGTATAATCTTTTATCTTGACTCATATTGCATTTTTTAAATCTAATCTAGCCTTTTTAATTATAGCCTCCCATATATTCATCTCTATACTTGGTATACTTAATATTACTATTGTCTAGCTGATTCTTTGAGGCTTTTTCTCTTCCAATGATCTCCCTATTCATCATCTGAACTTCATCCGATAAGGGCAGATGTTTTCCCTTTTCATTCCATATATGGTCAGCCATACCTGACTTTTCTATTTCTCCTCATACCACTGCTTTACAGTGTTCTTCCAGTCTTACTTACAATGAACGGCATATTTTGATTTTGTATACTTTGCCACAGCAGCATGGGATGGAATACATTAAATTCTTGGTCATGTTGAATGCTGTTGAAGGCTTGACTCGGAGGAGATGTTTACGAAGAGTCGAGTCACTCCTGAATGTTGTCCTGATGTCATAAGGATTACATATCTTTTGAATCTTTTCAGCCAAGCCTTTGGCATAGGGCAGACAGACTGTGGTATGTTTTCCAGTATCATCCTCTGTCTTGCGATCCAAATTTCTTGTAGCTGATGTTATGTTCTCAGGATAATTGTTACGACGGAGGGTATCCCTTAAGCTGTCCATTTTTCTGATATTCCTCATCACTGCTGATGTTTTTGCCCGGTGTTGTAGGCAACAGACGATTCCTTTCTTTACATTGTATGGATTGTGGGAGTTGAATTTTAGATACTTTCCGTTGAAGCTAGGCTTACGATACACAGATGAACTGAATCCTTGCTCTGTGCGAGTTGTTAACACATCTAGAAAGGACAATTTGTTGTCTTGCTCCTTCTTCATTGTGAACCGTATAGACGGACGGATTGAGTTCACATGATCCATTAGTATTTGAACATCTTCCTGATGGGGCCAGAGAATGAATGTGTCATCTACGTATCTAAGCCACATTTATGGTTTTAGTGGTGTAGATCCTAATGCCAAGTATTCCATGTATATATTGATCAACATCTGGGACAATGGTGATGGCTCCCGATTACGACAAAAAGGTTCCCGAATTTGAGAAGGCTCCCGAGTCCGACAAGAAATACCTGAAGAAGGTCGGAGGGCACATCGACCGAAACGTTGTACAGATAACAATAAAAATGAGGACAATAGTCCGAATAATCTAAATAATACTAATTATCAATAAAATTCAGAGAAATGTTTCGAAAGTCTTCTGCTTCACCACGTAGAGCCTCTAGATATTTGGACAGATGCTTCAGAGGCTGGTAACTCACTTAAACACTCACCAGGTGGCAGGAGTTTAGGAAGAACACCAGGGAATAATCCATATCAATTGGCTAGATCTAAAAGCAGTCCATCTAGCTCTTGTTCAGCTAGTACCTCATGTAAGGGTAGGGCAGGTTGATTTGTCACTTTTGGGGAAATTCAATACTGCTTTCATAGCGAAAGCTGGGGTTTGGTGTTATAAGAACTGACAGCAAAAATTAGATTTCTAACTTTAAAACTCATTTGAGCATTTCATTTTAAAGATCGTCAGGAAAAATATACACAAATACAAATTCTGCAGGATTTTGCTGACAAACCGACTTTAAAATTATTTCAATAATAAATCCAAATAAAATTGATATTTTTCATTACATACAGTGAATGGAAAATTATTCAATGTTTTAAATTTGCATTGTTCATTGAACATTGCACTCAAAGCTCCTACACTATATAAAATTATGTAACAACAGAACTAAATTGTTCTGTGTATTTTCCTTTCGATGAAAATGCAGGTTTTATCTGGTGGCACAATGATTTGGTTATAATGTGCTTGTATCTTGCTTCCTGTCCATACGTAATCTGTGAAGCTTACATTGTTAATTTAACAGCTTTCCACACCTTGTGAGTGGGCAGGTAATTTTGGAAATTTCAGTTCTGTTCCATTCAGTAGAGATTCAAAGAGTTCATTTCTTGAAAAATCTTCTGCAACTGCAGGTTCACAAATCCCACATTGTGAGAGGTGAGTCAAAGTTGACCAATGTGTGGCTTCAAAATTAATTTTTTAAAATCTTTTCTTTGGCGGTTCGCTACATCTGAAAAAAAATGAAAATTTACCCAAACTTGATTATATTTTTGCAATGTAATTTGAATAAAACTTATAATTATTCTAGTAAATTGACATAACTAATTAGGTGTGAATAAATGTTAATTTATCGAATGGACAAAATCCTTTTATGGCCTCTTTCCTCACCTCCAATTCATTGGATTTCAAAATTGACAACAAAATGTTTTCCAGAGGCAAAGCAAAAGCATTGTGTTGTAAATTTAATGTTCTTAATCACATTAAAGATATACAATTGTTGGTTATTTTTGTGGGGTTTTAAGGGGTCAGAATAAGACAAAATGACGGATAACAAATGTAGACAAATGTATTGAACAAAAGAGTAGACATTTACACAAAAGTGGATATTGCGTCCGACCAATAGAGTTACAAGTTGACTCGCATTTACTTCCTCTCAAGCCATAATTGTCCCTGTTATTATAGTAACCGTCGGCGCATTCCATTAATCTATAACACCCCCTCCTAAGATTTCACTCCACAGGAGTCTTAATATTTTTTCCTCTTGGGATTTATGTTAATAAACTCCGCCGCTCTTCGTTTTCTTGAAGAATGGCGTTGTTGCGGGGCTGCTTGTGGAGTAGGTAAGCTAAATGTGTCATATATGACATCCATTACCTCCTCTGGTTCCGTGGGGCCGCTGTTAACATCCTCCGACAACCGTTTTCTTTTGGGAAAACTTGGGACCTTCGACAATATACACTGCCTCCTGTTTTATCTTATCAAGAGTTACTGGGAGTTCCCTTATCGTGTTGCTCAGCGAAGTTTTTAAATCCCTTTCAGTTCGAAGGGAAGCAATCACGGTGTCTTTCAGGGGTTCTCTCTGTTTAGGTATCAATCTAGAGAGTCCTTCTGGGTGACAGAGTTTCTTAAATGGGAGAAATTCCATGTTGAAATTATAATTTAGAAGGATCGTCCCTCATCTTTGCAGTCTATTCGTCGTGTGTGTAGGCAGACCCTTTTCTGAGCCGAAGATGGTAAGTTAGAGCTTATGGTCAGCCTGTAATCTGAAGTGTCTATGTAACGTGAATGTAACGATGGAACTTGGTTACTGCAAATATTATCCCGAGTGACTCCTTTTCAATTTGGGAATAATTTCTCTCCGTTGGAAGAAGTGTTCTTGATGCGTGGGCTATGGGTTTATCTGACCCGTCCGGCATTTTGTGTAAAATGCATGCTCCGATGCCATATGAGCTGGCGTCGCTGGCAACAATAATCTCTAGGTATGGGTTGAAGTGTGCGAGAAACAAGTCCGACGTCAAAATTTCTTTGATTTTTTCGAATACTCTATGGCATTTGGGAGTCCATTCCCAGGCCTTGGCCTTTTTTAAAAGTTCATTTAGCGGGGCACGTAAATCATGCATATTAGGAATAAAAGTTTGGTAGTAATTAGCAAGTTCTAAAAAACTTTGTAGTGACGAAACATTTTGGGGAGCCGACATTTCTTTGATAGCTATAGACCATTCTGGATCTGGCCTTCTACCCTCTTTGTCGATTATGTGCCCGAGGTATTTTATTTTCTAGATGAAGAAGTCGCACTTAGATTCTTTTAGTTTGAATCCGTAGTCCTGAATCTTTTTGAAAACTTGGTGGACATGTTGTTTGTGCTGCTCCATATCTTGACTTTTTATTAAAATATCGTCCAAGTAGGCGGTTGAAAAATCGAGTCCGCCCAGCATCATACCTATTACTTATGTGAAATATTGCTAGGGCGACCTTGATCCCAAATGCCAACCGTTCAAACTTATATAATCCCCGATGGGTATTAATACAAAGCAGTTTGGAGCTTTCTTCTTCGACGGGTATTTGTAGATAAGCGTCACTGAGGTCGATTTTTGAAAAGATATTTCTCCCACTCGTTTTTGTGAATACTTCATTTGAGCATGGCAAAGGGTAATGATAATCCTTAAGGGCAGCGTTGAGAACCCGTGGAGAAATCGGGGCAAACGCGGATTTCTTTAGATTTCTTTTTTACGTAGACGGTCGCATCGACCGTCTACGTAAAACGTAGACGGCCGCATCGGCCCACGAGTTTCAATTTTCGAAAGAATGCCAGTCTTCTCCAGTCTATCCAGTTCTTTGTTGATCTGTTCTAATGAGGCAAATGGCGCATTTCTTTTCTTCTTAAATACTGGCTGGATATCATCCTGTAATGCTAGTTTCGCAGTCATTCTTTTGCAACGACCAAGACGTCCAGAAAAAACGTCAGGAAAAGTTTTTTTCAATTTTTCTATTAATTTTTCTGACTCGACCGTTGAATTTTTAAAATTTTCTGGCAAAAAGTGAAATGGGCGGATTCCACAACTCAAATTTTTGCATAGCGTCTGTGCCGAATAAATTGTTTCTAATTTTTAGAACAAACATTTTTAATTTCTGGGTTTTCCTGTTTAAAATTACATTGGTGATAATTTCACCTTCGAATTCGATTTTCCCCCCGTGACAGATCTGGCTATTTTTTTCGTTCTTAACATCGTTGGTTTACCTAGCTTTTTCCAAGTATAAGCGTTGATAATCGTTAAGTCTGACCAGAATCTAATTAGAGTTTTACGTTTCTGCCTAAAATTTGTACCAGTACATATTTTCTTATGTTACGGCCATCTTGCTCGACTGACTTTGTCGTTTTTATGCTGCTTTTTCCGGATTTCTTTTTCCTGCAGTGAGAGGCCTTGTGTCCGACACGGTCACAATTTAGGCATTTCTTGTTCCGGTACATACAGTCCCTGTACCAATGAAGGGATCCACATCCAGAACAAGGATTAGGGGGCAAATCCTCGTGTCTCTTGAAGGTGAAGAATGAGTAACTTGTTTTTTGGGGGGAGGTCTGAATTGGTTTCTATTATCACGCAATTTCCTAATGTTTTTTGAGTCTTGTTTTAAACCACTTTTTTCTACCACCCGTGGGATCCATTTTTCCCGATGCAAACAATATTGGAATTTTACCTCGAATTTGACTCTCCGAGATAAAATTATAACTTTACGTAGTAGTAAAGCCCGAATTGAAACAAATAAAAATTTACAAGTCAGGACGCTTGGAAAAATAAGACAGAATGGTCGCCTTTAAAAACTAGATTTATTCGGTTGCAAGAATTTTTCCACTTGCAAAAGTCCAACGGACATATGCTACGTATTACGAGTAACTCGAAATCGATTATAGAACGAAACTCGAAAGTTAAAAGGGAACACCCCAGAACATTCTTGAAGCTCTGTGACGTCAGAGCTGAGGTACGTGTCCCGCTAAATGAGCCCAATCTGGAGCAGAATTTCTTTGACCAGTATTATCACGTCGGCCGGGCTCTGAAGAAAAGGAAAGCAAAGAGATGAACAGAAATACACACCACCTCTTTTTGGGGGGGAGTGAAGATATCTCTATTTCACTCCGGAGCCTTTTCTAGAGGAAAGTTTTACTACTACAGATAGTTGGGCTCGTCACCTCGTTGAGAGTAGGGGACGATAGTCTTCATGCTACCTAAAGAATAAGTTTACTACTATGGCCAGTTGGGATCCTGACATCACCTTCCCACAGACAGAAGTAATTAGACCCAGAGTAGTCATCCAGCCAGCCAGCCAGGAATAGAACCACTGAATAAGCGAAGCTTACCAAACGCAAATCCATGGATGAATCTACCAAATAAGGATAAGTGTACCATTCTGTCATGAACTCTTATAGAGATTACCACCTCATATTTTGCTTCAATTTACATGTGTATATGTTAATTCAAATTATCCTGATAAATATTCCTATCACGGATATATATATATATATATATATATATATATATATATATATATATATATATATATATAATTATGCTTATGAATTCTCCATCTATTTCTCTCCTCCCAATTCCCGACTGCTGAATAAAATGCCTTAAAATGATATATTATGTCTTATTGTTATCTTTGCCAATTGTTGCACCTTTAATTTTTCTTTGGTCTCAGATGGAACAGCGTGTAAACCTCTTTAGAAAACGATAGGCGAACGTAACACATAAAGTTACCAAAAATTAAAATTAAAATAAATTTAACATTTAAAACAGACACAATAATAAAAACAAAGAAAACAAAGCACTTATTCCTTTTGTTCAGTCTGACTTGTCACCGAAATTCACATAATTTAGTAGTTTCAAACTACTAAACAAAGTTCTAGAAAAGAATGTTCTTTGAGAAAAGTCTTTACAGCCAATCTGCCGAAAGGAGGGGATACCGAGGAGAGTCCGTAGAAGTAATACTTTTTTTGTCAACACCCTGAAGTATATAATCCTGCCAACGCAAACCGAGGGAACATTTTTTATAACCAACCACCGCATTTCTCTTTAAGAAAGCGAGTTCCTTCTCAACCGACGTTAATCTAAGGATAAGAAGACCTTCTTGGGATGTACTGTTTCTAGGACCGCCTTGTACCAAAATTCTATCCTGTAACCGTGAGTTCTTGCTGGTTACAGACATAAAGAGGAATACCATCTGTCTTCAACAAAGGATATTTCTTTCAAAGAAATATCACCATCCCTTGCTGAAAAACAGGCTCTCCGAAAATCAAACCAGTAGTCCAGTGACGAGAGGAGCATCCGCCATCTTTACCAACGTCCCTCGCACGTAACACCAGAGGCTGCTGCCCCTACCAAATCGTTTCAAAAGAGGGTGAAATCCCGCCAGAACGTACCTAAATAGTATGGTCCTCCTGCTGCTACTACCATCAAAGTGAGGCAACAGGCAACAGACGCCACCTGTTGGCACTCACAAAAAACGTCCAGGTCCAAGGCCCGTAACTCTAATTAGCCTATTGCCAGCTACCCCTGGGGGTCAAAATACAAACAGAGTTGATCCAAGGGCAGCTACTCTGACTAATTATTAGAAATTTTTACAACAAAGACAAGGTTTCTCTCTTTAAACTCTCTCTGTTTTGCATGTTGATGCCTCCCATTTGCAACCATTTGTTTATCATACATGTGCAATTGTAGATCTAGATGTATGCTACTAAGTATCGTGGTCAATTTTATTTTCATCAGTTCAGCTGGTGATAGGCCTGTGCATGTGTGTGGTGCAATATTCGATATCTCCTTCCTTTATCTTTTGCAACGTGTTCTTAAAGGACTCGTTCAGCTTGACCATTCCTGAGGTAATGTGTTTTATGCCATAATCCTTCAAAAATCTGGACTGATGAAGCATGTGGCATTATCTGGTTTTGTTTGGCCAGGTAAAAGCAATGTTCCGCAATTGAGCGACACAATTTCCCAATTGCAGTGTTGAAGTCGCTGTTTTTTATAGGATATACATCTATGTATCCACAACGATATTTCTCCTTACAGGGTTTTGCATAATCCAAATGAATAGTTTCTGTGGAAATTCCCAGCGGTTCACTGGGGCAACTGCGAGCATTTTGTGGTTTAATTGACACACTTTGAACGCAGATTTCAATGTCTTTATCAATTCCTGGCCATCACACATACATTTGGGTTAGTGCCTTCATCCTACACACGTCTGTCATATAGTTATTTTAATATTTTTCCTCCCTGACTCTGGAATTATGAGACGTTGTTCTTAATAAAAACAATTTTCATGCACTGCTATTTCATCCTTGGATCGTGTTGAATTCTACTCTATCAGGCCATATAGACTCAATACTCTAGACATCACAGGGTCCCGGCAAATCCATTGTTTTATGCTTCTTGCATTTGTAGGTGTATTCTCCTTGGGTTGGCACCAGTGTTGAAAATGTTTCATTTAACGGTATCCTACTAAGTACATCAGCGTTTAACGTCACATAATTTCCTCATTCATATATATTCATATTTATATATTCATATGCTGACAATGCCAGTACCAATTTCTGAATTCCTCCTGTCGCTATTTTTTGTTCTTGTTTCCTTCAATAGTCCTAACAATAGTTTATGATCTGTCACTATGGTGAAATGTCGATTATACTGCACCTGATGAAACTTCTTTACGCCATTTACTACCGCAAGACATTCTTTATTAATTTGGGCGTTGTTTTTTTCTCTGTTGATGCTGCTGCTAAGTGTATATAATTAGTTTCTCCTCATCGTTCGTCATTATGTGTATCATTACTACACCAATCCCATATAGTGATGCATCGCATGCAAGGACTACTTCCTTGGGGTACCAACAGTATAGATGTAAGCAGCTCCTTGGATTTACAGAACACTTGGTCTTGTTCAACCAGCCAGTTCTAGGGTTCATTCTTGTCAAACAGTTTATGTAAGGATGCTACTATAGTTTACAGTCTTTGTAGAAGTTCATAGTAGTAGTTTATTATACCTAAATATGACTTCAACTCACTAGTATTTTGAGGTCCTGATGCTTCATGTATCGCTCGAACGTGTTCTTCAGATTTCGTATTTGTTAATCCCAAGTGTTGTTTCTGTCTGCAACACCCACGATCTGCATCTGAATGTACTTATCTCCATTTATTTGGTGTCTGGCAACCACCTTATCCTGGTCATCTATTACGGCAGCAACGCCCTTATCTTCAATGATCTATCTTCAAGCAATAAACTTTTTTGGCGTTTTGTGAATGCTCTGGTCCGGATAGTGGTTTTCTCCATAACGACTTGCCACTAGTTCCGGGTCATTTTCAACTGCCTGTCCATGTACAACACTTCCTGTTTTCCTCTAACTGTTTTACTTTCGTCACCTAAATTTGCGACATATGGCCTCCATCTCTTGAACTATTTCAAAATAAATTTCCAGCCGCTCTCGAACAATAAT
>CM042139.1:42233333-42363333 GCA_023376005.1 Doryteuthis pealeii | reverse complement strand
AATTTAAATGTATAAGACTACGGAAATGAAGTTTCCGTAGAAAACAAAAGAAGAAGACAAAATTGATAAAAGAAACAAACTTTATATACATCAATTTACAATTGGTATATTCAATTGTTCTTTTAGCGATGTTGCCGACTGTATGTGCCTGTACATAGTTGTGTGACAAGTGTGACGTGTATTGTTTATATTTGTGCGATTGGTTGTGTCAACATTGTAGCAGTTTTGTCTGTGATTGAAGCTTGTGTTTGAAATTTGTTGTTGTTGAGCGAGAGAGAGAGAAAATTGAAAACGAAAATACAAGACCAACCTGATATATCATTTTGTGTCTTCGGGCAGCGACTTCTCCCCATTGTGTCGATGTTGGGAGAGAACTTTCGCTCCTACTGTTGAGTTAGGAGCATCAGCTCCAACTCTGTTGAGTCGGGAAGAGCGTAAGCTCCCACTGTGTTTTTCAGCTCTATGGGCCTTTTAATGATTTTAATTATTCTGAAAAAATCAGCTGATCTTTGTGCATTCCATTGAAAATCGGCAGTTTTCTAATGACGTAAATATTGCCATCGGAATGTTAAAATATCAGCTGATTCTGTTACTTGTGGCATTCCAATGACCAGTTTTCTATTGATATAAATATTATCATTGGAATTTTCAACTATTATTTCTCGTTTGTAAACAATCCTTTGTCCTTAGATTATCTATATTGTAAACAATTATCTATTGTTTCTAAAATATTTCCAAACTAATATTATTTAGATTCTCTTTTGTTTACATAATTCTAAACTTAACTTATATAATTGTAAAACTAATTATTTAAGAAAACTTAATTATTTTAATTTATTCAATTCCACATGCCGTAAAAATATAGGGGCCAATCCCTATAAACACAAATAACTTCATTTATCCGCTTTTATTCCTCAACTTTTAATTACATTTTGTTGGATTTCACCCAATCTGTCTTTTCCTCATATACCATTGTGTCTGATAACCGAAGGCAATTTTCTTTTAGTAAATTCCAGAATTTTAGTAAGCCTTATGCAGTGAAATATGGAACCTGAAAATGGGAAAGCTACTTCATCAAAGTGGGTATCTCTGCCGACTCAGCCAAAATATATGCTGCAACATTTGCAAGTGAAAATCTGACAAAAGAAAGTCCTCCACCAAGACAACCTATACTAAAGCACCGTCAGCCAAGCTCCCCAAACTCCACTTTGAAATGACCCCCCGCCCCAACAATTCAGAATATTTCGAATCTATTGGGAAGTTTTTACCAGAATGACAGACATGCCAACTTCTCAAACCAACATCCAATTATACAATTGTGCTGATGAATCTGTCCAAAACGCAATCATTAACACCCACCCTAAACTCTTCACCACTGACCCATACAGGCTTCTAGAGATGATAGAAAAATAGAAACTCAAAGATCAAATCCCATGGTCCATCGAATCACCTTTGCATCGATGTCACAGCATGAAGAACCTATTCAACAATACATAGTTTGCATTAGGGCTACAGCTATAGACTGCAACTTCTCCTGTTTCCGCTGTAAGCATGACCTGTCTGACATTTACGTCAAAGACCAACTTATTAGAGGGATAGCAAATGACGCACTCCAGACTGATCTACTAGCGATAGAAGATACAAGGAATACATGTGTGTATCGAAGCAATGTTCAATAGGAAAATAGCCTTATTTATATTGTAAAGTCTTTCGGCTGTCGTTGATAGAATAAAGGTATCACCTTTTTTGGAAAGGCTTTCGTGTAATATATACATGGAATGCTAGGAGAGAAGCAAGACCCCTGTCATATGAACAGGAGACACAACTAATGTGCATTACCTCTTAACATTTTATTTTTTATTTGATTGTTAGGGTGTACTTATTCATGGGCGATACTGTAATCTTTTTTATCCGTTTCGATTGGATAATGTTTCACCTAGAAATAGAAGAAAATTATTTTTTTATATAAATTGTTAGAGTTGTACTTATTCATGTCCTTCACCGGGGCCTAGAATACGTTGATTGCAGCAGGGGTGTCCTGAGTATGTCACTAAACTGTATCTGGTGGTAAAGCTATATTTTTCGGAGCTCTATCGATTGTATACCATTTCATTGCTTTTACTCCTAGGTCTACTCTGATCCAGACTTGTAGTACCTGTTAGGATTCTATTACTACCGAATAGCGATTTCGATCATCGCTGGATAACCCATACTTGTGACCTTGTGTCTCCCTTTAACTTATATTTTCATATTAAAAGACTTATTTTTATTTTTCAAAAATGCCTTAATAATCAGTATTTTTATTTTCAAGGTTGTAGTGTTTACGTGCTTATCTATGAAATTTATTCTGTATTCTGTTAGTTTATCACATTTATCATTTTTCTAATCTTATTTTAAATTTTAATTTGGAAATTTTCTTTCAATTTCTGCAATTTCTGTGAACATCATTATAAAATAGAGGGAGGGTGGATATCCGAGTTAACAAGTTCCTGCTGAGGGTAGGGGGGACCAAAAAGAAGCGAGTTCGCCGTCTTCTCACTAGCCAGACTTTCTTTTGGTCAACACATTCTTTGTCTTCGTCTAGCGGCTGGAAAATCCGTCGTCATTGTCGAAATAATCTTTAACAGTTCAAAATCGCAATTCCTATTTAGTTTTGTTTCTGTTGGACTAAAATCCATTTCTTTACTGGGTCGTTCGCAAAGCGCTTCGTCGACTGCTTCTGCTGCTGCTGAACCCCAGCGCTCGACTCACTAGTTATTTATGATATATTTACCCAAACATCCGGGCACATCAGTCGAACCTCGCGTCCGTCCAGTGCCCAAATAGCATTTGTTTTTGCATGTGGGAGGACGCGAGTTCGATCCCTGAAGGCAAGACAATGTCTTGCTCTTTTTCCTTTCTCGTTCTCCGTACAATCATACAATACTTTTTTCTTCAGCTATTTTAATAGAAATGGTTGGAAAATGTACTTACAATATTGAATAAATCAGGGGCGATGTTTCTTCCAATACCTTGCTTTTAGAAAAAGATATAGAGAAGTTTATATACCATTGGTTGTTCATGCATCAAAATTAACTTCCCTTTCGAGCTCTTTTCAGTTATGTTGATGGTACTGCCAGGTAAATTGTGTAGAAATGATTATCGTGATTTACCCCACAAAACATTTATAGCATTTGGTAGTCCTCTGAATACTTCATGTTTTACTATGAATATCCTTCATGTTGACCTGAGTTGTGACCATATATTTATCTTGGAATATACTGTAGGGATTTCTAGAGGAAAGGTGGACCCTAGATTTGCTGGATGGAAAATTGGGCCTATAAATCAGACAAGATGGTTGACTTTGGACACAAGAAATGTCTGCCAAACTTCACAACCTTATTAAGTACATCATTAAAGTATATGCAGTTGGCTAGTTTAAAATCAAAAGGAATAACAAGTTCCATAACCAACAACTGTATATATTCAATATGATCAAAAGGATTAAGCAACAGCCACTTGAAATCCAACATATTACATTGAAAAATGTAATAACTCAACTTTTGGGAAACTCATAGCGAGAGTGTGGGACAACAAAATGCTCACTGTCCGTATAAAGGTGCAAGTGTGTAGGGTACGTGTTATCAGCATTATCTTGTATGGAAGTGAAAACTGGAACCTGTACTCCCACCAAGAGCGGCGGCTAAATAGATTCTACTTTCGCTACCTTAGAAGTATAATGGGCATCACTGGACGGACAAGATCACTAACACATCAGTTCTAGAGATAGCACAGCTTCCCAGCTTGTACTCTTCAGTATCTTCGCTGGCTAGACCATGTCCACTGGGTGGATAATGGGTGAATCCCAAAGGATATCCTCTATGCAGAACTTTCATCAGGCAAGAGAGAGATTGGTCACCCCCAGCTGCGATTTAAGGATATCTGCAAGTCCTTTAACAACTGGAAAAATTTGACTCAGGACCGCCTTCGGTGGCGGTAGGCTTTCCGTAGCGCGCTATCCAAGTCTGAAATCACCCTAGTTCAATGCCATGAAGCAAAGAGGTCCAAGAGAAAGCAACAGCAACAGAGCACCGACACACAATCAACATCTGGACCGGCTTTCACTGCGAGACTGCGGATGCAGATGAATTAATTAGTCTGATCTATATTATCGCCCATAAATAAATACAACCCTAACAATTCTTTATATAAAAGTTAATTTTTTTCGAAAGCTAAGATACCAGGATTTTATTATTTCTAGTGGGACATGATACAATGAAAACTGATATTATTGTTATTTTTATTACCAAACTCTACAATATTAAAGTTCATAGATATTTATAAGAGATGTGTTGTGGGAGTTACCTTAATTGTCTGCCAAATAGTTCAGCTGATAGCCACTAGATGGTGTAGTTAAACTTCCATATAAATGCAAGGCGCAAAAATTCAAGGTGTCGACATAAAATTGGCACGCACGTGTGTCCTTCACGCCCAATGAACCTCGTGGTGCATTAAACGTAACAGAATAGAACAATACATTTATTGATTAACATTTTAACACAAAACCTCCATTTCTTTAATATGTACATACACTAAATACCTTTCAACCTATACTAAGTCTCTCTCTCTCTCTCTCTCTCTCTCTCTCTCTCTCTCTCTCTCTCTCTCTCTCTCTCTCTCTCTCTCTCTCCAGCTTGGTATCTTATTTCTATTCTTGTATTCTTTGCTCAAACAATAAAATATGTTTTTAATTCGTCGTGAATTTTTCTCACGTTTATTCTGTACGAGGAAACAATATTCAACCACCATTATTCTACAAACGACATTCGCTCTTTTTTACGAGTGCGAGATATAATACCCAAATTCGACAAACATACGACGCTAACCTACATTATTTTTGGAGAGCTGCGTATTTATATTTTTGGTTACAAAATTTCAGTCCCGTAGAGCATCCGCTAAGGAATCGCATGGTTCCTGGATCGATACCGGGGACCGTTATCGAACCAGGAACGATGCGACTGTAAAGTTTTTAAAAAAAGGTATGAGACACCACCTCCCCTCACTCGCCGTTGGGTCACTGGTCGTCTTCCCAGTATTTATAAGATGGCCGTCTCTAGTCAATCGGCTAGTTGATGTGTCCACCCCTCCTTGGGGAAGCAATTCCTGGTTGGTGATTCAACCTACGATCAACCCTCCACCTGCCACGCTGTGTTTTTTTTTGTTTTGTTTTTTTAATCTCAGGTTGTTTGTCTGGTCAGGTTCGCTCGCGGACTGAGATTCGCTGTCAAAGGGTTGAAGTGGTCTCAAAACAAAGTCAGTTACCATTTTAAAAGAATAAGAACAGGTGGTTAAATTGTATACACAATTTTATATATAACAAAAAGTAAAGAATACAGTGTTATAATTCCCGTCCCTTTTGAGTTCCAAAGTGATGCAATTTTAGTATTAGTGACTGAATATGCTCGAAGAAAAATAAATTCTAGTCAGGGTCTCACGAGGGGATTCTCAACTTAGTGACAACGACTTAAGTTCTGTTTTTGTTTGCTAATACACTCTACGGAAGATTACTTTCTACCACTGATTTGGCAATGGTCTCAGGAACAGAATCTCAGCAAAACTGCCAGCTATTCGGTCAAGAATTGACCCTTAGCAAATCACCCCTGGAAATGAATAAAAATCACAAAATGCTTTGCTTAAATCACATTCATACTTCTGCACTGTAATGTGGTCTTTCCAACCGCCTCACACAGAAGTAGTTCTCAAGAAATATTTCCCTTTCCTAATTTGGAGCTTCTCCGCCCTTTTTACTCCAACTCGTTATAATTATCATCTATTACTGACACTCACTATAGCTATCTTTTGTTCCTCCTCCAATTTAGAGGTAATATGGTTTGTCATGGCCACTTCACTTAAAAGTAGTTCCTCAAGAAATTAGTTCCTTTCCCAATTTGGAGCTTCTCCACCCTTGTTACTCCAACTCGTTATAATTATCATCTATTACTGATACTCACTATAGCTATCACTTCTCATCGTCCCTCTCAGGGGTTCGATTTAGTCCAACTTTCATAATCAAAAAACAAAAAAAAAACAATATTTTCTTTCGGCCATTATCACTTTCTAAAAATTTCAATCATCGCTTTCAATTTCAATCATCGCTTTCAATAGCTTTTCATAACCCGTACCGACCGGATTAACCTCGGTCATTGTTTTCTTGCACTCTTAATTTCTCCATAATCTGTGTGAATAAGTACTTATTGATTTTCTTGCATTCTTAATTTTTTTCATAACCCTCACACGGGTTATGTAAAAAATAAGTACTTATGATTTTTCGTAATTCGACTGAATACAATTCTGTTATTATCTTTCACTTTTTAAAGTTTAAGCTTTAACCTCTTAAGAACCAATGGCTACCAGTCATTATATTACTGGTATGTTCCAATTAAATTATGAGTTTCTTCTGGGCTCTAATATGGCGCTCTTTATTTGTTTTTTTTTGTTTTTTTTTCATGAATTGTTTAGAAAGTAAGCGGTTTGTCGGTTTAATAAATATTCTTATAAACAATTTTCATATATTCTTTCCTTTTCAAAATGATATTCTGGTGTTGACAATATTTAGAATTTTAGTTGCTAGAATTTTTGCTAGCGTTTTTCGTAACTCATACGCAATAATGTTTATATAACGTATCACAAGGGTTTTATTATTCATATACATATTTAAAGTTTTCAGTTGTTTTTTTTTCTTTTTAATTATAATATTATATTAGCTTTACGATATGTTTTATATTGACCACTGTTTCATTTGGTACTATTAGCACTGCCGTTTTAGTATTTAAACTAACGTTATAGTCTTTACTTTTTTAACTAACGATTATAGTACTTATGTCATAAGCAGAAATGGACATTATTTGTGTTTGTTACATCCAGGCAACACAACTTGTGACCCCTTTTTATTGTTGATTCACTTTGTGATAAATGGTTAAACTTAATAGTCGTGTTCCCAGGTACTGATTAAGAAAGCCCTGAATGAACGAACCTAACAATATATTAAAATAAGTGTTGTAATATGCTAACACGATAGGAGTTACCTCCCGTCGACCACATGCGCGAGCGCTAGACAACATTAGCGAGAGACACACGGAACTAACACAAATAAGCTGAGTTGTACCGTTCATTAATAAATTTATTGTTACTTGTTAATTTGGAGTCTACAGTTATTATTGAAATAACAGCTAATGCCACTACATAAACCATAACATAACATGGTGTCAGAGTAAAAGCGAACCCTAACACGACAGAGGAATCCTATTCCAGCGAGTACTACTACTTCTAAAGCATTAAATCCAATTTGGTGGAACTTACAGGAGTATAGACACTCCGCATGGATTGGAATAGTAGCGACCTGTCGAAAACATGGTGAAAGTTTCAGACGACAGTAGAACTAATCTTCCGTGAATCCCCAAGAGACAAAGACGAAGATATACAGGTAACATATCTCCTTCTCTAGGTAGGCGAAAAAGGTAGAGAAATTTACGAAACTTGGACCGACATGACATCTCACAAACGAGGCCGACTAGTCCCGCATTTCAAAGGGTTAACAACCATGTACAATCAGAAATAAACCCAATAGTAGTACGACACAATCTACGGGACGCTAGTCAAGGGAATGATACTATTGAACAATTCATAACTAGAATATAAACACTAGTGAAAGACAGTGAATATCCAGACCCAGATGATAAAATAATGGACCACATTTGGCATTAGTCCAGAAGAGGCACGAGAAAGACTTCTCAATTAAGGTAGTGATTGACCCTGAATAATGCTATCCAAATCGTACAAACGTACGAATATAACCAGCAAAAGCACAAGGCTATGAAAAGTGTTGTAGATGCAGTCTCAATCAACCGCGCATGCAGACAGCCGGCTACAAACACAAAAGGTAGATACGACCAATATTACAGCCGAAACACTCAGGAACATAAAAGCAGAAAAGGGTGCACAGAAAAACAGGAACCTCGATGCACTCGCTGCAACTATTTCCATAACTAACGTTCAAATTGTCCGGCAAGAGGGAAACGATGTTCAAAGTGTGAGAAGTATAATTCTTTTGTAGTCGTGTGTAAACCTGTACACACGTTACAACTCAAGAAATTTGACAACACGAAACGAAATGAAGACAGCAGCTCAGGCAGACCCTGGACATAATAAACATGGCTTCTTAACCCTTAACATGTATCCGAGTGAACTTTGTGAAGTGTTATTTGGTAGGTAATAACGAAGCCGGGATGATGACGTTTATTCACTAAATGGTGACTGACACATTAGTAGTTTCGGTGTGTATTCCTACGCATGCTATTAGAACTATAATACAACACCCTTCCTGTTTAGTGGAGTGTTGTGGTGTGTGCGAAAGTCTGAATTGTTTTGTTGGAGATGTGATTGGGATAGATGTCTATGGGGGGGTTCCCTTATCTGCAACAATGCTATCTGAATGTCACCTTTGTCTTTGAGGCATTTCTTTATTGTGGACTTGATATGTTGCACATGCCTTTCGATAAAGCCGTTGCTTCTAGCATAGTTGGGCGAGCTGGTAATAAGTTTGATACTCCATGATATGGTAAAGCTTTGGAAAGCTTGCCCTGTGTATTGTGGCCCGTTGTCGGTCATTATCTTACCTGGTCGTCCAAACAGAGATGCGTAGCTCTTTATTTTGTCAGCTACGGCTTTGCTGGTTACTGGTGTGGGCATTTCGTCAACGTCAGAGTATTTTGAGTATCTATCGACAGTAAAGGGGCATTGCTGTCCATAGATCTCAAATAGGTCTGGCGCAATGTACTTCCATGATCGTGATGGAATGTCATGTGGTTGAAGTGGTCTTAGTCTGTTTGTATATTGGTGTTCCTGGCAGAGTGTACATGACTGACACATCTTCTCGATGTCTTTATTGATATTTTGCCAGTACACACTTTCTCTGGCAAGTCGACGGGTTTTCTCGATTCCCTGATGAGCTTGATGGAGCTGGCATAAGATGTCATTCCTCATAGATTCTGGGATCAAGACATGTCGCCCTTTAAAAATAATTCCTGTTCCAACTGCCAATTCGTCCCTGAATGACCAGTATGATCGAATGTTTAACTGGTACATCACAGATAGTTTCTGGGCATCCTTGGAAAATCATTTCTTTGACGAGGCTCAGAGTTCTGTCTCTGGTTGTTTCACTACACAACAGATTTTCTTTTTATGTAGAGAAGTTGATAATTACGATGGTCTGATGCTCGTCGTCAACTTCTGTATCTCTACGCCATCAATTCTCTCATCCAGTTCAACTATGTTGTGGTTTTCTGGATTGGGTAGTCGACTTAGCGTATCTGCGAGTATCATTTCTTTGCCAGGGCGGTAGACTATTCTGTAGCTGTAGCTTTGTATCTTTAGTAACATGCGTTCTAGACGAGGTAGTGCAGAATGCAGTGGTTTCGCGCATATGGTGACGAGTAGTTTGTGGTCGGTGACCACTGTGAACGCGTTTTGCATATAGATACATGTGGTATCACTTGATTCCATGTACAATCACTAGGATTTCTCGTTCGATGTTGCTGTATCCGGATATGCAGTCGGTCAGCGTTTTTGAAACCGAATACAACTGGTTTGTCTTCCTGTGTCAGTGCTACCCCAAGCCCTTCTGGGAGGCATCTACTTCCAGAGATACTGGTTTTGTTTGGTCGATAGGCACGCATCTGCAGTAAATCATGTCTTTTAGGTCATCATAGCATTTTTGGTGATCCGAATCCCAAATCCATCGGGATTAGGATTTTAGGATACCACGCAATGTGTCTGCTTTCTCTGCAAAGTTTGGAATGTAGTGGGAGAGATAGTTCAGAATTTCTAGAAAACGCTGCAGCTCGTCTTGGTTTTGCGGATTTTGCTTCTTTTGTATGCCACGAACTTTTTCAGTGGATGTGTATATGTTCCCAAAGAATGCGATACTGGATTGCTTGATTATACACTTTTTGCTGTTGAATACTTGACCTGATTTGTTTGCTCAGATCATCAGTTTGTGCAGGTTCCTATCATGTTCCTCGTTGTTTTTTCCGAATATTCCTATATCATCAGCGATGCTAGTGACACCATCTAATCCTTCAAGGATTTGGTCCATCCTTGCCTGGAAGATATCCTGTGATTCGCTTAGACCAAATGGTAATCATTACCAGCAAACGTGTCGAAAGCTGGGTTCTGCATATCATCAGCAACTGGGATTTTTCATCTAGATGGACCGACCAATATCCTGCCTTGGTATTGAGTTTGCTGAACACTTTTTGCCTTGACGAATTTTGGATTCAGCTCTTCTATTGTGGGTATTTTGTAGGGGCATCTTTTCAGGCTGGAGTTTAGTGTTTGTGGGTCGATACATATCCTGAGAGATCCATCTTTTTGTGCGGAAGGCCAGACTAGAACACTAATCAGTGTGTTATTCTGCCTTTTTAGTACGTCCTCTTCGATTAATTTTTCGATCTCTTGCTTTAGATTTTCTTTGATGTGGATGCTGCATTTGTGTGTGGGGGGTCTATGAATTGCTCTGCTTTTATTTAGTAGGAGTGTCGCTGTTCCACTAAAGTCTCCGATACTGTCGAATTGTTTGGGGGTAAACATCCATTTATTGTTCGACGTTCAGGATGGGTGTCAGTGGCCGTCTCGGTGTTGTGTCTCTAACAGCGTCAACGTTTATGGTTATGAGATTGAGCTATTCACTTGTAGACAGGCCTACAACGGTGGGTCCAGGGACATCTACCACGTAAAATGTGGCGTCTATCTACTTTGATTTTTTGTGCTGGCATGGGGTATTGGTGGTTCCTACGCAAGTGATTATATCACGTGAGCTTTACATGTGAGTCTGATTGCAGAATATTGAGGGCTTTTTCGGCTGTTCCGTACATCTGTCGAAATGTCCTTAGTGGAAATGTGTTGCCTGATGTTCTAGAATCAATTTTCAAGCGGAGTGTATGGGGAGCGTTGGGGATATGACGTGGCCTAACATTCAGGATTGTGTAGGTCTGGACTGTTTGTCCATGCACTTAGCGCTCACTGTGATTAAGTAGAAGTGCTTGTGGTATTTCTCGCTATCACTTCCTACTTCGATGTCGTCAATGTAGTTTTTCCTTCGGTACTCCGGTTTTTTCTTTTGGCTCTGGTGTGGGGTGTGACGTGACTGGCTTCTGTAACCCCTGCTTTGGATCTGGGTAATTTTTTTGTTTGATTTTCCAACAGCATTTTGCCCCGTGACCCTTGTATCCACACGCGGAACATTTTTCATGGTAGGCTGAACACTGTCGTAGCTTGTGACTAGTGTCACAGTCTTTATATTTCCTGCCTTTGTTGATGCTGTGGATTGTCTCATTTTGGAACATGCCAAGTTGTTGCAGCTGGTCATTTCTCACTGAGAGGGCTTCATATTTCCTGCCTTCAGTGAGTACGTCACTTATTTTGTGGTTTTTGGGCTTTCTATATAGTTCGTTCCGGAATAGTTCATATGGTGTTGAGGTGATTATTAGTTCAATGAGTCACTCATTTAATTCTTCTTCCATGAAATCATATTTCAGCGCAAGTGTTCTAGCCCTAGTCACACAATCATCTAGACTTTCGTTTGATTTGAGCCTGTATTGCATCGGATGCAGCCTATGTACCCTGAAGTGCACATTTAATTTTAACTGTGCCTCGAAGAAGTTCCATAGTTTTTGTAGTAATCTTTTTTGTTCTTTAGTCAGACTACTAGCGTTCAGGCCTTTCAGTCCTTTGTCGCCTAAGCCGAGGCAGATTTTCCTGGCTTGTTTATTTGGATCATTTATTTCCTCATCCTCTAGGTATGTCATCTTCTGTTTAAATAGTAGCATCGCTTCGCCTAGGTCGGGTTCAGACCAGTTCAATGCTGGTATGTATGCCATTCTGTTAGGGTTGTTTCATTAGCAGGTAGCTGAAGGTCAAGGTTATTTTTTTTTTTTTGGGGGGGGGGGGTCCGCATGTTGACCGCTTTGGTAATGTGTGGCAGTCAGCGTTTCAGTACGAAAAAAAAAGCCTATTTTTCCTCAGTTCTTTAAAATTCTTTTTATATATATACATTCATATATATAAATATATATATATATAGTTCCTATCTTCTGACAGGGAATTATCGAACAGAAAATAGAATTTTTATTTTGGATATGGCTCGGCAGTTATAAGAAAAAGTTTGTCGTTTTTTATATGTTTTTTTTTTCTGGTTTTTATCTTCTGACAGTGAATTGTAAAACAGACAATCAAATTTTCGAGTAAGTAAATGACTGAATGAATGGCGCCGGTTCCCCTTTTTGGTAATCGTCGTGCACGTGTGTTGAGAAAATGCTGCCTTTTTTTCCTCGTGTAACGGTTTTTTCTTTTACTGTTCTTGGTTTAGAGGGTATTCCAATCTCTTATGGTGTTTTTTGTTTGTTTTTCATTGCCATCATTGTGTGCTATTTGGTAGGTAATAACGAAGTCGGGATGAGGAGGAAACTGGGAACATGTTTATTCAATAAGGGGTACAATATGGTGATTGACACATTAGTAGTTTCGGTGTGTATTTCTACGCATGCTGTTAGAACTATAATACAACATCCTTCCCGTTTAATTCAAATATATTAACAGCTCCTCCCTGTTTACAAAGGATGTTGCTCCAGTTAGGCAACTATGGCCTAAATATCACACACGTCCCAGGAAGTAATAGATGTCCACATTCACAAAGTATTCAGGCAGATTCCAGTCACCGATCGCAAGAGAGAAGACATTAAAACTGCCACTAAGCAGGACCCAGAACTACATGCTCTTATCAGTGTCATCCAGAACGGCTGACCTGAGCAGAGAAAATCATGCCACTCTCCAATCATTCCATACTGGAACCACCGCGATGAACTAATACACCTTGGGTATCTAATACTCAAAGGTAATGATATCCTAATCCCTATGTCACAATGCTGAAATGCCTACATGCCAGATATTCCGGTATTAAAATGACACTGACAAGAGCTTGCACTTCCCTGTTTTGGGTCGGGATCTCCGCTGACATACACCTGTTCACATCAAGATGCGCCGAGAGAATCCCACAGAAGGCGAAAGGCAACAATTGTGACCCCCAACCTAGGCATACTCGAGTACCGGAACACCCCAATCAGTGGTCTAAGTTATTCCTCTGTAGAGCTTCTTCAGGGTCACCAGCTGAGATCAGTAAGACCGGTATTATTGTGGCGATTTAGACCACGAATGGTGACAGACAAGTTAGAGTTAAATAATAAAACACAAATATGACTTAGAATTCGAATAAAGACATGTATTACGGACATACATAACATAAATTGTTGCAAATTATGGTTTGTCTGCGGGAATGTTATATAAAATAATAGTCCACTTAGCTGAAATCCCGAGGTAGGGTGAGTTATCGGAGCCCCTTAGCTACGACTATTTGCTCGCACTGCTGCATATAAGAGACGCCCTTTTCGTTGTCCGACTCCCGATGCTGCTGAATCAGAAAGAGAAAGAATTTGCCTCTTTGGCTTTGCCGCCAAAGAATGCTGGCCCGTGATTGGTTGATTAATAGCGAGGCTCGTAGAACAAGGACGATAACCCCTACCTCAGATATTTTTACATTATCTAGCCAGATGAAGTTGAAAGAAACAATGAATAAGCAAAAGTACAAATGCTCTCAAAACTGGATCACCTAAATGGTGCAATCGTTCGAGCTGACAATAAACCCCTAGAAGGAGAAAATGTTCGTTTCCAGAAAAAATGGCAAGATCTGTAGATCTAGACACATTAGAAACAACATCGACGATGAATTCATAGTTGAATCACAGAATGACAGTTAACTCAAAAAGGATTAAGGAGAACTTCGACATAAGCACAACTTCAGACACAAACAATCCCCAGCAACACAGACAATGGAGATAATTTTCCTGTGGTGACAGAACACTACCCAATTTCCACAAACACTAGCCTACCTAACACAGGCGAAGAGAATGTCCCTCCGAAATCCATGACTACTCCACAAACTGTGTGTAAGGAGAAGTGTACGGTATGCAAACCCAAACAAATTATGGACATTAAACACAAAATTTTTTAAAAATAGTATGAACCATACCTTACCCACCAAGAACTAATAACAAACCGTTAAGGCACTTGAGAGGGGAGATATAATATACTAACACGGTAGGAGTTGCCTCCCTTCGACCAGGGATCAATCTCGTCCTACACTAAAGACACGCATGCGCGAGCGCTATTTTACATTAGCAAGACACACACAAACCTAACACAAGTAAACCGAGTTGTACCCTTCATTGATAAATCCATAACATAACAATAAGATTAAAACACGGTGTCAGAAATGGCTTAGATCAAGCTGAGGTTCTTTAAAAAAGAAAAAAATAAGAAAAGAAAATGAAACTACAACCACCAGAAGCATTTGATTTTTTGGGTTCCTCTACGTAGCCGACTTGGCGCCGGGGATTCGAAAGAGTTCGAATTGCGTTTAAGTTGTATTTGGAAACTGGGCTAATGCAAATAAGTACTCTAATATATTGTATGAGCAAAGAGGTTTGTAATAGCCATGACCAACGTAAGCGGCAAAGAATCGCTTGTGTCGTGCATGAGAGACCTGGATGAGACGAGTGAATTTGCATAAAGGGTAGCCGAGCCATAATAAAAACGAACGGTCGTTGACACTGGTAGTCAGCAACAAAACAAGTGTCTGCGAGAGAGGTGAAATTCGAGCTCAGTTGGGAGAGAAGTTTGCTGAACGAAAGGGATTACTGTTGTTAATTGAACTTGTTGTTAATTGGAAAACTCTTTACAAGCTATTTCGGCTCAGAGGATGTTCTTGTACACATTGTATTCTAATTATTATTATTTTAAATACAAAATAAAATAATAATGATAGAAAATATATAAAAATTTTTTAAGTATACAAAAAAATGGCCATCATCAGCGCAAGATGTTTGATATTTGATAATATTTGAGATATATATAATAAATCAATTAATTAGTTAAAACGAACATCTTGTAACTAATTTAATTTTGTAATCATTGATAGATAATAATCATGTATACTGATTTTAGATATTTTTACCCAATCTTTTTTAGGGATAGGTCTCAAATTTCATATGACTTAGAGCCTCGGCAGTTGAAAGTCAGGTACTGATTGCCAGGTATTTGTTGAGGTGGGTGTTTTTATATGATTCGATATTCCATTTATAACTTTTCTGTATTTTGTCAAAAGAATAATCTTGAAAACTGAAAACATTTTTTTAAATCCACCGCTCTCATCATGTTATCCAGTGAAACTAAGAAAAAATGTCGATAATATTAATTTTTTTTTTTTTTTTTTTTTTTTTTTTTGTGTGAATGAAATTAAATTGGTCACAATGTGTGTATCAATTAAAGTTTGAAAAGCCTTGCTATATTAAGATAATCTTAGGCAATGACAATCCAAGGGAAATAATTCAGATTGTATTTTGACTAAAGTTATTTCCCTTGGCCATTTTTTTAATATTCTCTGTAGATCATGTGTTCGGTTTTAAACGGCCCATTATCAAACCTAATTTTCTCCATTGAACTTTCCTAAAAATCTAGATTTAGAAAATTACTAAAAAATGTTAATTGATGTATTTTTAAAATCTAATATTTTTAAAGTTTGAATTTTAAAGATCTTTTTACTTTTTCTCATTAAGATTGTAAAAAATGTTTAAAATTGTGATGATGATAACGGGGGAGTGTAATGGGCATGGCCGATTCCCGCAACATAAGCGGCAAAGAATCGCTTATGCCGTGCACGAGAGGCTCAGATGAGACGAGACAGAATTTGCATAAAGGGTAGCCGAGCCATATTAAAAACGGACGGTCGTTAACCCTGGTAGTCAGCAACAAAGCAAATGCGAGAGAGGTGAAATTCGGCGACAACTGTGTTTTGTGTGAACAAGAAGGAAGTGAAAGGAACGAGCTCAGTTGGGAGAGAAGTTTGCTGAACGAAAGGGATTACTGTTGTCAACTGAACAGACTCCAGTTAGAAAACTTTTTACAAGGTTGACAATGGCTTAAAAATGATTACATTTTCTAGGAAGAAAGATGAAAATTACTTCGAAACTGTAATAAATAAAATCCACGCTCATTTCGTACCCAAGAAAAACAAAACGCATGAAAAAGCCATGCTTCTCTTGAGAGAGACCCCCCCCCGGGGGGGGGGAATATGTTACAATATTTGTGAGAGCATTATATGAACTTGCTGATGGCTTTAACTTCGGCAACAAGAATGAATAAATACAGGACGGGTAATTATCGGACTTCAGGACAAAGGTTTATAAGAACGCCTTCAACTTACCCCAGATTTGAAAATCGATAAGTGTTACGATTTTTGTGGCTATCCTTAGACTTCAAGCAAGAGCACTGTCCAGCGGAGATCCCGTGTGTTAAGCAGAATGCGATCCTTAGTGAAGAAACCTTTAGGCACCCTTTTTGCGATCTCGTTTCATAAGAACATATTTTTCATTTACACCGTTAAAATCCGGTTGCTTGTTAACAGACGATTTTTAGAGGGTTTTTTTTAAATTATAAAACCAACTCCTAACCCTAACCCCTAACAAACAACCGGATTTTTACGGTGTAAATGAAAAATATGTCCTTATGAAACGAGATGGAAAAAGGGGTCCCTAAAGGTCATATGGTCCAAACCTTTGGTTGCTCATTGCTGACCCTTAATGTTGGTTATGATCCTTTGGTTGTTCCTTGGTGTTCCGTAATGTTGGATATGATTCTTTGGTTGTTCCTTCGTGTTCCTTTGTGTTGCAGGTCCGTTCATCAATGTTGAATAAAGTGCAAATGAACGGTTGTCAATATCAGCGATTAAATAGTTAACTAACCACATATTCAGGCTGTTGATTGGCTGAGGTTTAAACCACGTGACCACGCTTAGTCTATAAATTTAACTGGTGGGTTACAGCACGCCTTATATCACAAAAATAATCCCCCTCGCCGTTTTTGTTGCAGCTGGGTGGGCAAGACCGGTGTGAGAACAAGCGTGACCTTAATGAAGAAGCCTTGGTAATTTAAATCGTTCATTTTTGCCATTCATTTCTTTCCTTCTTTCTGGCCTGGTCCAGCTAAAAGACTTTTCTTCAACAGGTGCATTTAGAGAAGCTTCTTTTTCACGTCATCAAGGATTACAGACCAGGATACCGGGGCTGGTGTAATTAACTTAGCTCTGGGCTTAAAAAACAAAAAAGAACTCAACAAAGCTGCGGAAAAAAACTTAAAACTAATCTCCTCCGATGTATTGAAGAAGGGATGTTGTTCAATTTGGATCAGCTCCGACAAGACACACAGAAAAGAACTGTCGGTCTTTTTAGTGGTCAAAAAGACCAACAAAAAAAGGCGTCGAGTCCAATAAAGACTTGGTAATGAAATCCCTTACCAGCCTGGAACCTTTGTGGGATGTATTGCTCCCGACAGCCGACGAAGCCGTCGCCCTTACAAAAACAAACTCATGAGACCAAAGATCATATCGCGCAGATGGAGTAGTTAGAGCGATGGCAGACCACGGTGGCATTATATGAGGTGCCGTATCTCATTGGAAATAATATTGCCGCATACTCGCTCCATGACAGTGTGCGAGGGGGTGGAGGTTTGAAATAATGATGGACAGCAAGACCTTCTACTCCATCCCTAACTGGTTGGACTTGGACGGGTGCCCCCCACCCCCACCATCGTCCTTACGGGGGAGGAAACCAGCATATTGGCGTTGTGAAAATCTGGTCACCTTTCCGCAAAGTGCCAGGAAAAGAAGGCTCCTAATACGGCGTCCACCACCACCTAAGATGCCCCCTAACCATCCGCGTCAACGGAAACAAAGGAGGCTCCCGTATTCTCGCCTGCTGTGTCTCCTACTACCTCTGAGACCTCCAGTGGAAGAAGGAGCTGTAATTTCTACTCCTTTTTGTTCAATACATTTGTATCCATTGTTACCAGTCGTTTGTCTTATTTTTTACCCTTAAAACCCCCACAACAACTGGCGACCGAGGATTCGAAGAAACTCACGCAGATTTATCGTTTACAAACAACAACACCAGCGAATCAGGATTCAAAAAACTTCACTCACAACTATCGTTTTTTAACGATTCAAAACTTGGAAGAGAATATCAAGGATCTCCTAAAAGACTCTAAAAAGAACTTCGTGTAGTAATCGAACAAAAAAAAAAGGAAAAAAAAGTGAACCAAGCTACACAGAAATTCTAAACCACGACATCCGGATTACGAGAAAATCGTAGCTGCTCTGCAAAAGATAAATTCTTTTTTTATAAGAACTCGTCAGTCCAAATAAGCAAAAGCCGTTTTGTTCAAGGATCCATTTAGCAGAGAAAATAATATTTGCTAAAAAAAAATGTAAGTTGTACAAAAATTTTTTTGTCTGGATTCATAAAAGAAAAAGTTTTTTATTCGGTTTTCTCTCTTTAAAAATTTTTTGGTTCGTTCTACATACTATTTGACATGGAGGATTTTAAGGCACAAATGTTAGAAATAATTAGATTCCAACAACAACAACAAATTGGTCTGCAGAAATCATTAAAAAAAAAATTACAAACTGAACAATCATTTCAAGAAAGACTATTACAAACTGAACAAAAATTGCAGGAAAGACAATTACAAATTGAACAATCATTTCAAGAAAGGCAATTACAAAATGAACAAAAATTGATTGAAATACAAAAATCTCAATAACAGACTTTATTTTTGAAAACAATAACGGATAGGGGCCAAAACACAGACAAGGAGAACGCGTTTACACAGAATGCTATCTGGACAGCGATAGAAACTTTTACTTACGCACCAGATGAAGATATAAGTTTTGAATCGTATTATAGACGATACGAGGACTTATATGCGACCGACTATGCTACTTGGACGGACTCGAAAAAGGTCCGCCTTCTATTACGCAAACTGGGTACAACTGAGCACACCAGATTTGTTGACTATATTTTGCCTCGAAAGACCCGCGAATTAACGTTTTCAGAAGCTATCAAACTGTTAACAGATTTGTTTAGCCCTAAAACTTCATTATTCCATGAACGTTGGAAGGGCATGAACTTAATTCGAAAGGAAAACGAGGATTATACAACCTTCGCATCCATAGTTAATAAACATTGTGACGATTTTAAGCTGTCTGAATTAAGCTCTGACAATTTTAAATGTCTAATTTATTGCCAGGGTTTAGTATCAGCGAAAGACGCTGAAATTAGACGAAGGGTATTAAACAAGCTGGAAAACGAGCCCACATTGACCCTGTAACAACTTGCAGAAGACTCTCAAAGGTTTGTCAGTAGGAAACAAGATTCCAAAAATATCGAACAGTCTGCTGTAGGACACATTAGGAAATTGCGTTATAATAGAAACCAATTCAGACCTCCCCCCCCCCCCACCGAAAAACAAGTCACTCCTTCTTCACCTAATAAGAGACACGAGGATTTGCCCCTTAATCCTTGCTCTGGATGTGAATCCCTTCATTGGTACAGGGACTGTATTTACCGGAACAAGAAATGCCTAAATTGTGACCGTGTTGGGCACAATGCCTCTCACTGCAGGAAAAAGAAATCCGGAAGAATAAAATAAAAAGAATAAAAACGACAAAGTCAGTCAAGCAAGATGGCCGTAACATAAGGAAATATGTACTGGTGCAAATCTTAGGCAGAAACGTTAAACTCCAATTAGATTCTGTTCAGACTTAACTATTATCAACGCATACACTTGGAAAAGGCTTGGTAAACCGACGATGTTTAGAACGAAAAAAATAGCCAGATCTGTCACGGGGGAAAATCGAATTCGAAGGTGAAATTATCACCAATGTAATTTTAAACAGGCAAACCCAGAAATTAACAATGTTTGTTCTAAGAAACACAAACAATTTATTCGGCACATTTTGCTATGCAAAAATTTGAGTTGTGGAATTCGCCCATTAACACTTTTTGCCAGCAAATAAAAAATTCAACGGCCGAGTTAGAAAAATTAATAGAAGAACTGAAAAAAAACTTTTCCTGACGTTTCCTCTCCAATCTCATGATCACATAAACTACAGTGCGGAGCAGGTCTCTTTAGTCTGCTACTTCGTCTAAGCGGGACACGCTCGATGGTATCTTCATCCTCGGTTGTATCATCGGATGTGTCTCTCTCGGTGGTATCTTCGTCCTCAGTTGTATCATCGGATGTGTCTCTGGGCCCATTCTGGCCACACTCGTTGTGATCGCTCTAAGATGCTGCTGAATCCTCCCGCGTCAAATCCTCATACAGCCTCGGCGCTTCAACGTCAGAGGAAGTGACGCGGCAACTAGAGGCGTCTGCTCCACGCAGAGGACGAACATCTTTTATGTGGCGGGGTGTCCCGTCGACAAGGACCGACTGTAGACATTAGTTATCTGTCCCTTTCTAAACTGAGTCGTACATCGCCCATGTGGGATCTTAACCCAGACGATATCCCCCATTTTATAACTACTGGGACCAGTGTCTTCTGGTAGCGATGCAACATCGATGCCTTCTATACGGGCCGTGTATGTGTGTATCACATTAGCTGGTGCAGTTGAAGCTGTTATATCATCCTTGGGAGTCACATTGTACCAGTACACTGCTTCCATCACCGAGCACTGTGTTCTTGTGGCAATACGCTTGATCGTACGATGGAATCTCTCTGCGATCCCATTACCCGACGGCACGTATGCACATCGGAATCTCATCCGGACGCCCCAGCGCTCGGCGAAGTTAATGCACGTCTCTCCACTAAAGGCCGTGGCGTTATCCGTGAGTAATTCGGCAGGCGCCCCCTTTCGTAGAATACAGTCTCCAGCTGCCGGATGATGCTGGCGTAGTAACGGCCTCCAAATGGCAAATCGACTGGGACCGCAGTCGATCAACGTTAGATAATGCCGATCTCCAATGTGGGTCACGTCCATACCGACCCTGCTCCAGTTCTCACGTACGTCCAGTCTACCAGTCTTCCACCTTACCGGGGCCGGGTCTATGGATTGACACTCCTCGCAGCCTCTGACTACTTCCTGCACAACTGCCTTAGAGACCTCGGGACTAACCAACCTTGCGAAGTAGAGGGATGTCCACAAGATCGGTGAATAGTCCGAATGCGAACGGGATCCAGTTTTTCTATGGACGCGTCGCACACTGGCTCAGTGGGTTCCGTTTCTTTACGGATTGCATACAGTCATCGCTGGGGCACTCTGGTGAGTGGATCAGCTCGGTTTGCGTGAGATTTGACGAGCGCCACGTCGATTGTCAGCCCATATTCCGCAGCTAATTCATGGAGCGTGCTCAGCCGACGTCTTATTAACATCTCTGATACCGCCTTGGTCCGTACCCTCGTTTTCCCGGACAGGGTATCCGAAATCCACCGCTGCATGCAGGCCGCAGGTGAATCACGCTCGCCTTCCATTGTAGCGCCAGGTTGACACCCCTTAACACTGCATCAAGCTCTGACAGATTTATGTGCTGATCTGAGTGTACCGGTCGTAGCCAGCTTGCATCTTCAATTATGGCTCCGCCATATTCAATAGCCACACCAGTGGCCAAGGAACTTGCATCCACCCACACAGTGACATCCCGACCGTTCACGCACCAGTCACCGTGTGCTGGATCAGTTTATGCCGTTCTCGCAATAATCTCCTCCAGCATCCGACGCAGTAGAGGGTCTTGAACTTCGTCATCCCATCCTGTTGTTACGGCGTTCGCTCTCCGTTTCAAGAACGCTGCTGCAACACGGAGCCAGCCGCACACTGGAAAATGCCCGGTCAGCCGCCCACACATGGAAAAGATGCTTCGACGTGTAAGTACGTCAGGAGCCGTCGGATACTCGCTGTCGCGTCGCCATCGAAGTCTACCGTGCTTCTCCCAGACATACAAGCCAAACACACGAGCGCCACTACTCAGTTGATCTGGGTCCTTACAGATCAGCCCGAAATAGCTTCTGATAAGAATGTTCTCTGGGGGGCACAGTTAAGTCCGACACTTTTACTCTCCCAACTGACCAAGTGTTCAGTCTGAAACAATCTCTCGCCAGCAATGCTACACTCTTCTCACCAACACTGTCAAAATATCTTTTCTCTCGTCCACTCGTCGCAACAGCCAAAATGCTACTGCAAGTTTTCCCCCAGGTTTGCGAGGGCTGGTTGTTAAATACATTCTGCATGCCAAACACAGTCGTGCACGCTTCGAACAACTACGTTCGTGGTTTCTCTCGCCACAGGGCCTCTGGGGGGTTATTATTATTTAATAGTAGTTGATAGTTTCTCGAAATGGTCAGAAGTATTTCGATGCAAAATCCCGACTCTGCACGAACTATTCGCTCGGTTTGGAGTGGTCGACTGTTTAGGTCGGATAATGGCACACAGTTCACGTCCGGAGACTTCAAAGAATTCTGTGATACGTTTCAAATCGACCACATAACCATCCCCCCGTACCAACCTATGCAGGTGTACAGGATTACGCCGAACGAAAGTACACCTTCGTCATTACCACCGGCCGAGGTAATGTTTGCTCGTAAGATAAGGTCCGTCTTTGACAAATTGCTCCCGAGACAGACAAAACCAGGAAGATCTACAACGGTGCCAAAGAAGCGGTACATCCCTGGTGAGAAAGTATACTTTCAGATGTTCCAAGACTTTCTGGGAGTTGGTAAAAATACAAAAGAGGATCGGCAATATGGTATATATTGTCGAAGGTCCCAAGTTTTCCCACAAGAGACACCTCAATCAATTAAGAAAACGGTTGTCGGAGGATGTTAACAGCGGTCCCACGGAACAAGAGGAGGTAATGGATTATATATGACACATTTAGCTTGCCTACTCCACAAGCAGCCCCTCAACAACGCCGTTCTTCAAGAAAACTGAGAGCGACGGATTTTATCGACATAAATCCCAAGAGGAAAATATTAAGATTCCTGTGGAGTGAAATCTTAGGAGGGGGATGTTATAGGTTATATAACCTATGGACATAAATGGAATGCGCCGACGGCTACTATAAGTAGCGGGAACAATTGTGGCTTCACACGAAGCAAATGCGAGTCAGCTCGTAACTGTATGGTCGGACGCAATCTCCACTTTCTTTACTGTAATTTCTACTCCTTTTTGTTCAATACATTTGTATCCATTGTTACCTGTCGTTTGTCTTATATTTTACCCTTAAAACCCCCACAACCGTATTTTCAATTATTCTATGCAATACTTAGTCAGTTCTAGAAATGCATAGGTTGTATGATGCAAAGCAGTGGCTTTCTTTGTCAATTTGCCATTTTTTCCAGAAATGCTATTCCAAGATTCTAACCAGTCACAGAATACAGAGAGAAATCCAAAATTTTCTTCATTTACTCTGTGGGTCACAGTATTTATTTCTAAGCCGACAACCTTTATATGGTGTTTTACAGTCATTATTGTCCACCAAATATAAAATATGTTTATATATTATGCAACTTCTGCAAAATTAGGTAAACATTCCTGTTTTCCTAACGTCAATAATCCCTGAATAGTGAACTCATTAAAAATTTGCAGAACTAAATTAACATTTTGTCTTTCAAGATTAGTAGGAACTTTTATGCCATTATGACAAAATTTTGGAAATAGCATACATTTAATTGCATCTTTTTGACCAAGCCAATTGTTTCTAATGCATTCTAATATATGGACTGAGTCGAATTGGAAGAAAAGAGTTCGAAATTTAACAAATAGGTGGGGATATACAATAGAAAGCTTTGGCGGACTACAAAAGAAAGATACAGTTTTTTTTATAGCATTATTATCTGTTATGATTGATAACACATGAAAGCCTATCTCCTCTAAACCAATTATTATAAGTTTAACTATTTCAAATAAATTCTTAGCTTTAAGGCATTTAGTTGGCATAACATGCACAACATACTTATATTGTGAGAATACACTGCTAAGCATAAAAGCAAAATCATTGCTATTGTCAGATAAGCCAACAATTAATATTATAATCAAAATAAGGTTTTAGGTGAATCTCATCAACAAGTAAAGATACTGTGGTGTCTTTCTGCACAAGTAACAAGTTAATGACATTATTAATTTTAATATAAAAATCATACTTTGGGGTTTAGCTTGCTGTTGTTCTGTGTCAATATTCTTCATGTTTTCTAATCATTTACATGATTAGGAATTTTATAATCTCCTATCATATTCATTTTCATATCCCTACAAAACACATGAACTGCAAAATTATACTCGATTAAAAGAGACAGATTGATTTTTGGACATGGGTTTTTTATGATGCTGCATATAATAAGTGTCTTTTGTTGCCTAACAACACTCTAATAATCTCAATCGAGAAAATCTAATTTACCTCCCAGATCATTAATATCATGGAATTTCTTTTGCTTTTTATATGCTAAATCATCAATAATACTTTGATGTAAAGCACTATAAAGGGCAGAATTCTACTGTCGAATTCTCCTAGAATCTGGTGACTCTCTAAAGGCGGTTGATGAAGATAAATACGAGGGACTGTTTGGGAGAATTCTCAGCATAGCCCCATCATAAAGATATGTTTTTGAAATTTTAACTTCAATTGCTTGTCCCTGTTTTTTCGTCAAAGGCCGATGATTCTCTCCTTATATCCTCTAGTCAAAAATGTAGTTCACATACCTAAAAATATTGTAAAAAACAAAACCTATTTTAAATCCTTGTAAAAATCTCAAGAAAAGTTTGTCAGCAAAAATTTACAATATGAAGCATTTTTCTTATAATTCTAGGAAAAGTGAGGAGTGTTCTGATATTTTTAAGGAACATAATCTATCAATTCAACAAAAAATTATTAGTGACAAATCTATGTACAAATAAAGAGAGAATTTTTAACATTTATATATTTTTTGAATTAGGATAATAAATAATTATTTTTTGGATGAAATCATTTTAATCCATTTTAATCCTGAGTTTCAATTGAATTTAATAGCTTTTTGATAAAGATATTGTTTTGATGTGTTGTGAATTACAAAGACATAAGATTAGTTTAATTATTATTATTATTATTATTATTATTATTATTATTATTAGAAATATTTCCTCATTATTATCATTATTACTATTATTAGAATTATTTCATTATTATCATTATTGTTGTTGTTATTATTATTATTATTGTTATTATTATTATTATTATTATTATTATTATTATTATTATTATTATTATTATTATTATTATTCCTGTTGTTGTTTTCATTATTATTATTTATTATTGTTATCATTATTATTATTATTTCATTATTATTATTATTATTATTATTATTATTATTATTATTATTATTAGAATTATTTCATTATTATTATTATTATTTATTTTATTATTATTATTATTATTATTATTATTATTATTATTATTATTATTATCAGAATCATTCTATAATAATAATAATAATAATAATAATAATAATAATAATAATAATAATAATAATAATAATAAAAAACTATAGAATCACCTGATGAAAATGAAAGCTACAAATACTTATGAATTTTAGAAGCAGACAATATCATGCGAGTAGAAATGAAAGGAAAAGTTAAAAAAGAATATCTCAGGAGAACTAGAAAACTTCTAGAAACCAAACTCAACAGCAGAAATCTAATCAAAGGAATCAATACCTGGGCTGTCCTCATTATAAGATACTCAGGACCATTCTTAAAATGGACAAAAGGAGAACTCAGACAGAGTGACCAAAGGACTAGAAAATTAATGACCATGCACAAGGCTCTCCACCCTAGAGACGATAGAGATAGATTATATGTGTCAAGAAGGAGGAAGAGATCTTGCCAACATAGAGGACTGCGTAGAAACTACAATCCAACAACTCGAAGACTACATAAAAAAGAGTAAAGACAGATTACTTATGGCGGCCAACAATAGTAGATGTGACATATGGACAAACAGAAAAACAACAAAGACTAGAAAACAAAAATGGGAAGAAAAACAATTATATGGACACTTCAAACGACAAATCGGAGAGGTTGCACACGAAAATACCTGGGCGTGGTTAAGAAAAGGAAAACTTAAAAGAGAAACTGAATCACTAATAATTGCTGCACAGAATAATGCCATAAGGACAAACTATATCAAAGCGAAAATTGATAAGACGAAACTAAATAGTAAATGTAGACTTTGCAGATGAGACTGTAAACCATATACTCTGCGAATGTAGCAAACTAGCACAAAGGGAATACAAAACTAGACACGACTGGGTTGGGAAGGTGATCCACTGGGAATTATGCAAAAAAAATAATTTTGACCATACAACAAAATGGTATATGCATAAACCAGAATCTGTTCTTGAGAACGAAACACATAAAATTCTCTGGGACTTTAAAATAAAAACCGATCACCTTATCCTAGCAAGAAGACCAGACCTAGTGTTGATAAACAAAAAAGAAAGAACTTGTCAACTGGTGGATTTTGCAGTTCCAGCAGATCACAGGGTGAAGCTAAAGGAAAATGAAAAAAAATGGACTAATATCTGGACCTTGCCAGAGAACTGAAACTCCCGTGAAAGACCATCAGCTAATGCTGATGTGAAAACTCAAAACGAGTAAATAATAATAATAATAATAATAATAATAATAATAATAATAATAATAGTCTTGGCTCGTATAGATAGATTTTTTCTCCCAGTTATTCCCCTTCGACCCTAGTTACTTATGTTTACCTTATTTCTCTCCCTTTGGTAATTTTCTGTTCTTAGCGAACAAGTTTCCCCTTTCACCGGTAACTCTTCCGATGTTCCGGGACTTGGCGCCTATTTTCATTCTTTTCGAATCTAGGTCCGTCCTCGGCGGACGCGTCTAATGTTTCTCTCTATCGCTACAAGACTTTTCTCGGCACCACGGTAAAAGAGAAAACATTCTCTTTCTTTCCTTTGAAATTAATGTACTATTTTAGCAAACTATTGCATTACGCTCTCTAGTACATTTTAGCTGTTTTTCCCCTTTTATCGAAATTGACTGCTTAGATATATCGTGTATATATTCTATTGCGATATACTTCTTCCCTTAGCTTCGTTGGAAGGCCATTTTGCATTGGCATGCCTATTTACCCCATATTACCTTTGTATTTATTGTGTATTATTGTTTATTTTCCCACCCCTGTCTGTACTTTCATTTGAGATACATTTGCCTTACGCTGTTCGTTATTCCTTACTGCCCATGTAAATTAGCTTTATTCAGAATAATACTTGCTAACTTTCACAGCCGTCTTCAGCCAATATGTCTCCATGACCTTGGTACTATTTTCGACCCCTAATGTTAGTTTTACCTCCCTCGTAACCCCGGCGACTACACTCGTCCACCCTTGGCTAAGAGTTTACTACTAGACTCCTTGCTCACTACTTATGACTCCCTTTCCTCCCTTGTGTGTCTTCTCGTAGCAGTAACTTCACTCTCTCATCTCGTTCTTCGTGACTAGATTGCTGCCGCCCTGGCAAATAAATGAGCTCCTTTTATATCGTCGGCGTAATTTGCATGGGCGACGCCACGCTCACGCCACGAACGAGACAGAACGAGACCACACCTTACAAATTCGCTCGTCAACGGCGACCATGCTTCTTCAGCTTAATTCAGGTAGAACCTGACAAGCTAAGCAGATGCGTTTCGCCGGAGGTAAGTAAGCTTGTTCATTAACTCCCCCCTGATCTCATTATCACACACATGGCAGTGAGGGGGCGACCGCCTTCGACGAGTACTTCTTCGGAGAGGAGGGGGCTCCGCAGGTGGCAACATTTCCGCGTCGATATCGTGCGGATCAGAGTCATTCCCAGTCTCATCACCGCTGTCGTCTGGGTCTGTCCCTGCATCTTCTGATACAGGAAGCGAGTCTTCTGACCGCCTCACGTACAGCATCGGTGTCTCCGATTCACTGATAGAGGACATCTCTTGATGGCTTTCTCCCGAAGCAGTAGATTCTCGCCGTGGGCGAAGATCCCTCACATGGCATGGCACGCCATTGACCTAGACGGTGTGGGAGCTGATCATTCCGTCAACTCGTCCTCTACCAAATCTGGTGGTACATCGTACGTTTGGGGGTTTGACCCAGACGAGATCACCTATCTTATACGGTTCCTTCGTATCTCTCGGAATCTCCGACACTTGGTCTATCCCCTTTATCCGCTGCTCGTAACTGTATATACCGTTGGCTGGCGCAGTTGACGTTGTTATATCGTCTCTGGGTGTGACGTTGTACCAGTACACAGCCTCCTGGATGGAGCACTGCGTCCTGGCTGCTATTCTTTTAACGGTACGGTGACACCGTTCCGCTATCCCGTTGCCCTCCGGGGTGTATGCACCTCTGTACCGCACTTGCACTCCCCATTCGGCCGCGAAGTCCCGAAAGTCTCGACTGCAGAAAGTCGGGGCGTTGTCTGTCAGTATCTCAACGGGGGCACCGCGCTCACAAAAGACAGATTTCAGTTGTCGTATAACTGACAATGCATCCTGGCGCACGGTGAAACGCGTTCGGCCACAATCTGTCAATGATAGGAAATGATTGCCGTCGTAGTGGGTTACATCCATGCCCAATCGCCACCAGTTCTTGTCCACCTCGAGTTTACCCTTCTTCCACCGTACTGGGGCAGGGTCCAACGCACAACACTTCTCACAGTCTCGTATGGCCGTCCTGACCATTGACTTGGTGATTGCGGGACACACTCTTCGGACGAAGTAAGTTGTGCGCCGAACGCCAAGGTGTCCGCTCTTTTTATGTATGGCGCGGATCTCCTCGTTGGTTAACTGGCCCATCAGGGTGGCGCACGTTGGCGGTTCTTCTCCTTCCTTCAGCATATTAAGCCATCTCTTTGGCACTCTAGTCAACTTGTCAGCCAAATTTCTCTCCGACGTGGTCAGTTTGACGTACTCCTCAATTATTTTCTGGAGCGTCGACAATCGTCTGCGCACAAGCATCTCACTCGCGACTTTTGTCCTCACTCTGGTTTTACCTGTCAGGGTGTTCGTCAGCCAGTGGTACACACACAACAAATCTGTGTACAGGTGCACCACCTTGGCTTGCCACTGTAATGCGAGGTTAACACCTTTCAGCATGGCATCCAATTCTGCCAGGTTAATATGCTGAACATCGTCCGTCGATCGAAGCTAGCATGCATCTTCTAAAATAGTACCACGGCTTTCTAGCACCACGCCCATCGCCAGGGAGCTTGCATCACCCCACACGTTTATTTCATTCCCTGCTACGCACCAATTCCCTCGGGCGGGGTCGTCTTGGTGTACTCTGGTCAGTACTTCAACCATCATCGTCTTGAGAGGGGCATCCTTCACAGCATCTGTCCATCCATTGTGTCACCATACTCGCCCGTCTCTTTATCGTTCCTGTGGCTGCACGGAGCCACCCGCAAACAGGAAAATGTCCCACCAGCTTCCCGCACGTTGAAAATACTGAGCGTCGCGTCAGTGGAACAGGGAGTTCTGGAATTACGCTCCCACGCTTCCACCTCAGTGTGTCGTGCTACCCCCAGACCTTAAGTCCCAGTACGAGCGTTCAATATTTCAATCGAGCAGGATCCTTGCTAGCCAGACCGAAGGATTCCAGCCTGCTCTTGACTTCGTCAGCTGACAGTATGTCCTCGTTAACGTATATGTCGTCAACATACGCTGACGTAGCTCTCATCATCAGCTCATCTTGTTCCAACACTGTCTTGACGATGGCTTTCATAATCAGGGGCGCCACATTAAGGCCAAACCCAAGACGCGTCAAGCAGTATCTCCTTTCTTTGACGATAACCGATTGAAATGGCCACAGCGATTCATCGATCCGTATTTGAAGATACGCCTTCCGTAAATCAAGCAATGCCACATTGGCTTCCTGCCGTCGCCATTCCCTCATTTTTTCGGCACACACATCCGCGTTTGCGGTGAAGGCGTCCACATATCTGTTCACCTCTCTATAATCCATCACTGGCCGTACCTTAGCCTTGGTGGGTTGCGTGACGGCCATCAATGGGATCAATCCCCTAGGGGGCCGAGTCGTTTTTGGGGACATGGTATCAGCCAGGCATTCGCGATCCATGTCCCCAATTCAGTCTCATATGCAGCTCTACTCTTATCGGACACTGTATACTCTGCGATGGTGTTATGCAGTCGATCTGGTGCCTCGTTCCCTGTCCACTTCCACCTCGCCGTCCAAGCCTTCTTCTTGTGGTCAAAATCAGCAAAGAAATCCTGTTCATCAATCGTGATAGCTGCATGGGATGTCCCGTCGATTGTCCTAATCACCATATGTCGTCTAGTCCAGACCCGACAGCGATTTGCACTAATTATAGTGCTGGAACATCCCGTATCTACTAGAGCCGAACACCGTATGCCATCCACACGTATGCTGGCCACTGGCAAAGCTGCATTCACTGACTAGAAGGGAACAAGGGTGGCGACAGTACCTTGTCCCCAGACCCGTTTCCCGGACAATTGCGTGCAATGTGTCCCAGTTTGTTGCAGCGGTAGCAACGCGGTTTGTTCCGACTTGTACCCGCTGCATTACTCTGACTCCGGCACTCCCGGGAGAAGTGATTAGGACCCCCACATTTGTAGCACTTTAGACCACGGAAATCATCATCAGCACCTTCCGATTTAGATGGCGTTTGCTCTACCCTTGCAGCTGCTACAGCGTGTTCAGCCTCCTTTACAATGGCACGGGCCCTGGCAAGCTGCTGGTCAATACCCATCTCTCCCGGTTTTGATGATGCTCGCATGAGCCGGCTGACGTTCTCAGGCAGTCCTTCCATGAATGCACATCCCAGTACTCGGTCGCTTACGCCTCCAAATACTACCGACAGCCTCCGTAAATCAGCCAGGTACACGTCAACAGTTTTACCTGGGCTGAGTCGTTGTCCAATGAATTGCTTCCAAGCAAAAGATTCATCCATGCAGAATGCTGTGTACAGAGCATGTTTTATCTCGTCTAAGTCCGCATCATCCTTGAGTTGTTGGTAGACAATCTCAACGGGATAACTTCTGCTGGCACCTTTATCTTGGACAGCCTGCAGACGCGCTCCGCTTTTTCAAACTATTCAACAATAGACGGACCAGTGGGGGATCCATCAAACTCGGGTATCAATTTCACATCGAAACCGTTCATCATGGAGTAGTAGCCGAAAATAGCTTGTGTCTTCTCGTAGCAGTAACTTCACTCTCTCACCTCGTTCTTCGTGACTAGATTGCTGCCGCCCTGGCAAATAAATGAGCTCCTTTTATATCGTCGGCGTAATTTGCATGGGCGACGCCACGCTCACGCCACGAACGAGACATAACGAGACCACACCTTACAAATTCGCTCGTCAACGGCGACCATGCTTCTTCAACTTAATTCAGGCAGAACCTGACAAGCTAAGCAGATGCGTTTCGCCGGAGGTAAGTAAGCTTGTTCATTACACCTTGTTTGCCTGCAACCATATTCAACCTTCCTGTCTGTTTGAGTAGTACTACTATATCATACCCCATTTTGGTCAGTTACCTAGTCTCTTCATCTGTTTCCCAGTGTAAGATTCAAAGTGAATATTTGAAGAACATACAACTCCGACAAGGGTTGAGGGACAATACATTTAATAGATAACAGCACATGAATAAAAAGGATACATAATAGAAGAGTACATGGATACATAAGATACAAATACAAGAGTAGATAAACCTACATATATAAAAGGACTGGAGCGTCCATAGATAGAAATGACTTACTGGGGGGGGGGCCGGAGCCCCACCGAGAAAGGGGTAGACCGTGTCTAACCCATGTGGTCTCATAGCGAAAGAGGAAGAGAAATTCGAATCAGCCGCTTAAATATCATACGTCCCCTGGTGGAAACAAGCAACAAACAAGCCAGGCAGATAACTCCTCCAGGCCAAGGGAAGATAATCCCCTACACCAGTATTTCTTATCTTTCCCTACGCGTTAGGAAACCTGTAATTTCATTACTTTATTTGCTGTGTCTGTCATGTGTCTTTTCTTTCCTTTTCAGCTTTTTTTTTTACCCTTCCTTCAGTGAATAAAGACTTGTAATTCTACCTACGTTTTTTTGTACTTCTTTGTTGGAAGAGTTAACCTACACGTAATAAAAACGGTCTGATAAATCTTGGATAGAATATAGACCGCCAAATTAGGAGGCGTGATAATAATAATAATAATAATAATAATAATAATAATAATAATAATAGCCCTTTCTTATTGGAATGAATTTATATTGAAAAAAGACGACGTGTGATTATACAACAAATATTTAGTTTCTCGGTTTTTACGACATGACATTAATTTCATCTTTAAAGACTCATTTATTCATGAATAAAACTATTCTAAAATATTGTTAGGGTTATCAGAATTATTTTTTATGCTTATAAAAATATTCCTTTATGAATTTAATGAATTTACATCGAGAATTTCTTTATAGTTTATTTTTTAAATATTTAGTCAATTGTGAGCGATTTCAACACATTTCACAAGTTACAAGAATTCATTCATTCATTGAAGGAAGACTTTATTTCAAAAGGTGCGTTGTTCTTTTATTTATTTTTTTATATTTCTTTAAAAAATACGAAACTTGAAATTAATACCTAATTAAAAGGAAGCATCTTAGATTATTGAACACTGAAATAAACCTCCTAAAAACTGAATGTTCTTAAAAATATATTTTACGCGTGTATTTTTATTCTGAATATTGTTAGACTAACACTAACTAGTAAACATTTTTGTAATGATATTAAAAACAAAAACAAAAAATAACGCTTAAAGTTTTGTTAGACACGTGAAATAATATTTCTCTAATTGGTCAGTGTCATAATTTTTTTCCGGTGCTAAAACCATAATTTTTATTTGAAATACTAAATAAATATCAATTTACAATTTTAATTTAGGCCGTTTTTTTATTTTTTTATTTTATTTTATTTTTTAAGTTAAAACGTTTTCGGGTTAAATCGAACTTAACGAACCTAAATTCCACCGTCGTATGTCACCCCGCTGAAAGAAAAAATACCAAAAATCAGGGAATTAATAGAATAAAATTTTCAGTGTTGCTCTTTTCAAATTTCTTTAGGCACAAAAGGGTTGTTAGTTTGTTTCAAATAACATTCAATTTTTTTTCAAATTTTTAAGCCGTATTTTGCTTTTGAACGGCAGATGTCAATTACAATTGAGAACAGTCAGTACTTGACACACCTTATTTCGTTTTTAATTCAGTGTTGAACAAACAATTTTCAGGCACAAAAGGGGTTTTTGTTTTTAAACCGTTTTAATGTATTCTTTTTCCGAATAAGAAAATTTTAGACAGTGCACAGATTTTAGCAACAATGAGTTTCAGAAAACGTCTTCAATTATTTTTTTAACAGTTCGCGTATTTTTCAAACAAATAACGGTTTCAAAATATTTGCTTCTCAATGTTAGACAATTTTTTGTTAAGGTTATTTTTTAAACCGTAATTGTTTTTTTTTTGTTTTTTTTTGGTAACCCTCGAAGTTGTTTTATTTGCACTGGTCAAAACTATTCTTGTCTTTCCTTTAAAGGTTTACTTCATTTAGCAATACTGTATTTTTTTCCAGTGTTACCTATTTGGCAAAATAACAGAAATATGGGGGAGAAATACTAATTCTGTCGTAAAGGAAAGAACATAAGGCGAATATAAATATATATTCGGGTTAACAATTTGTAATGGTGCGAATAAGAGAAATGTAAGAAAAGTGTTCGAAAGAGTTTGTGTAAGAATTCGTAAAGTTCATAGAACCATAGAAAGTTGCCAAATACGTTCGCTCGGCGGGTGGAGATGCAAGTGACAAGAGTTGATCCTTTCGGGTGGTTGACTGTTCTCAGTGCCTGTCGATACTGTTCTGTGTTTTAGGGCTCCCCTAGCGTCTGGACTTCCAGGAACTGATTAAGGGGCAGATAACCCAAATTTCCGATAGAATTTAAAGTCAATTTCACTGTGAAATTTTAATAGTAAAAATACTTATTGTCTTTGCTTCAGTTACACAATATATATATATATATATATATATTCCGGGGTTATTCTGAAACTTCCACAAAGAAATCTTTCAAAAATCGTTGAAAACCAATAATCGGTTATTGAATGCGCACAAGAAAACAATTGTCGAATACAACCATCCATACATTTTAAATGTATAATTGTCAAAGAGAGATAATATCTAAAGTTATAGTCCCCGTTTCCACATAAAATAACCCTTTCGCATGTAAAACTAACTATTTTATTATAATTATTTTTTATTAACGGTGAGTAATTTTATCCAATCGGATAATTTGATCTTTGAATTAACTGTTTTTCTTTGCAACAACCCTGTATGATCGTTAATTTTTTTTACAAGATTTTTGATAAACAAAGTTCAGAAATATTTATTTCCGTTTTATTCAAGATGGCCTAAACTGATCACGTGACCATTTTTTGGTTATCCCTACGCTTCTAAGAAATACATCTTTATTAAACTTTTTTTTTTTTTAAATTTTAATATTTTAAGTTTAATATTTTTTGAAAATTTTGTCTTAATAGTATAGATCCATTTTTCAAATAATTGTTTATCATTTGGGAACGAAAAAAAACCCACTAAACTTTGGGCCATCTTTATAATTTCCATTACAAAAAGGCACCACGCACTTAAAAAGGTATTTTGTTTATAAAATAAAATTGATTAATTGAATATTTTAAAGAAAAAGCCGTTGAATATTTGAAAACACTTCGGTAACTTGCCGACCTATAGCGTTTGTGAACTGAGTCTAATTTTGGTGACGTCACACCTGAATCGGACTTGACCAAACAGGCTTTTACATTACAAAGGGAGTGATTGGCCCTATGCGACGTCGTTAAAACGGATAGTTTTAGCGGGTGATTGGAACGCCGTCCTTGGTAGACAGAGGGGATGTTTGAAAGGGTCCAAGATTCGAGTCTGTAGATAGCTCTGATCATAGTGTTGTGTAGTCAGTAAAACGAAGTCTGGGTGGATATGTCCAAAATGAGTTATCTTTTCCTTGCTTGTGGTCAAAAACTACGCCACCTACTGGCGTGGTTTTTGACCACAAGCGGGAATTACGATTTCCTGCCTCTTTTCACTCAGGCAGTCAACGAGTTAACATGGTCTAGGCGCCTACCGCCTCCAACCACCTTAAGTAAGGAGCTTTATCCTCAAACCAGCTACCAGTAAGTGACATTCTCTACGACGCAAGTCGTACGCCTATTTCCTCATAATACGTTTATGTATCTGTTGTGTATATATTTCTCTTAAATGTATCTCCGTCACCTACGGAATAAATATTGTTATCTTTGCACACCTTTGTCGGAATATTGCTTGTACTATATGTACCCACGTTGGGGGGGGGGTTACTTTAAGCCTTCCAACGTTAATATAACATCCCCTCATGCTATATCTAGTGAGAACCCGATGTGATACGAACACGCAACTAAGATAATTCTGCAGCTTCTTTATATGTTATATCTGGTAACCCCCGCACGCTACTTTAATATAAGAACTCGGTTACACTTGTATATACTGACGTTCGAATGCGTTTGAAAAAGAATAAAATATTTTTTTTACTTTCAGTTATTCTGTAACTTGGACCTGTTGAGTCCCGTCAAAAAAAAAAAAAAAAAAAAAAAAAAAGAAAGAAAAGAAAAAGATAAAGACTTTCTTTATCAACACGAACTTTTAAGCAACGGTGACCCTCAAAATATTTTTTCCGACAAAGAGAAAAAAGAAAAAGAACATTCCTGTTACTATTCATCACTTTCAGACAGAGTGCTACTGTTCTGTGTCAACTCAACCACGTGCGACCCAGATTTCAACTCTACTGGCCTGCAACAATTTTGGTTTGCCCGACTACTATGAAAAGACACCTGGACACGGAGGCGAAATGTCCATCTGAAAATGTTAATTTCCAATTACGGTATATTTTGTTCCCCAAATACAAAATGCCTGACTTTAGTCCTTCAACTTGACATGGATTTTCTTTTTTTTACGAGTGAGAAATTCGACTCTCGTCGATATTGAAGTGTGAAACCGGTTGTTTCCTAAAAAAAATATATGAATAAATGGCCCAAGCACCAGTTGCTTCTAAATAAAAAAAATTATTTGTGTTGTGAAGCACCAGATACTTCTGAAAACAAAAAAGGAAGGATATTTTTTGCAACCGAATTAATACAAGAACATTCTTTAACATGCATGTTAATGCATGCCAGATTTTCTAATGAACTGTTTGATGTAGCCTGCCGAAATCCCAGACATTTATATATATATATATATATATATATATATATATATATATATATATATATATATAACCTTTACCACTGTCTGCTATCTTCAATGTACATTTTATGTATATGTATTTTTCCTCTCACTGGCTCTGCATCCTAAGGGGGAGTATTTGTTGTGTCAGTAAAACGAAGTCTGGGTGGACATGTCCAAAATGAGTTATCTTCCCTTGCCGTGGTTGGTTTGGTCGATAGGTGGCGTTGGTTTTTGGCCACAAACGGGAATTACGATTTCTTGCCTCTTTTCACTCAGGCAGTCAACGAGTTAACATGGTCTAGGTGCCTACCGCCTCCAACCACCTTAGGTGAGGAGCTTTGTCCCTAAACCAGCTACTAGTAAGTAACATTCTCTACGACGCAAGTCGTACGCCTATTTCCTCATAATACGTTTATCTATCTGTTGTGTATATCTTACTCTCAAATGTATCTCCGTCATTTACGGAATAAATATTTTTATCTTTTCACACCTTTGTCGGAATATTGCTTGTACTTATATATATCCACGTTGGGAGGTTACTTTAAGCCTTCCAACGTTTTTATAACATCCCCTCATGTTATAATAGGATGATCTATGTCGAGCTAAAATTATATTGGGTTAAGGTTAGGAGGCCCCTTTTCCAAAGGGGAAGCATTAAGTCTCCAATACTTAATGCGTCCCTTTTGGAAGACAAATATTTCATTAGCCAGCTAGAACTAACGATTAAACTGGAATTGACGGGTGCGGTTATCGGGAATGGTTGGTGGTCTAGACTTAAGGATACTATTAGATCTTTTGCTGTCGACTATGGTAGGAGACTCAAGCTAGATAGTCTAGTGGAGCAAAGGTTTTTAGAAAACAGGATAGATAAGGCCGTGTAGGAGGAAGATAGTTTAGCTATTAACTAAGGCTGAGCTGGCTTCTTCTAACTACAAAAAGTATCAAGCTCAGGTAGTTAGAGCTAGATTAAAAAGAATGTCTTGCGAGGCAATGAATATCGCTGAAGATTTGCGGGTTGAGCTGAGAACTGCCACTCAAAGGCACATCGCGAGTGTTACATCGCCGAACGGGCAAGACCCACAAACAAAGATTTTCGGGATTTCTACCAGAAGTTCTTCACTAGGGAGCCCGAACTGAGCTCTATTCAGTTCGACACCTATCTTGCCGACCTCCCTTTCCTTCAGGAGACGGAAGCAGCTGGGTGTGAGGGGCGCGTTACAGAGAACGAGATCCGACAGGCACTGAAGTCGGACTTGTTGGAGAAGACCCCCGGAATTGATGGTCTTCCTTACGATGTGTACTTGAGGCTGTCGCACATTTTTGTGCCCTTGCTGCTAACTGTCTACAATTACTGGATGAAGCAGGGTATATTCCTCAACGCTTCGCCCGGGGTGTAATAAAGTGGTTACGTAAGGATAAACATGAAGGGGATGGGATTAGTAACTTTCGCTCTTTGACGATGCTTAACACTGACTTGAAGATTTTGGCGAAGATTCTGGCAGATCCTTTGCAGACTGTCCTGCCTGGTCTAGTAGCCCCTGTACAGTTTTGTGCTGTGAAGGGCAGTACTATCCAGAACAGTCTTCATATGATTTGCACGATCATATAAATAAACGACGATAAAGCCGCGCTGATCAATTTAGATTGACTTCGGTAGTTTGACCATGATTTTCTGGTGGCTGTTCTTTCTGCGGCCGGTTTCATTCATATTAATGTTTTGAACATTCACATATTTTTTTTATTTATACAAATTTATTCTCCCAATGAATTTATTTGCTATTCATAAATATATACTTTGTCTTTGTCATTTCTCCGTATTCTCTGTCAAAACTGTGTCTAGTTATTTTATCGTCATTTAAATATTATTTGTGAAGTCGGAACACGCAACATCGGTCCCTACAAAGTTGTGACCCTTGACGTAGTTAGATAGACGGGGGAATATTTAAAGAAAATGGATACAAACAATTACATAAACCCCATAGAGACTAAATTGACAGTAAATTTACCGTCGTACCAACGTACAAACCAGTTGAAACAAGGAAATAGCTAATATTTCTATGTAAACTTGAACATACCCAGTTCCGGATTAAAATATGATTTAAGCTGGGTATTTTGAGACTTCAGTCAGAGGCTAAGGCAGTAGTGAGGTATAGGCTGAGAGAGCATTGAGACGGGGACAGAGAGTGGTCAATGATAACGAAAAGGACTGAACAGACCAACTGACTTCAGCCAAGACCACCGAAGAACTTACATAAAAATATTCCTCACTTTGATTTGATCAGAGTAGAAAACTTGGTCAGGAAATGAACCCCAAAATTGCCTGGGTGATATTTTTTTTCAACTTATAGTTGTATTCCGACCGAAACCCATTAATTAGACGTCCATAACTCTCACAGCTTTGAGTAAGATTGTATTTTCTTTCTTGTTATACAAATTATTTTTGTTGAATTTGAAAACGAGTCATTGTCTTATATAACCGTCGAGTCGTCGTGTACCAGCTCCTGTAGCAAATTTCTGGTCGTTTGAAACGTGGACATTCGGCAGAACTTTTGGTAAGTATAGAAGTTACTGCAACCCATGATTGATGGAAGAATCTTTTTTAATTTGTAAAATACGTCTATTACGTAAACGTTCTTACTGACTATATATATATATATATATATATATATATATATATATATATATATATATATATATATATATGAAGTTATGCAGCATTTACCTCGTCATTACCTCTGGTATTACATGACGAATAAAATCTCTCAGTTCATCATGTATCTGCAGCCTTTTAAAGGTTTGAGCCTTTGGGTATCTCACAATGTCAGTAGTGCCTATGTGGTCATGGGGGTGAGGTTAAAGTTCAGGTACCGGACACGTATACTGAAAACGGAGGGAGTCCCTTACAATGAAAAAACGTGATATTGCAAAAAGTACCTGATCCCTATAAAGAGGGCGGTCGTTCCTAAAATGAGTTATCCAAGCGATTACCCGATACTATTAGTATTTTTGTAAAATAACTCTAGTAGTTTTTTGTGACAATAACAAAATAAATATAACTATTCTAATTAATTATCATTCTGATAACTCCATTTCAATCTATTAGATTTGCATATGCTACAGCTGAATGAGCTGTTTATCTCTATCAAATTCTGAAATAACTTCATATCACTTGATTAGTTAAAGTTAACATAAAAACGTGATCAAATACAAAACACATTAAAGCAACTTGCTGCTGTGTATGAAGGACTTCTTTCTTTGTCTTTATATATAGAATTATCCATTTCCAAACAAATTCAAATGGTATCAAAAGCTGCATATTTCCTGTTAGTCCTGTTATAAACCGTATTAGCATGCACGCGTATGGTGATGAGGAAATGAACAAAACACAGATTTTAAGTTTTAAAATTGTATTAAGAAAAACAACATGAGAACGGTGAAAGGATAGAAATGAGAATTACAGGATAAATTTGGTGATAGTTGTGGGTGGATATTAAGTCCGTAAAATGTCCAGCGTGACTATGGTAGCGGGGTGGTGATGTAGGCCGAATATTGTGTTTTAGTAGTAGAACTTTTTGTATCGTCGAGTGATATAGAAATGTTCGCTTGTTGACTTGACTGCCTTGTGAGGTCAGGTTTGGGTAAGTTGGGGGTGTGATCCGCCGCTTTTGATGTATCCTTCGCTTGCTAGCGCTCGTCGGGTCTGCATTCGTGATGGTGTCTGAACCTCTGACTGTCGGTACCTTTCAAAGCTGTTCGTTTTATAGAGAGTGCTAGCCAAAGTTGGATCAAATGAAGTTATTTGTTTCCACCCGGGAATCGCTTTCATTGGATGATAATGCGAATTTTATTTACCAATTTTTTTATTTTATTTAATGTCAGGAATTGAATATCAAAGCGGAACTCCCGATCGGAGCCCATGCGCAGATATGTGTTAAAATGGTCATTCCGTTTTAGGTAACGATAGAGGACACTTCCGACTTTGTCCGTCCCGTTGGCGAGTGTATGTATCTTTTATTAGTGAATCGGGAGATTTCGACTTTTGCTTATACAACAGTCCTATTTCAACTTATAAACAAATACTCTCAGTTATACCATTACATACAACATACATTTATCGATACAGTACTATGCATAGCCAAGCTTCAAATAAAGTGATCTGATTCTTGTGTACAAGTTGAGCAATATTTGGTGATTGCCGCTTAATTTATAAACACAATAATCATTGATGCACTTGATCTGGTCTATTGTTCTAATTCTGACCAAAGCGAGGACCCATATTTTGCAGAAAAGAATGCGACAGTATATACTGAATTGATCCAATGTTTAGACGATCAAAGTTTATCATTGGTAATGAGGGATGCCAAAGACGATGGCCGAAAGGCATTAGATATTTTAAGGTCCCGTTTCTTGTCGAAAAGCAAACCTACAATTGTAGGCCTCTATTGTGACTTAGCTTCTTTGAATAGAACGGACTATGAATCCATAACGGATTACATGATAAGGACTGAAAACATAGCAAATTCACTAAAAGAGGCGGGTGAAGTGATTAGTGATGGCTTATTAATCGCCATGGTGTTGAAAGGGTTGCCTCCGAATTTTAAACCTTTTTACCACGGTGATAACTCAAAAAGAGAAAGGCTTAACATTTACCGAGTTTAAAGTGAGTCTACAAAGCTATGAGGAAACAGAGAATATCTATTAAAAAAAACTAATCATAGAATCTTACAAATGAAAACCGCATTCAAAAGGTGCAAAACTTGGAATCCACGCTATGATTGTAAATTAACAAAATATGGCAATTATATTAATTATAACAAAACTTACAATGGTAACAAGAAGACTCATGCTTCGCCACTAAGGAAAACAAATATTACATGTTATAGTTGCAATAACAAGGGCCATAAGTCCTATGACTGTAAAAATAAAAATAGGGATTTTTGTCAGAATATAAAGACATATCCCAAAAATAAAATAAACAGGGGAGGGATGTAGCACGATGACTTCTTTTGTTGGCGTCAACTAATTTTTAACGAAAAAGAAAAGTGTAGAATATTTTTTTGTGTTAGTGTCGTTGGGTTTGTTTAGGTGTAAAATGCAAAAATCAAAAATATCAAGTACATTTTTGGTTTTGCATATTGTTTATACATAGAAAAAAGGTTGCAGTGTTAACATTAAAAGATTTGACATGGCTGTCAGATCAAAAGGGTAACCTTGGGTTTCACACTTAGTTCACCCAAGTCCGATTACACAGATATAGATACAATTGTTTATATTAAAATAATTCTCGTTTTTATAGGCAAATAGACAGTCAGGCACCGACACGAACAGTGGGGCACCGAGGATAGTCGAGTTTGCATCGAAAAACGAAATTTGTCACAGGCTACGGAAATTTCTTAATTAAGAGGGTTGCAACTAGAAAAATTGACTTTTGATGCTAAAATTGATTCCAGAATTTCGCATAAAACAAAAGGCCAAACGAAGCTTATCGTGTCTTTATTTATCCAAACAAGTGTGCAAAACATATTCATATATTACTCCTATTCATTATATACGAATAAAAACTGTTGCTATTGTTGATGATGTGTTGCCTGTTTTTTTTTTTAGAGTTGCCAGCAAACCCGGCAGCTCATTTCTACTAATTTCTCAACCCGTCACAAAGACACTCCAACTGAGTTGCGTCGATCCCAGTTCTACAGAGGGCATTGAAAGAGCAGCTGGCTCATGTGGTAGTCACGGAAATAATTCATACTATCACATTTGGGGCCCGCGAACCAGAATAGGATCAAATTTGTTACAGTGACCAGGACCTAACATAGTATCACATGTGGTACTTGTGCCCGGATTCCCTCCATAACTAGTCCCGCGCACAGGATCGTATTACATTTGTTGCCGTACGACCCAGTATCGTATAACATAAATCTAAATTCATTAATTTTGATCCCAATTTCGAGTTAGCAGAGAGAAGCAAATACAGTTCAGAAACGTTGAGACGCTTGCATATATTTAAAAGACAATAAGGGGTATATCTGCAAATGCATTTTAAAGGGTGCATTGTATATTCCCAGTTTTAAACAGAATATTTTTTCAGTCCAGGCTGACACGGATGTCGGTGCACGTATCAGTTTCGGATGTAAAAATTACAAATTAATTTACCCAAATGGCACGATATCTAACATAAAACGAATGGGTCGCTTATATTATTTGAAAAATATTTGTTCTACAAAGAATGCAAGCCAAGGTCGCAAAACTTGGCATAAAAACTTGGGCCACTGCAATAAATTGGACATTAAAAATTGCCCAAAGTAAGAGGAACGAAAATAAAATCAACCTCCCAATATACCTCTAATTGGGATGTATGTACTCAAAGTAAAATGTACAGATTAAAAATAAAAACCTTAAACAAGGAAAGCAGCGGATATATTGTCGCTCAAATATCGTGACTTGGCAGGGCCAACTAGAACCCCCTAGAAGTGGGGAATTAAAGGTATGCACTTAATTTAATTGACGATTGTTCATGACTTGTGGTGTTGTACATTTTGGGCCATAGGTCTACAAGAAGAAAAAATAGCTTATATTGCTTCCTACAGTGTTTTTAAGGTCTCAGTGACGAAGTGTTTGTTTATTAAATTAAAATTACCCAAGAACTTGTGGGTTTAAGCAATTTTCATAGACGTATATAAGAACCGCTGTTTTAAGATTTTTTCGGGGAAAACCCCTTTGAAAGTTTCACTGGTTCAAAACCAAAACTTAAGTAATATACACAGTTTTGGTATGACTTGTTTTTGTTATGTGTAAAATAAAAGAAATAAGATGCTCGTAGTGGAAAGGACGTTTTTGTTGGATAACATAAACAAAGTCTCAAATATTTCCCCGAAACAGAAGCTATTACAAAATCGGTGGTGTTAAATTCACCAAGAGAATAGTTCTTAGTACAATAACTCGACAAATGAGGAGGGGCAAAATCCCAATAATCATATTGAATTCGTAGGTGATAGGCTATGCAAAAGAAATTATACTCTTGTCGAAAATGACACTTTCGAATTAAAAACTGCTCCAAGTGATAGAAATATCATAGAAGATTATGTAGATCCACCAAAATATTTTGAAAAAAATAAAGAAAGAATTGTGTAGGAAGCTCAAAAAGGGGCTTGATTGACGGACCAGGATTTTAAACCCTCTATTATAGACACTAGTATATATACTAGGGATATTAATGAAACGTCAACCGAGCATCGTACTGAGAAAAAAAAAAACACACACACACACACCATAATCCACTAACGATCAAAACATATGAAAGTAAAAAATATGCCAGAAAAGAGATACGATAGCCAATATGACAGGTACCAAAGAGACAAAAGACACCACAGCTTTCACAGTTATGAACTAGCTGGACACTTCATAGTCAGTGCCAGCACGACCTGAAGAGCCGCTGCAACTTGGCGTCATAAAGACAAATGCCTGAAACAAAAAATGCTGCAACCTGCATTTTCAGTGCAGTGATCGACTGAGTGTCATAAAAATGAAAGGAAGGTGAAGTAAAATCTGGACTTGCTGGACTTCCCAATGTGTGGTGAACATTTGTATGCGTACATATGGCTTGATGTAAAGGCTGGAAGGGCAGACGTGTTAATACCCCCCAGTAACACAGAGATATTTGTGTTATATATTGGTTCTAATAGAGACGGAAGTACCATTATTCTTGGAAACTGAAGTATCGTTTCGGCCATGTTTCATTTGTTGTAATAAAAAGGCGGAAATGATTATTCCACTAGATCAGCACAACTGGATTACGGTGTTGTTGATTATTCGGAAGTATTTTCTAAAGTAAACTGTAACAATATGTTACAGTTATCTATTTTTTTTAAAAGGTGTGGTGGAGACCCCAAGATTGGAAGGTGAGATTGACGATGCTTTCTCCAAAATAATGTTATTCCTTTTACGGTACCTAATCAATTGCGGAAATTATGATGTTTCTGGGTCGTAAGGAAAAGGAGCAAAAAATATTGGATTACAATGTTGTTGATTATTCGTGAGTATTTGCTAAAGCAAACTGTAACATTTTGGCAACGAGGATATATTTTCACACAAAAACATTTCGACTTACCTGAACCGCGTGGAATATTTATTTATTGCAATTGATATCAAACGAGGTACTCAGACAAAATGCAAAGCAATTTTGCTCAGCACTATCGGAGATAAGATGTACAGAGTCTTGGAAGATTTGTGTGCACCTCAAAAACCGAGTGAGAAGTCTTTGGAGGAAATTAAGCATTTGTTGCTTGATCATTTTAACCCAAAACATCCCGTAAATGCAGAAAGCTATAGGTTTTACAATGCCAAACAAGAGGATGGTGAATCCGTTCATAATTTCTTTGTTCACCTTAGGCATTTATCTTCCACATGCGAATTTGGGATATTTTTTAAAATGAGCAGTACGTTATAAATTTGTGTGTTGGAATTGGCAACTGCAAATGTGGCTCACATAAACAAAAGAAATGTCGGAGGAATTACATAAAATGTGTACAACAACTCAGCTGAGTTACAAAAGGAGAAAAGATTGTGTTTCGGGTGCGGAGGAAAATGGCACAAGAGACGCATACAGTGTCTAGCATGGGGAAAATGTGTTTTGAATGTCAAAAGAAAAGTCATTTTTGAAGACAGTGCAAAAACGAACAACGGGAAAGCCTGTCACACTACAAGACACATACGATATACCCTTATATACGTCAATTTCCGGTACCCTTAAACCGTATGCGTATAAGCTCGGATTAAATGGAATCAGTTATGAAATGGAAATCGACATCGTGTCTGATAAGCGAAAAACAATTCAACGAACTACCGAACGCGAGACTTTCTTAAAAGGGGGTAATACAGAGAATATGGACCTATTCCGGCGAGGTCATTATACCTAAGAGAGTGGCTAACCTGAATGTCAAATGCAAAGGAAAATGTACAATTTAAGAGTGTTGGTTGTACCCGGATCGGGACCTAGTCTTCCTGGAAAGGATTGGCTGGAAAGTTTGCCAATTAATCTCTCTGCTACCTGCAACCAAATTGAGTGGACTGATTTAAATCAGGAATTTTAAGAACTGTTTAAACCAGGCTTGGGTACATTGAAAAATGCAACAGCTAAACTGTATGTTAAGCCAAATAATACCCCTCGTTTTATGAAGGCTAGATCAGTACCATCAACAATTCGGGAGAAGGTGAAAACTGAACTTGATCGAATGGTTGCTACCTCCGTTATCAAACCCGTCTATTTTTCAGAATGGGCTTCGCCTATCGCCCCAGTTTTAAAGAGAAATTGTCAAGTTCAAATTTGTGGGGATTTTAAGCAGACCGGCAATCCTGTTTAGATAGATAAATATTACATTCTGAATATAGATGACCTGTATTCTAAAGTCTCGGTGGGTATTATTTTACGATATTGGATTTGAGTGACGCTTATTTACATGTTCCTCTAGACGAAGAGTCATAGAAACTTACGACGATGAATGCTCATAAAGGTCTTTTTATGTATACTCGGTTGTGTTTTGGTATTGCTTCTTCACCAGGAGTATTTCAACGAATTATAGACCAACTAATTCAAGGAATACCAAAGACAGCCGCTTATCTCGACGATATCCTAATCTCAGGACAAACCATGGAAGAGTATAATAATAATCTGCATGCAGCGTTAAAGAGATTACGAGATATTGGGTTCCATCATAGAAGCGATAACTGTGAATTCAAAGAGTGGTCGATTTCATACCTAGGTCATAGGATTGATTTAGAAGGAATCCACCCAACTCAAGAAAACCTCAATGCAATTCGCAAAGCACCCACCCCAAAGAATGTGTTGGAACTGTGTACTTTTTAGCTTTTGTTGATTACTATCGCTGGTATTTAAACAATATCAGCACTGTTCTAGTCCCATTGTACAAATTATTACAAAAAGGAATTCCCTGGAAATATGGACCAGGCAAGGCCTTTGCTTTTGAGAAATCAAAGGGGTTTCTAATGAGAACTAATGTTTTGTTACATGAGAATGATGAACTTAAACTTATTGTGACAGAGAACACGAGGTGAGTGGCGAGCGTCAAGGCCTGCCGTATTCTCGAAGGAAGCGGGCTAGGCTTTGCCTGACATGTCGGACTGTAGAATCGAACCCGCTTCCTTCAGAATGCAAACATTGTCACCGAAGTCTAGAAGCTGCAGTCCCGGATGTAAGCGCCAGGTGCCCGGATGATGGCTATGATTATTCCAGCGGTCGGGTTTGGCTCGAGAATTTCGTGCGTGTGGTGCAGACACCCGGATGTTGAAAGAAAAATTGTATAAGTAGAAGTGGGGTGACGACAGCAGGAGTTGCGATTTTTCAGCTGCTTGCTGAAGATGTTTGAATTGGTGGTTTTGCGACGACAACGGATTTTGTGCTATAGATTTTGTGACGGCGACGACATTGTTGACCCCCCCTCTTTTCAACAAGTCGAATTTATTTTTTCCACTCTATTTTCTTTTCTTTTTCTTACTAGACTTATCATGACTATAGATGCATCTCCAGTGGATGTGGGTGCAGTCTTATCGCATATAATGACAGACGAAAGTGAAAAACCGATTTATTTTGACTCCAGGACATTATCAAAAGCAGAACGGAATTACGCACAGATAAAACGGGAAGGGCTAGCAGTCATTTTTGGAATTTCCAAATCCCATAAATATATTTATGGTCGGGAATTTACCATCATCACGGATCATAAGCCTCTGCTTGGGCTTTTTAAAGATGACCATGCAATATCACCAGCAAGAAACGGTATGAATTATTTCCGTGACTATCACATGTGTCTCCGACCAGCTGCTTTTTCGATGCCCTCTGCATCCACGCTATGTTCCTTTGACCTGCAGAACTAGGATCGATGCAACTTAGTTTGAGTGTCTTTGTGACGGGTTGAGAAATTAGTAGAAATGAGCTGCGATGGTTGCTGGCAACTCTAAAAATGAGGCAACGCACCATCAAAAATAACAACGCTTTTTATTCATATATAATGTATGAGTATGTTTTGCACACTAGGTCGGATAGAAAAGACACAATGAGAAGCTTTGTCTGGCGTTTTGTTTTATCTGGACTTAGTTCTTTATGGAATTATTCTGAGCGGCAAAGTCTATTTATCCTAGTGGCATTGTTCTTATTTTAGCAATCCTTAATTCTTTGTGGGCCTGTGACAAACTTCGGTTTTGGCGATCTGGTCTCCAATTCAGTGCGAGTATTTTATAAAAAGAATTCTATCTATTCCTGTCATCGTGACACGGTCAAAAAGTGTTAGCTCCGAAAAACCAAGGCTACGCTTCTGACGGCTCGATAAACATGTAATCTCATTTGACAGCCTCAACAAAACATATCAACTTTTAGGTCATTGCTGTAACCTTTTCTTTTATGTATAAATATAATATGTAAATAATATGTAAAATCAGAATTTACATGATATTTTGAATTTTGCATTTTGCATTTTAACAAATCCATCCACATTAACTAAAAAAACAACTTCTACACCTTCCTCTTTCGTTAAAAATTAGATTACAATAAAAGAACTCATCGTGTTATACCAGTCACATCAAAAACTGTTACTTTTTACACATCAAGAGATCAAGTGTTATCACAAGTGCGTAAATGGATTTTACAGGGATGATCTGGCAAAGGATCCCCTGACGTTGAACTATACACAACCAGGAAGTATGAATCATCGGAACAACTGGGCTGTGTTTTATGGGGACAGGGGTGGTTATCCCAACAAAGTGTCGAGATACTTTACAGGGGGGAATTACATGGGGGTCATTTGGGAATTTCACGGAGGAATCCCTTGCTCGTTGTCCGATTTGGTGACCGAAGCTTGATGCAGATATTGAATTCTGTTAGAGGGGTTGTGACATGTGCCAAGATAGTGCAAATATGCCCCAGGCTAGTGTATTACATCCATGGAAATGGCCAGGAAGGCCTTGTTTCCGAGTGCACATGGATTATGCAGGCCTGATCAAGGGCAAGTGGATTCTAGTGATTGTCGATGCCCACAGTAAATACATAGATGAACATGTTGTGTCATCGCCATCTTCTTCAGAAACAGAAAGGATGTTGCGACGCACATTTGCCACACATGGAAGTCCACATGTGATCGTATGACAATGCTATCAGTTTTACTAGCAAGGAATTTTCCAAGTTCTGGGCCCTAAATTGCATTAAACATGTTAGATGTGCACCATATCACCCCTCCTCGAATGGACTGGATGAGCGCGCAGTGCAAACCATTAAGAGTGGGCTTTAAAATTTCCTGGGGATCTGGAAACTCGATTATTGCATATCTTAGCCCGATACCGTATATTCCCACAATCAACAACAGTAACAATTAGTAATGTTATTAATGGGCCGGCAGCCCCGATCTCGTTTGGACCTTGTGTATCCAGATTTATCTGCCAAAGTCACCACAAAAATAGATGATACTAAAAGATCGACAGATGAAAATCGTCTTGAAAGGATGTTCTATATTGGAGATGCCGTTAGTGTGGCGAATTTTCAAGGGAGGCCAAAATGGGTGTCCATGATTTTAGAGTAGCAAATTGGTCTACTAACTTTTCGAGTGTGGTTAGAGGATGATCGTCTATGAGAAAGACATGTGGATCATATTCGCATGAATATTCCAACAGAGCCTGAGAGACTCAGAAGAATCCAGGCAACCTTTGATGAATCGGGAAACACTTCCTCCAAGTGATAGGAATTCTTGTCGAAGTTCCATAAAAAAAACCTATGGATATTTTTTTTTTTAAGTTAAAAGTATTGAGAATATTAAGTTTCAGACTAAGTGGGAAGGAATGTTAGATATTGGTTCTAATAGAAACGAAAGTACCGTTTCGGTGTAAAGTCACCCGAAACGGGCATGGTTGCTGTATTATTGTGTAATTTATGAATAAATGATAAAAATTGTGTTGTGTGATTTCTAACTAAAACCGACAAAATAGAATATATTTGTGTACATACTATAAGTAAAAAAAAGTAGATAAGTTCTATAGGTATGTGTGTAAGCTTAGGGAGCTAACATCGAAGGGTATGTGTGTGTGTGTGTGTGTGTGTGTGTGTGTGTGTGTGTGTGTGTGTGTGTGTGTGTAAAAGAATAAAGGACCACTTGAAGTTATAAAAGCTTTAAAAAATCACAAAACTCAGATGGAGGTATGGTGTCATGAAAGACATGCACGATCTAGGGTTACGAGGAAGGCTGCAACTATTTATAAAAAACTTCCTCTCCAATAGAAATTTCAGGGTACGTGTGGGATCCACTTTTTCTGACCTCCAAACTCAAGAAGAAGGCATCCCACAAGGAAGTATCCTATCAGTAACTCTCTTCTCCATAAAAATAAATAATATAATAAATAGCCTCAATCCTATAATCAACTGCGTTCTCTATGTTGATGACCTTGTCATTTGCTATAGATCCACAGATATCCACAAAATAGAACGCCAATTGCAGATGGGCCTCAATAAAGTGAACAAATGGGCAACAGACAACGGCTTTAAATTTTTAAAGACCAAAACTCAATGTGTGCATTTCTGTTCCTTAAGAAAAATGCACAATGACCCTACCATCAAACTTGAGGAAAGTGAAATACCTGTTGTTGATCAATATAAATTCCTGGGAGTTATATTTGATAAAAAAAACTAACTTTTATCCCACACATTAAATATTTAAAAAATAAATGTACCAGAGCCCAACAACTATTACGAGTAGTTGCCCATACTGAATGGGAAGCAGATCAACAAACACTACTTAAACTATACAGATCACTAATTCGTTCCCAACTTGACTATGCTTGCTTTGTATATAGATCTGCTTGGAGGTCTTACCTCAAAGAGCTCACCATGAAGTCTTAAGGCAAGTCATAGGGGCCTTCAGAACTTCTCCAGTTGACAGCCTATATGTAGAGGCTTATGAAGCACCCCTACAGCTAAGATGCGAAAAACTAGCCTTGCAATACTACACAAAACTCAAATCCTGCCCATCCAACCCAGCTTATGATTGCACATTCAACCAAGGATACAAATAATGTTTTGAAAAAAAAAAAGAAAAATCAATAAAACCTTTTGGTCTCAGGATGGAACCTATCCTCAAAGAATCTAGAATTCCTCTCACAAATATCCATAAAACCATCATACCAAAAACACCACCTTGGATCATTAAAAAACCTAAAGTGATCCTTGAGCTAAGTGACCTTCCTAAAACAAAAACCCATCCTAGCACTTACCAAGACAAATTCCACAATGTTCTAGAACGCTACCCCAACCACCTCCACATCTTTACAGATGGCTCTAAGGACAATGACAAAACAGCATGTGCAGCTATTTTAAATTTAAAAAATTGTAAGAAAAGCCCTTCCAAACGAAAGTTCCATCTTTTCAGCTAAAACCCGTGCAATAGATATAGCACTTGGCATCATCTCTTAAAATAAACACACAAGATATACCATCTTTTCAGACTCGCTCTCCGTCCTACTATCATTAAGAAATAAAAGGAAGACCCTCTCATCATTAAGCTCCTGAATAGATTAGACTCAATGTCTAACTCTAAGGAGATTATTATATGCTGGATACCAAGTCATATAGGAGTGAGGGGGAATGAAAGAGCTGACTCTGCAGCTAAATCGGCTCTGGATTTAATCCCTGACAAGTTCCAGATACCATATACTGACTTGAAACCTAAAATTGATAGATTCCTTCATACAAAATGACAGCAACACTGGAATAACTGTATCCACAATAAACTCTTCCTAATCAAACCGACTTTGGGAGGCTGCAGACCAACTTTAAGAAAGTCTAGAAAGGAACAAGTCATTATTTCCCGATTATGCATTGGTCATACAAAACTAACGCACTATTATATACTCAAACAAGAACAACAACCACAATGTGAAACATGTCAAACACCCCTGACAGTTAAACACTTATTGATGGAATGCAGATTTTTTGCTCCCATCAGAAACCATTATTTTAAAGCAAACAATATGAAGGGTCTATTTGAAAATGTTAACATTGGGGATATTTTCTCCTTTTTGAGGGAAATAAAATTATACCATAGAATATAGACATGAAACAAATCAATGCCATACAATGTAATCCCCAATAATGCTAACACATTGTTAAAACCAATTACTAAAAATATATATATGAATGCACAATATGTATAACACCCCAACCGCTAGGCATGATATAACCCTGGACGGGTTGATATGTCGTTAAAATTAATAAACCAAACCAAACATCATTCGATATTTCCGGTAAATTTCGTGTATTTAAGAAAGTCGTTTTGCGATGACAACAACAGTTCCAGCCAGCCGGCAAACCTCGACGATCTTGATTCCTGTTCTGGACGAATCACCTTTCCTGAACCCTTGCCTTTTGCCGCTAGACGACCAGCCTAACTTCTTTGCTGTGATGACACGAAACTTGTTTCCAGTTCCAAACAGCCTTTTTCAAGGCTAAAAAAAACCCAGCTCTTTTCAGAGCTAACCAGTCGGCCTTTTCACCTCAGTCTTTCCTTAACCACTCATGCGATCCTAGGGCGAAATCCCTAGATCTGGATCCTACGATCGGATAGGCGTCCCTCGCCGACAGTACGCTAAGTACTAGCTTGGTAGATCCGACTCGATCTTCCGCCGAGCAAACACTTAGCTACTCGAGGCATTTGCGCACACGTACACGCCGGTCTGAAATCCCGCATAAGCGCGGTCAATCGGACCCAAGCAACACACGTGCGAAGCGAACGGTCCGTCGCTGTTAGGTTTCACGCTCGCACCCGAACAGTCCTCGACGGGACTACGACCGGGGCTCGCAGCCGATCCAACCGCAGGCCGAGACCGTTACCGACCGACCACAACGTCAACTGAGACCGTTACCGACCGACCACAACATCAACCGAGACCGTTACCGACCGACCACGACGTCAACCGAGACCATAGACGCACTGCTATCCCGATTCCGGATTCCAGCTGCCTATCCGACAACCGACGACCTATCCACCCAAATCGACGGAAGACTGACTGAACGTTGAGCGACCAACCTCGAAAGACGAACTCTTAACTAGCCGATTTACCTTTGTCAATTCTCGCTAATAAATTCATCACCAGGTTACTTTCTGCCATCCACATCCTCTGCCTTTGTCTCTGTCATTGTCTCCAGTCGTTTCACTTATTCAAGCGTCTGTGGGGTCGACATCCTTATCGGCCCCGCAACAGGCTTATTCTGGACTGTGTGAATATGAGAAATTCTTTTCCTCAATTTTCGCCGGGTCTGCCCTTCAAATAATTCAAAATAATTTGACACTCATCTACGAGATTTTGAAGTATTATCTTTTGGTCTTGTTCTAATTTCATAAGCAATCTCGAGCTTATTTAAGCGTCTTTTGGTGCAGTCACACCCTAAACGAAAATTAGGCTTTTAAACGTGTCTGGTGTTATTTCGCTCAATCTAATTTTTTCACATTCTCTGTTGACTATACTAACAAAAGTTGTGTAGTTTTCATTTTCTTTCTTTGTAAGATTCAAGTACTGCCATCGAGTACTAAAACATGAACTCCGCTCCCCAAATATTTCTTGTTAATATTTATATAGTTTCCAGAAATGAAATTTCACCAGGATGTCTTAGGAGTATTTGTGTATTTTTCTTGTTCCACCCCACTGAACTTACCCAGCAATAATCGCACTTTTTTTTCGTCTGGCCATGTTACGCAATCTTTTTGGAATACTTCCTCATATCTTTGAAAGTAAGCTCCGAATGTGAATTCTTCGTCTGGTTTATATAAAAATTCACTAATCGAGTTGCTTACGGAATCTTGGGAAAATATATTAGAGTTGCCTGGATCAATTTCTCTTTTTGAAAAAGTTTTCGAGTAATTTTAAAAACTTCTTTTCTTGTTGCTCGAGCTCCTCTCGACTTTGATTCTCTAATTTTTCCATTTGATGTTTGCGTAAAATTTCTTGCTGTTTTAAAATTCCAGCATGCAGTTTTTAAAATCCTCCATTTTTGTAAGTGAGTAATACTTATCAATTTGTACTTCCAATGAATGTTTCTGCGTGCTTGTTCATCCTTTGCTGCCATCGTTATGTTTTATCCACTTATTTGTTGTAATTCTGTTGTTTCAGTTGCGATTTCCCAACTCATTGTCGCTAAATTGTTGCTTCAGTTGCGATTTCTTGAATCCTTTCTTCGCCAATCTGTTGTATCGTCGAGGTTGAATGATACACAGAAGAAATTGGGTGCTTAATATATTTTGATTTAAAATATTTTAATTGTAAATAAAAATATCATGAAAATCAGTTTACGGTTACATACTTGTATAAATTAAACTAACATTTTCATTCGAATAAAATGACTTTTAATTCTTTAATTTATTTATTAATTTTTATTGTTAGAGTTTTAAAGGGTTAGAAATAACAATAAAATTGACGAATGTCCTTAGAAACTGTTTTTCTTTTGGGGGGAGACGAGGAGTTCGTTAACTAATTATTTTCTAAAACCACGATAAAAAAATCAATGTTGACTAATACGTTCAAAATCCAGTGTTTTCATTTTTAGTCGAAGGCCCGACTGGATTTAAGTAGTCAGTCTACTCAACAATTAGTTGTGAGACGAAATTTATTTCAAGTATTTCCGACAATATCCAGTTATTGGAACATTTCAAGAATTTTTGATATGTAAGTACGAAAAATTGTAAACACCCTTTGTTTATCAAAATGACATGATTCGGTAGTAAATGACCTGAAAAGTTGATATCCCATAAAACAAAGCAAGAACTGTAGAAAATAATATTACCTACACAGTAACCTCCCTTTGACCATTGCCAAACAGAGTCCATGGGTCTCTTAGCCATAACCTGATGAGAAACCTCATGCGATTGGCTAAGGGCCTTTGTCAGCGACCAATCAGAGCACACGTTACGAGGCTCAGTTTGGCTGCCAATTTCGAGGGCTGATACCTTCAAATCAGCCTCTTCCGCTACGACTCCTGTCGGAGAACGACGTATTCCTTTCCACAGCGCACAGAAGGAGCCATAGACGTTGAGGAATGATGGGACTTTGAAACAGCTCGGGAAGGGCCTGTGATGCGTATAATCAAACAAGCAAACTAGAAAGACATTCCTACCTGGGCAGATAAGTCACGCAAAAAATCCATATTATTCAATTGTAACACATTTGTAAACACACACATTTGTATCTCAACTCACATATTGTATATTGTATGTTTATTCTTGCTGTTGTTCGTTTTATAAGCCTTGTTGTGTTCGTTGCCCTTATCTTGTCTTAACAGCTTAATTTTCTTTATACAACCAACATTTAAATTATTATTTAAAATACAATTTAAAATATTCCTCAGAATGTGTCTTACAAATTGAATTTCAAATTTTATGATTTAACTCTTTATTGTGAGAATAATTATCGAACAATGTTTTCTATTTATAAGTCAATAAACATCGCTGAGAAAGTTAACTCTTGTTGTTTATAGTGCAACTTTTCAGTTCTTAAAAATTGGCATGTTTAAATATAGATTTCATAGGTGATATTTGAACTTTTATGAAAATGGTTATTTTGTAATTAATACTAATGCTAAAAATAAGTCTTAATTTTTTTAGAAAACTACTGAAAACTTTGGATGACCTGACCATCTGGACCCCCCCCCCACATGTATTTTTTTCCTTTAATGAATCATTATCGATTACACACCAATCTATCAGATTGTAAAAAAAAATTCTTAAAAGTTCTTTATTTTTCGAGTGTATTCAAAGTTACTGTTGCTTATCTGATACACGAATGCAAAATATACCGTATCTCTAATCTCATTTCAGTTCTAAGAAACACCGATAGTAGTAGGACTGGGGTACTTACTACTCGCATAAATCCCTGTTGTGATGTTAGTCCCAACAGTAAAAAGAAGTCAAGTCGAATGGGGTAAAATAAGACAAGTGTATTTACAATTAATGGTACATGTACGACTAGCTTGTCGTTAACGGGAACAGTGCTCCTTTCCACTCGGTGTCTCACTATTTATAGTGAGAACCGGTGCATGTTCTCCACTGTAGGAACGGCCGGTACAACACCCCCCTTTGAAAATATCCCGTCTGGGATTAATAACGTTTTTTGGGGTTCACCATAATCAACTCAGTCGATTTCCGTTTTCTTTTTGATTTCCTATTCTCAGGAGTAGTCTCTGGTATGGGCACCTGAAAAGTATCAAACACTGTGTCCATGATGTCCTCTTCGGGTGATATGGTCACCTCACTGTTCGAGTATCTTTTCCGGATTTGGTTAGTGTGACGTTTGTGCACGAAATCTGGTCCCTTAATCATATAGACCATGTTGCCTATTTGTTTATCCACAGTGCCGGACTCCCAGAAAGTCCTATTGTTTTTGTGAATCTTAAAAAAAACTTTTTCACCAACTTTATACCGTTTTTTTGTTATTGGTTTTTTTCGCTTGGGATTATAATGTGCCAGAAACAAGTCTGACGTTAAGATATTTTTAATTTTCTTTTTCTTAACATAAACTGTAGGTGAACTCCACTCACTGTGATCAATTTTTGAAATGACACCCATGTTTTCGAGTCTTTCTAATTCACCGTTTATTTGCTCTATAGCAGCGTATGGAACATTTCTTTTCTTTCTGAACACTGGCTGTTCATTCAATTTGACTTCAAATCTTGCAACCGCTTTCGTACACCTTCCAAGACCCCCTGAAAATACGTCTGGAAAATTTTCTTTTAATTCCCTCTTGAGTTTTTCTGCCTCCGCATTTGAATCCTCAACCTTTTGGCAAAAAGAACTTAAAGGCAGATCCCATAGTCTAAACTTTTCGATCAGATCAGTTCCAAAGAGGTTATTTGATTTTCGCATGACGAAGATTTTGGCCTTTTCGGTCTTATTCTGGAAAGAAATATTCGTCAATAATTCCCCCTCGAAGGTTATTTTTTCACCACTGACACTTCTCGCCGTTTTTTGTGATTTGATCATAGTGGGTCGCCCAAGCTTCTTCCATGTCTGTACATTAATGATGGAAATGTCAGACCCACTATCAAGCTGAAGTCTTACTTTCTTTTTAAACATTTTGACCTGTACATATTTCCGGATATTTTGTTCCTCAGGTTCAATTTTTGTCAGTTTAATGGATGTCTTTCTACCAGATTTTCTTTTACAACATGATGCCTTATGACCCTTCTGGTGGCAGTGGTCACATTGTTTAAATTTGTAGGGACACTCATTATACCAATGTTTGTCTCCACACCTCCAACACGGTCCCGGTGGATTTTTACCATGTTTTTTTCTCTGGTTATTTGTTGAAGTCAATTTTTTCTTCTGATGGATCTTTTTAATGTGCGACACTCCGCTTTCCTCTATGTCACGACTGTCCTGTTTTAACGCAACAAAACGTTCACAGTCTTCTGCTAGGTTTTGAAGTGTTAGATTCGGTACACTTTCGAGTTTATTTAACACACGACGTCTGATTTCAGAGTCTTTATTTAAGACCAGACCTTGCACGAATATTAAACATTTAAAATTATCTGATGATAATTCCTCAAGTTTGAAATCGTCGCAATGCTTATTCACTATACTTGCATACGTAGTGTAGTCGTCTTCCTCTCTTCTAGTGACATTCATACACTTATATCTCCTGTGAAAAAGAGAAGTTTTTGTCGAAAACAGTTCTGTTAGTAAAGTAACTGTTTCTTGGAAGTTCAACTCACTGGTCTTTTTTGGAAGGATAAAATTCACGAACTTTGTATGCTCGGCAGCCCCTAATTTTCTTAGCAAAAATCTAACTTTTTTAGAGTCTGTCCATGTACTGCAGTCCGATACAAAAATATCCTCATATCTTCTATAGAAGTGCTCAAAAGTGACATCGTCTTCTGGATTATATTTGAAATTTTCAATAGCGTTCAACACAGCCGTCTGGGAGAATGCATTATGATTCTCGCTTGCTTTCGATAACTGTGTTGCCTCTAAAAATTTCCTCTGTTCCTCCTGTGTTTTTACCAAAAGTTCTTCGAAGTTTCTCTGCTGTTGTAGCAGTCTTTCTTGGAATTTTTCTTCCAGTGTGGTCGCAAGCTCTTTTTGTTCAGCATTTATTTTTCTTTGGGCTTTTTGCTGGTCCAAAAGCTCTCTTTTAAATTTCTCCTCACTTTCAATTCGTTTTCTTTCTAGTTCTAATTGTTGTTCGGTTTGGAATTTAACTAATTGAAGAAGAGAATCTTTGAATTCAGTATCCATCCTTACTTTTACACTTGTACAATTCAGTTTTCCGTTCAACGTGCTTAATTAGTTGTTCAACTAATACAGTTTTAGTTCCAGTTCTTTTGTTTGAAAATAGAAATTAAATAAAAAGTCTTTTTTTTTTCTTCTTCTTTTCTGCACGTAAAAACAAAGTCCGACCAATAGCTTTTTTTTTCCTTTTCTGCATGTAAAAAAACAGTCCGACCAATAGATTCTGTTCAACACAAAAGAAAAAAAAGCACAGCTTTTACTTCTTTATTTCAATTTGTGTTCTTACACACAGCAAAATAAAGTTCGTCGCTATAAGCATAATAAGACTAGTTTTATCGGAATCTTTTTTTTTTTTTTTTTTTAACCCCCCACTTTTTTTTTAATTCTGACTTGCTTATTTAACGTCTTTTGTTTAGAAACACAAATGACTTAGGCGAATATTTTTTTTTTTTTGTCTGCCTTTTCTTTCCCTTGGCCAATTTGGTAGACCGTTTTAATAAATAGTCAAGCGAATTGTGCTCTAATAAATAGTCAAGCGAATTTTGCTCAAACAATTATCTTAACGAGTCAGTGAACTTAAAAAATTTAAAGTCTTACCGTGAACAGATTTCTCGAATCTGGGGAAGGCAGTCAACTTTTTTTTCTTTTGAACACTTAAGGTGTCAGTATATTCAATTAACTTAATAATTGAGAATATTTTTCGCGTTCTTTTTGAATTTTGCAGTAATTACTTTGCTGTTAACTCTGAATCCAAAAATCTGTTTGCAATGACGAAGCTGTTTTCCGTGAAGATCTTGTATATTAATCACTTTAGGTGATTTTTTTTTTCAGTGAACTCGTTCCGACTACTCGTCGCCAAACTGTTGTGATGTTAGTCCCAACAGTAAAAAGAAGTCAAGTCGAGATGGGGTAAAATAAGACAAGTGTATTTACAATTAATGGTACATGTACGACTAGCTTGTCGTTAACGGGAACAGTGCTCCTTTCCACTCGGTGTCTCACTATTTATAGTGAGAACCGGTGCATGTTCTCCACTGTAGGAACGGCCGGTACAACAATCCCCAAATGGATTAAAAGGGGCTTCTTAGCCTTGGTCGGCAATCCATGTCAAGGAAAAGTCCGACACAAAACCTCTGCTGCCTTTCAATGAAAGGCTAGGGGAGTAAACCCCGAAAACAAATCAAAAGCCGGAGTCCCTAAGGTGGTGTGATGCTGAAATCCAGTGCTACCCATCAACTCCTGCGACACTACCGTTGCCAAACCACATTGGCACCTTACCTTTCCTTTGGACCACAGCGGCAGTGTAGAGATGGGGATTTGCTGCATGGGCAACAGCTTATCTTCCCAGGCTATGCAGTTCAAGCAAAAAAATAACTTTGACACTACTCCATCGTATCTCGGAGACAGAAGGCTGCCAACCAAGTATTAAATAATAGAGAAATAAATAGAAATCAGCTTAAACTTAACAACAATCATAAAAACAATACACTAAATAGGAACAAAATATAGAACGAGAAATACAAAGATAACCTGCTACAAACTTGCATTCAACAAAACACAAATTGGTAAAATATTTCTTAATCAAAGATTATCCACCCAAAATCCAAATTTAACTAAATTTTACAAGGAGTGCACACAATCAGAATTTAAAACGAGACTTAAAAATTGTTCGACTTAGATTGTTTTGACTAAAGTATTTATCGATCAATTTGGGGAAGTATTTACCTATATCAATGTTAGGAATTTTATTTGACCTTGAAAAGCATTTATATACTTATAATATTGAATCAATTGAGAGTGAAATATTTGTAATTGGATAAGGAAGGTAGTTAGGAGAAAAGAAAGTGGTATTTTGTTAAAACAGATAAAAAAAATTTTTACCAGTCAGCAGGAAGAGAACCTCAGCCCATTACCAACTAAAATATTGTTACCGACTTAATCTCATCATCACTATATCTTTTATTATTATACTAAAGCTGAGCAAATCCAACTTTACGACCTAAAGGCTTTTTTTCTATGCATACTAATGATATAAAAACTATCTCAGAATATTATCTTATCATAAATCTAATCATTGTTTGAAAAAAATCCCACTTCATTTGCTTCTAATTATCGTAATTTACAATTAAGTCAAAGACCGACCAATCTCTGTCATAAGTATAGTTTATTTCTCTCACCCTCTCTCAATACATGTAGAATAGAGGAGAGAATGAGGAGAGAAAAACATTAGCCTGCTTGAAAAAAATTACTTGTAGCAGCGCTGACTGATGACTGATTTTACCCTCTCTCTCTCTCTCTCTCTCTCTCTCTCTCTCTCTCTCTCTCTCTCTCTCTCTCTCTCTCTCTCTCTCTCTCTCTCTGTATGTATATATATATATATCTTTTTAAGGTAAACATAATGAGCTTAAAATGCTGTTTCGACAAAATTACTTTAGCACCCCCTACAGATAATAATTTACCAAATATCAGGAAATTATCGTATTTTAATGAAATTTTCAGTGTTTATTTATCAATGAATGATTTTTATAATGCATTATCTATTTTATTTCAAAACTTTCTCATTCAACTGAGTATGGTATTTGCTTGATTATTGGGGGTAGATTTGGGATTTATATTGATAGGATTTGCATTGAGTTTCTTAAAGGCTTCAAAACAACCTGTTATTTATTATATTCAATGTAACATCCAGGAAAAAGAAATTAAACACACACACTCGCACACACACACACACACACACACACACACACACATATATATATATATATATATATATATATATATATATATATATATATATATATTCAAATAAGCCTAGATTAAAAATTGAAAAAATAGTTGAATGTCTATTAAATAATATCAAAGAAAAAATTACTGCTGCTTTGATTGAGATTTTCTATGATCAATTTGAATGTACTCAATTAAATGATATTCATCCTTTTTTAATGAGTAATTTGAAATGGATTGGTTTGTTGTAGCGAATTTTTACGACCATATTTATAGTCTAGGAAATAAAAAAGTAAATTCCATGAATATATTTAGCATCGTTCAATTATTGTTGTTGTTGTTGTTGCCTTTGTGCTTCCTGTTTTATATCCTATAGAGCCGATATAGGAAGAGAAGTCATTGACATTAGATTCCGTTGTATGGAATCTAACGCTTCCTTAGAGAAGTCATTGACATTAGATTCCGTTGTATGGAATCTAATCCTTCCTTAGACTGGGGCAATAATCTGGAGTTCCGTTGGCTGACTATCTGCATAAGTTGCGCAGGTGGCACGGGCTTCTATGTATTTGCCCTTCGGAGATATGTGTTTATACTACGGTGGTCACCATGCGTCTTTTTTAATTTCTGGTCGTTTAGATAGGGGATGACTATCCTTTGTCTTCACAGTATCAATTCATCCCTGTAGTCGAAAAACAGTCATGGGAGTCAGGAAGTGTTTTCTTGTTGTCTAGTGATTACCTCCGCAAATTCTATCATGAGTCTTCAACAGCATTGCAGCGGATATGTGCTAGTCCGTGGTCTTGTATAGGTTGCATCGTCAGATTGTTTACACCCAACAATTTTTTTCCATTTCTGGCTTGCTTGTTAGGTCTTTTGACAGCGTATCTGCCAACAGGATCTCCTTTACTGGCTTGTATCTGAGGACATAGTTGTATTGCTGTGCACGCAAGAGAAGGTTCTGCAACCCTTTTGGTGCTTTGACAGAGGGTTCTGGCTGATTGATATTAGGGGTTTGCGATCCGTCAGGACAGTCACTTCCATGCATGTAGTGGTGGAATTTTTCAAGATCGAACATCCCTGCTAGCATCTCCTTTTCGTACAAACTGGTCTATCATTCTACATTAAGGCTTCTTCCAAGCCAAACGCAATCATCGTTTTTATGTATCAAAATAGGCGAAAACAGGCGAGTTTGTGATCATTTGCTCATTGTGCCGAAAGTCAACTGTTGGGACCCAGACTATATCCATAAAACACCTTTCCCTTAGAGGTTTTTTTTTATAATTGTTGGGATAAACTTCCCTGCGTAATTGGTCATGCCCAGATATTTGCGGAGGGCTCGCACTATTTCCGAGACTGCCATTTCTCTGATGATTCTGACTTTTTCTGAGTCGACTTTTACTTTGGTAATGCGATGTCCCATGAAGATTATTGCATCAAGTCCATTTCCATTTTCTCGGAATTGAGCTTAATTCCCAGTGCGTGGATTCTTTTTAGTAATGTGTGAAAATGTTGTTTTTCCTGCCAAACACGACCAAATCATCAACGATGGGTACAGCCCCTTTCATATCTTTGAACTATGACAACATCTCTTTTTTTGGAATATCTCCACCGAAGAATACAGTCCAAATGGTAGACACCACTAACTAAAACATTCAAAACAGACTTGGAGGTCACTGGAAGATTCATCCAGTTTCACTGATGATGAATCGTCCTTAGTGAAGATTTTGGCATCCTTCATATGGAGAACATCTCCCAATATGAGTGTGGTATAATGTTCTTGCATGAGTGCCTTGCTCAACTCCTGGGGGTTCAGACATATTCAGTGAGCCATTTTTCTGTTTAGTTATCACTAACCGGCTGACCTATGGTAGGTGTCTCTCTACTAGCTCGATGACCCCCATTTCGGTAAGACTATGTAGTTCTTGCTTCAGCTGAGGGCGCACAGAAATAGATACTCTTCGGTTAGCCATTTTCTCAGATTCAACTAGTGTTGTCGTTCCTGTGGCGATAGAAACCACGAACGTAGTAGTGTGACACTTTTGACATGGGTGGGGGGGTTAATCCCTATCCTGTAGTCATTAAAGGGTTGATATATCCTGATACTGGTGATGTCAGGATCCTAAAAATAGAATAGGATTTTTTTTGAAAGATAGAAAACAGTAAAAGGAGTTTTTTTTTATTTTGAGACGAGAAATGTTTTCGTCTGATTTTTTTTTAAGAGAAGCGTATATGTTTTCCAGTAAAATACAAATTCAGAGAATCATATGCTCTTTTAACCCCTTTTGACAATTGATCTTGTCAAATGGATTGAGAGAATGGCGGCTTTCTGTTGTTCCCAGCGTCTCGTGCTCAGAGGGGTCACCTATGGGGGACATGTGACAAGTGTCAGGTGTACTTGAAGTGCTTTTTGGTGAATTCCCATCGTCTCGAGCTCAGAGGGGTCACCAAAGGTGAGGACAGGTGTCGAATGATACAGAGAAGGCGGTTGCTTGGCTGGGAATAATAAAATTATGTACTTTCTAATTTTTCACAAAATACCTTTTACTGAGTGGACGAAAGTCGACGCCCCTAAAAAAAGTGGTGGTCACAATAGGCATTGAGAGAGTAGGAGGAAAGCTATCCTCCCGTTATCCTCATCATAGGTAATGGTAGCAGAAGGGGATTTTGGAAGGTCGGAGGAAAAGAGGGTTGTGCTTAGAATTCTGATAAGCGCGAATTGATTAGAATTTGACATTAGGGAAGACGCTCTTCCCCCGTCTGACCCTACCCTGTATTTTGGCGATTATTACTTAAGCAAGCTGATTTTTGGGCTTGGCACATTTTGCCAGCCCGCTGTCCAGAGATTCTGTCGTTGTGAGACACATTGACGTCTGAAGATAAACCAACTCTGATGGATTCTGTCGCTGTGAGACGTATTGACGTCTGAGATAACCAAGTCTGTTAGAACCTACCAGCTCCTGCCCTTGAACCAGTCCAGAGTGTCACTCCACCAACGAGAACATTTTTTCTACAAACAACTTTATTATTTTTTTTGTACAGACTTTTACCTGTCGATAAAAGCAGTTCAACTTTACCAGACATTGTTAATGTCTTTTCTATGCATCCTTTTACCAAGCTGCGGAAAGTGACTTCTAATTTTTCAGCGGCGGCCTTGCTCCTCCCTCTGATATAAAATTCACAACGTGGGGGTTGGAGGAGCGTGAGATTGCACACCTGAGAAGAAAATCCACGACACGAGGAAACAGACCTGCAGTTTATTGGCGGATTAGTGTTTGCACTGATCGGCTAATCGGGGCTTTCGTCTTAACGGAGGGGTCCCGGGTGAGAGGTGTATAGTAGTTCGAAGCGTGCACGACTGTGCTTGGCATGCAGAATGAGATCAGAGGCGAATGGGGAGATTGAACTCGCATTCTCCTGATCGTGAGTCGTGGCCCGACGCATGGGAATGGCTAAACTATCCAGAGTGGCCAGGATGTGAAGGATTGACGCGTGCTGATTAGTGTCGCACGTGCTGATCAGAGGAAGGAGCCCGGATGAACATTGTAATTGTGTATTTATTTGACCAGCTCTGACGAACCGGGAGAAAGCTTGCAGTAGCATTTTGGCTGTGGTGACGAGTGGACGAGAGACAAGACCTTTTAATAGTATTGGTGAGAAGAGTGCAGCATTGCTGGGAGAGTAAAATCGTCGGACTTAACTGTGCCCCCCAGAGAACATTCTTATTACAGTTCCTGGTAGTTCACCTAGCTTGTCATCAAATACTTCCTTAAACTCAACATCCAGGGTTGAAAGTTCTTCTTCATTTTCACCAGGTCCGTTTGTTCACTTGCTCGAAGGCCTAGCAAAGCTGACAAATATATCTTTGAAGACAAGGAAATCGATTGAGTACTTTTGTATGAATTGGGTCTTGTCTTTATGATACTTCGATAGACCCTGGTCTTTTTCGATATTGACAAGTCCCCATTATAGAGTTTTATTTTTCTTGCAAATTTTGCTGGAAGCAGGTAAACCGTCGCCCCAGTATCAATCTGAAAGTTGACTTCTTTCTTATTCAGCATCTTGACGTCTCTTTTTTCTTTGCTGTGACTGCGTTCACCCATTGTGTATTTTCTTCATCTTCTTCAGAGGTGGTGCTGAGGTAGTGTACAGTGGAGGGGGCTTTTTCCTATTTTTCTTCTGGTGTCCAATGTTTCTCTGTTTATTGATATCCATTTCCCTGTTAGGAATGTTACGGCTATTGCGAAGACTATTCAGGATTACTCCCCCCATCACTGTTAATTTCCACGCGGGCTGGGGCCGAAACACACCAGAAAAAAAGTTAAACATGTGTGAAGAAATTCTTCTACGCCTGGTTTCGATTTTTGCATGACTGATTTTTGCATGATGGAAGAAAAACTCCACAGGGCGACCGACCCGAACGAGACAGCATAGTTGTAAAGTAGAAATGGACTGTTCTAATAAGTAGTGTGGGTGTCAGTAGGGAGCACCCAACTTTATACTTACCAACTCAATTACTATTTAATAACCTGGCATTTTAGAGGCTGGGGAGAACTGCTATTCACGCTTAACGCGAGTAGATGCTTATTAAAGATACTACGACTACGACTACAAATGGTGCTGTGAACAGGATCTGGTTTACAAGTGGAAGAAAATATCGACTTGGCATTATATCTTGACGCATGGACCCGTTATAAAGAGATGTGTCGGCTTACCGACCCAGTCGAAATACGCAACGAACATGCTCACTAGAAGTCAACACGCTCCTTTTCGACCTGATAGGGGCTGAAATCTTAAATACAGCTACCGAGGAAAGACTCTTGTCGCATATCCGGTTCATCGCTGTGAAAGGCTTGCACAAGGAAGTTCACCGGTAAATTGTCCGCTTAGAATATCAGAGTGAGAAAAGGAGAGAAAACCAGTAACGTGCAACGTGAAAAAGCAAGTTCGCGACAAGACAAAAAAAAACAATCAATGAAAAACACAACTTACTGCGTGGTTGACAACCTGTAGTATCTTCAAAATATTAGAGACGTGTTTCAGTAACTAGCAGCCACGATTATACGTTATGTACTGGTAAGTAGAAATGAAGATGACAAAGGAGCTGACATAATAACGTATTTATTGTTGAGTCACCATTACAGGAAATAGTCTTCCCTTTCTAACGAGAGCTACTCAGATGGGGATACAACAAGTGGTGTAACTAGGACAGATTAACTATACACGCAACACACTTCTGAAAGTTCTCTACTTTTCATGCTTATGAATGTACTTGGTTTTCATCAGATCTGACTTTGGTTGGTTGGGTTTTACTAGGTATACCCAATTTGTAAAAAAATCCGAAAAAAATTTACAAAACAAATTTACCCACCCACCCCGTTTTAATTTTTTTTTACCAAAAATCAAGCAATTATCTGATTTTAATGAAATTTTCAGTTTTGATTTAGCAATGAATTAATTTAGTTATTTTATTTCAAAACTTTCTGATTTTTTTTCATGTCAATTAACTTTTTGGGGCGCAATATATCGCTGGGGTTATATGTGATTGATACTTTTTTCTGCATAAATAAAAAGATCGAAGGTGTGAATAGAAGAAAAAAACAATTTTTTAATGAATCTGCTCGGGTAGTAAATAAGTACCGAAATTCGGAAAATAAAATGAAAATAAAGACTAAAAAAACTATTTTTGGAGATTTTTTTTTTTTACTCATTTTCATAATTATTTAATTGGCTATTATCTTATAAAAGAAAGAATATACATCAATATTTGTACCGTTTAAAAGTGGGGGTGCTAAATTTCCAATACAGTTTTCGACCTAAAAATATGGGTGATTGATACTAAAGTAAAGCAGTTATTAAAAAATATTTTTATTTTAATGTTAAATTTATTTTGTAAACACGAATTTTACGCCATCTTTAAACAGTGTTTGTAACCAACGCGATCGAAAGTGACCAAAAAATCGTTTTAAATGTATTAAAAATAAATCACACGTGTAATATTATTTTACTTTTTTATTTTTTTAAATTTTTTACTGATTCCCATTATGTCACTACTTTTCAAAAAATTTGACCTTAAATAATCGATTGAATTTATTTTAAATCGTTTTTAAAATGAAGAGCCGCCGAATTTTTGGGTATAACTAGGTTTTTACAGCATATCAACCCTTGGTTGACGTTTTGTTTTCTTCTTTTTGGGTTTTCAATTTTTTCCTACTCAATTTGTAACACATTTTTAAATCTCATTTTGATCTATTTAACCCATAGATGGGATCCTAACAAGTACTACCACTCCAGGTCAGAGTTGACCTGGAAGTAATGACAATGAAGGAGTACTCCACTATCTCCAGAGCCCCAGAATTAGATACATCATACCCAGGATACTCCAGTTCTAAGAAAATGTGGTCGACAGTTTCCTCGTGTTTTCTACAGATCTTACATTGTATGTATTTACCCAATCCTTCCGCCACAAACGGGATGCGACAGAAGACCAATATATGTGTAAAGCGGAGTACAGCTGGTTTAAATTTAGAGTTTTCCTTCGCCTAGATTGGTGGCCGCTCTAAGACTAAAGAGCCTAGTCTACCTTACTGTTTTACCTAGGCACTGCCAATAAAACACAGATGTATTTTACAAAATAGATTTAACACCCCTAATTGAAAACTTACCAAAAATCAGGGAATTATCCGATTTTAATGAAATTTTCAGTGTTGATTTATCAATGAATGATGTTTATAATGCATTAGTTATTTTATTTCTTATTATTTTCAGGTTACTTAATTTTGAGCCGCCTTATTTTTGGGGCGTAAAATATCGGTGGTGTTATATAATTTTGAAACTAATTACAGTATGAATAAAAAGACAAAAGACAAAAGGTGTAAATAGACGAAAAATTTTTTTAGAAAATATGTATTGAAAATCGGAATATTAAATGTAACAAAAAAAAATTGGAAATTCTTTTTTTACTCTACTGTTTATGTTTATGTAAACCTTTTAGATTATCAGTGAAAAGAATTATACATCGATATTTTTCTGCCTAGCTTTTCAATTGAGTTTTCTCCAAAGATTATTAGATAACAATACTAAAGTAAGCTTGTTATTGAATAAATATTTGTTTTAGAATCTAAAAATATGAAATTTAAAACTTAAAATTAGGTGTTTCATATTTTAAATGAATTTTATCTATTAATTAGGTATATAAATTGTTGCTATCAAGGCGCATATGGGGGCTGCGAATGGTAAAATTTATTTTAAAGAATCTCGATTTATTTCCAATTTGATTAAAACAATTCAATAATTTAAAAGAAAGAATTCGTTGATTAATAAGTCAACACTTAAAAGTTTATTAAAATCAGATAATTTCCTGGGCCTCCACGTTTTTTAACATATTTCTCGCTGACAAAAAAGGCCAGATTTTTTTTAACTCTTGATTTTTTTTTTTTGCGTGAAACACGCAAAAAAAAGATATTTAATTAATATTGAAAAGTTAGTAATCTTTTTGTACATAGTATATTTAATTTTTTTTTATTGATTTCTAAGAAGAAACTGTTATAAGTCTTAAAATCTTAAATAATGTAGTAATTACTTCACACAAAGCGCCCATTTTGATCTTTTTTAACAGAATTTAATAGTTTAAAATGTATTAAAATAAATTACATATGTAATATTATTTTGCGTTTTTACTGATACTTTTCAACTTAAACAAAAATTTGACCTTAAATAATCGGTTTAATTAATCTTAATTCGCTTTTAAAATGAAAATGAGTGCACAAATTGGCGGTACCTAATTTAGCTTTAGCTAGTGGAGGAGAAGAGGGTAATGTATGCCTTTTCTCAGGACTTTAGTACGAAGAGAAACGTAAACAACCTAGGATTGAGCTTGGAAAGCCGAGTCCATTTTCAATGACGATAACTGTTACGCAATGCACGCTTCGGCATAGTAGATTTATTCCGGCCTTGATGATCCGATTTTGACAGGATCTGGTTATGAGATTTTTTCTGGCCTTGATGTTCCGCTTTTGACAGGATCTGGTTATGAGATTTGTTCCGGCCTTGATGATCCGATTTTGACAGGATCTGGTTATGAGATTTGGTCTTCTAACGTTCCTTCTTTGCTTTCGGTCCACCACACCGGTGCCACTAGTGTGTCTTCTGTTTGTCTACGTCTGTCTTTGTAAGATTTAAGAAACAATTATTTTCAAGCAGACTTAGGTGATATACTCATATATAAAGCATATATAATGTGTATTGACAAGAAACATATAATGCTAGCGGTCATATATTATCTTGAAATTGATGAAAATTCGAAACTGGATAAAATGGCGGACTAATTGTAATCAAAATATTAAAGTTGGGCGGTTTGACAATTTATATACTCTCTCTCTCTCTCTCTCTCTCTCTCTCTCTATATATATATATATATATATATATATATATATATATATATATATATATATATATATCGCAGTCTTCGGTTCAGTTATTCGTTTTTTAATTAAGTATTTTTGGTATTTTTTGTGTAATGATAGCATTTCCAGTCGATATCTGATTTCGGTTGAGATTGACAAATTTGCAGTTTATATCAATATCTATACTTATCTGTTTCTTTTTTATAACACATATACCTGGAATTGTTCTTTATAGTAAACGTAAAAGAAAACATTGAAAAGTTAATTTTCCATTTTTTATTGACGTTTTCGGTTGTTTTATTTCTTACCTGGACGCTTCGTGATAAAAAATAATAATGAATGAAATAAAATAAAAATTCGTTGATTCCCATAAATCTTGCTTGATTCCATCGCAAAAGTGAGTTCCCAGGCAAATTGCCTGGGAACTCTGTTCAATTTGGAGGTGCGAATGATTCATCCATCAGTGGAGAGTTTCCTGAATCTGATACAACAGATCTTAATTTAGAGACTATGTTCTGCAGCGGTAACATGTTTCTCAGACTTCTGGGCATAATGGCTACATGTATGAAACTGTTCTCCTTGGCTTGTTTGCATATGAGTCCAATCCAATCTTATCTTCAGTCATGGTAGATCCCTTGAAGAGACAATATCAAGATGATCCCTATTAGCAGTTTATTAATATAACCCCTAGAATGGATTTAAGTGGATTCTGCTACTCCATGTAGTTCTATGGACAGATACATCAGAAAAGGGTTGCGGAATTCAATAAAGTTTGGATTGTGTTTTTTTCGGACCGGGCTCCGACTCGAGTCAAATGTAGAAAAGAATCCGCGAAAACCAGAATTTTCCTTCAGGAGAAAAAAAAAACTGGGTCATTACTATGACCAATTGTGGTTTAAATAAGTCTTTCCAGACCGGGCACCGACTAGATTCAAATGTAGGAAAGCAACAGCGAAAACCAGATTTATCATTCAGAGAAATAAACTGTGTCATCGTAATTATGACCAATACAGTTAAAATGAATCCTTCCTGACCGGGCTCCGACATGTGTCAAATATAAGAGAGCTACAATGAGAACCTGATGTATCATTCTCTCCAGGTTTCTACCTGATTTAGAGGGATTTAGGGATTTGAATGAGCTTACAGATAACAAAGGTTGAACTTATGTTTAAAAAAAACAGCTAACCAAACAATTGTTCAGCTACCACCGCATGTCTGAATGGGAAGAACTATTCTTTGATGCGACAATTACACAGAAGTGACATATATCAACAAAGGCGGCACAAAGTCTCTTAATCTTTTGTCAGTTGACGGGATAAGTGTTCCAATGGGCAGCAGATAGCATCATTTCACTTGGTGCAACTCACATTGCAGGAAAGAAGATTGTTTTGGCAGATAGTCTATCAGGAGCCGAGCGGGAGCTCGGTTGACTAAATAGACCTTGGACCTGAGGATAGTGGACTTAATTTTTCCAAAGCTCTGTCTTCTAAACAAACCTCTTCACTACTCTGAAAGAGAAAATTGGAGGTGTTTTGCCCCCTTATCCAGGGGGTGCAGTATATACTTCAGATGGTTAGAGTATAAATTGGACAGGGATGTATGCCTTCCCTCCTTTAATATTGATTATCCGGGTCCTTCAGTATGTCGCTGGAAAGGTTTATTCTTCGTCTTGGAGCCCCATATACTCCTCACCAGTCAGGATATATATCATCCCAGACTTGTAAAGACTTTCCAAGGGAATTACCAATAATATTTTTTAAATGATTCTAACTCTGAAACTGTCTCTAAGGGCTCATTCAGACCTAGCAACTCTAAAGCTTGTGACAGGGAAAATATCCAGCATGGCCCAATTAAAGAATATCTTTCTAGAAAGTTACATAAAAAATGACAGAAGGCATTCTGTCATCAGAGTGTACGAAACAAGGCAAACAGATGCTGGGGTATTGAACGATATATCGACCCCGTAATCTGCTTTTATAAATGACGTGCAGATTTTAGCTAGGGTTAGGAGGAAAAGTTATTTTAATTTCAGAGTCTTTTCGGAATTTGGTTAAAGAAATTTTTAGTTTAAATACCTCAGTGAGATTACTTCTTCCTAATTGGGGCTTAGCCTTTGTTCTAAGGGACCTCATTAATCACACCTTTTTCAGCATAAAACTTTAAAGTTTTATGCTGGAAGACGGTCCAGCTCGTGGCCTAGGCTTCTGCTGCTAGAGTAGATGAGCTAGAGGCTTTATCCATCAAGGAGTCTAATCTTAGGCCTGACTCTTACTGAACTTAAAATTTCTGACCAAGACTCGGCGTTTGAAGAAAGCTTGATCACCTTGGTTATTCCAAATTTACGAAATTTACAGATGGCTGAGAATCACCTGTATCTTTGTCATTGTCTGACAGCATACATAAAAAGAACGGAGCAGTTACGGCAAGATGATGAAACACTTTTTATTCCCTATCAGAAGAACCGGTGTAGACCAGCAGCGATTAGTTCAATTTCAAGGTAGATTGTGTCTGCTATTAGACATGGTTATGAGCCTTCAGATCAATTAAGTTTGAAGAATATTAGGGCCCATGATTCTGAGATTCTCTTCATCTTGGGATTTGTTTAAATTGATTTCAGAGACCAAGCGGCTCATTGGTCTTCAGAAACTACCTTTACATCTTTAACCTAAGAGATTTTGCTTGGGGTGAAGGAAATTTTACATGAGTATCCATCTTAGAAACAGTTTTACAAAAGAATAAATGAGTTCCTTTTACATTTTTCCCACCTCCCTGAGTTCTGCTTCAAATTCTATTTCTTGCATTAGTTATACAGGTAAGTACAGATATTGATAAAAATTATTTTAAAAGTAAAACCCCTGTTTATGAGATATCTATATGTACCTGTATACTTCCCTCCCTCTTATCCTCTTTAGGTTCCGGGTTGATGAAGGTGCTTATGAGTGCCGCGTATACAAAAAGTAACTTATTTCTGGAATTTAATGAAGAAGAGGTCTTGGACAAGGGAGGTAATTGAAAGTAAAAATATTATTTTTAAATCATCGGCCGGTAAACTAATTCGGGTTAAAATTGCATTAGTTTTACCCTCGGCTTAATCCGCTCAACTCGCGATTTCTCGTGTATTTCTGGTCCAATCTTAAAATTATTTATATGGTTGGAAAGAAAAGAAAATAATATTTCTAAATATGTGATTTGTATGTGCTTTTATCCATTAAATTATTTTTTATAGCGAGTTAAAACGGTATTTTGCTTAGAACAGCCGAAAATGCAAAATATGTTTGTTTTTGTTTTTTATTTATTTTTATTCTTTTTAAATTTTATACGATCTAGTTTCACTAAATTAAAGTGACCAATCTTTATCAATATTCTCGAAATTGTACACTCAATTAGGAGATACTTTAAACTACAACCAAGAAGATGATCATTTCTTCTCCCATCAGTGGAAGCGAATTCCTTCAAAAATTATAATGTACGCAAAAAATGAGCAATGTCTCACTATAGTCTCAGAATTATTTTAATATATAATGTGTGAAATGTTCATAATGTCAGGCTTTGTTGTTGATATAATGAATATGTAAATACCTTGGTTCCCCCTTACTATAATCTGATTGGACAGTGTAATGTATAAATAGTCGACACTGTGTTGGTACAGGTGCCTTATGCCTTACCCGCTCAGGCGGGGATCTAGTGAGCTTCGGCCACTGGACCGGTGAGATGGTAAATTAATAGCGTTGATCCCAGAGGACCATCCCTCCAGGCAATACCTGCCCCCTTGACTTAAAGGGGCAGGGCTGGGTTTATTGCCCAGCGCCTGAGGCGCCCCCTTGAGGGGGAATGCCGACGGGATCGACGCAATTTTTTCACCTGCCACCCATGAGTCTCGGCTTGTGGGTGGTCCCACGTAAATAGGGCCTTCGTGCCTGACCCGGTACGAGTGGGGTACTGGGAAAATAAAACCTTATGCCTTACCAGTTAACTTTACTCGCTAGACGACACCACGACTGCTCAGAGACGGATTACTAACCGATGTACCAATTACGACAGCGATAATATACCAACTACCAACTTCAAGAATATATCCCTTAACCCGGATATATCAGTTGTGAAGCTTTCAATTTTGGAAAAAACAAACAATCAACAAACGTAAAAAAAGGCCGGCTTTTTCGTTCGCTCTCTTTCGAGCTAAATGGTTTTTAAAAAACGTTAAATTGTTAAATATAATTTTTCTATTTTTAAAAGAATTTTGTCTGACTTTTATTTTGAAGAATAGTATTTCTTTAAATGAGGTTCAATATTATTTGATGGTTGTGGTGGAGTAATTCTTTGACTTATTTGTATTATTATATATCAGAGTTCCTACTCTTTTTAGGAAATCATTTTCCAGGACATTTTCGAAATTTTCCAGGACATCACTTGTTCACGGCAATTTCATAATTTCCCATTATGTCTAATATCGACACATTTAGCAAGTTTTATTCTTAACTTTTTTTTGTGTGTGTAGGCTTAATGATGTATCTTGGGTTCATCATTAGATTGTAGATTAGGTACCACCAAATACGTCACGCGATCAGTTTAGGCCATATTGAAGGAAGAAACGTAAATATTTTTTAATCTCGCAAAAAAGAAATAACGAACATAAAGAGTTGTTACAAAGAAAAACTGTTAATTCAAAGATCAAATTATACGATTGGGGGAAATAACTCCTCGCTATCGTGAAAAATAAGTTAAACAGTCCGTTATAAGTTAAACGGTCAGTTTCTTTATTGATATTTTTAGCAGAATTCTGTATTCATGGTTCTTTTACTAAAAAGCTCTCGCTTTGAGACTTATAAAAATCATGATATAATTATCCAGACTCTTATTTTTATAGAAAAAAAGTAAAAATCGTTTTTTGTCGCTTCATTTTTTCATATTTGATAATTAATACGAAGATTGAAACTTAAAAGTAGGCATTTTATATTTTAAATGAATTTTATCTATTAATTAGGTATATAAATTATTTCTGCCATGTGTTATAACAGAAATAGAAATCTCCCTTGATTCCCAAATTGTACTAACCCAATACATCCACTCACCAGCAAAATAAATTTCAAAAAAAGAAAAAGAAAACACTTCGAAACAGAACTTAAGTTACTGAGAAATGTAACATCAAACGGATGTTGGCCTTACAGTAGCTCTAAACGAAATGAACAAAACAAGTGTCCAATGCATAGGCTCCAAACTTTTATAAATAATTAAAAAATATCCCCTATTCAACTTTTCAACCAAGCATAAATTTTCCCCAAAAAACTTTCAAAGCGTTTTTCGAGCCTGTTGAAAATTATAAAAACAGCTCACTTAAAGTCGATAAGTCAGTTGACAATCGGCGTTGGCACATGATGTTGCTCCTATTAGGGCAAGATCAAAAGGACTACCGACCTCCGACCCACACCTCCGTGTCACACAGAACCAAGTCGTCAGCCAAGAACAGATTTTCAACCCCACATCCGAATCAGCCAACGAAGAAAAAGACTTTCATGAAGCGAAGAAAGAATTATCTCAACATTTCCAGCTTTTGCTTATTTTTAAATAAACGAAATTAATCCAATTTTCTCGTTCGTTTTTCTTTTGCTACCATGCAATTGCTTGCTTGTAGTATTTCACATGGTGGCCAGCAATGGAAATATTTATTTTTTAAAAATTCGATTTATTTCTATTGAATCAGTTTGATTGAAACGATTCAGTAATTAAAAAAAAGTCAACACAGAAAATGTTATTAAATTTAGATAATTCCCTGATTTTTGAGAATTTTTTTTCATCAACAAAAATCTCCCATACAAGGAGAGGTCACATGACATTTTCTCTCGGTCATTTTTTTTTTTTGTAAACATATGTACATAAGAATTTTTAGGGCATCTTTTTTCTGCGTGTTTGGACCAAAAAGAAAAAGATATTTCATTTGAAAGTTATTAATTCTTCTGTAATTTAGTGTATTTATTGTTTTTGTTATTGATTTCTAAGAAGAAACTGTTATAAGCCTTAAAATCCTAAATAATATATTTCTTTTCTTTTACTCCGTAAATACATAAAAAAGCGGCCATATATTTGAACAAAATTGACCGAAAATAATAGTTTAAAATGTATTAAAAATAAATTACATGTGTAATATTATTTTGATGTGTGTGTGTGTGTGTGTGTGTGTGTGTGTGTGTGTGTGTGTAACATTATTCGGATTGTTTTTACTACTTTTCGACAAAGACAAAAATTTGACCTTACATAATCGATTTAATTAATTTTAATTTGTTTTTAAAATGAAAATGAAAACGATATGAAAAATGATATTTGCAAAAGATTTTGTCTTGTGTTAAATAAACACCCCATATACTTTTTGACTTTTGAGTATTTTTTTAAATGTCTGTCTATCAACTAGTGCATTAGGGGTCAATATATAAAGCTAAATAGACATATGTAGAGACCAGTGCATTTGAAAACCCCAAAACCACGAATAGGGGTGGGTGAAGAAGTAGGGGTTATTCACCTAAAATCAGTTTTTAGGCTTTAAAGGTAATTTAGTCATAGAATTTATTTCTTAGATTAAAATTTATTCATTAAACTTTCGAATAAATTGTCAACTATAAATAACTACCATATTTATTAACAAATTGGTAAAGTTTGAAGGAAATCGTCCCATAAACTATGTATTTGTGTCTTTGGGTAACACATCTGATAGAGAAAATAGTATAGCTCTCCAGAAATTAGTAAGAAATATGAAGTGGGTTTTAAAAAGCTCCAAAAATGAAATTCCTCATGTTTAAAATAATTGAAAATATGGCAGTTCTTTTCTTGTACGCCAGTCAACTGTTATTGGGGTCTTGCAAATAAATTTCTTCTAAACAAGAAAATTGAATGAGTTATTTTTTAAAAATCTAAATAAATTGTCTTTATCTAGCGAATATACCTACAATTAAATATGAAAAATAATCAAAAGCTTACAATTTCATTTTTAGAATATGTATATTTCCAAATTTGCGAGTATCACCTGTTCTTTTTAGACACACATTTTAAAACTGAAATTAAAAACTATTTTAAGCATTTTGATATATGATTTTATGTGACAAAACAATAAAGATATTTGTAAAAATTAAATGAATTAATTTTCCTTGATTTGATGAATTTTATAGACAGAACACTAGTGGCTAAAAAAGACCAATTTTTACTTTCGGTTTTAAAAAGCGACTTGCAGTTTCGAAAATATGAACATTTTAAAACTGTGTATTTAACTTACTTTATTTTTTAATATCTAATTTTAGGTAAATGTTTGAATTAAACGTGGAAGACGCGTTATGGGTTCGAACCATCTTTATTTACTGTCGACTTTTGTTACCCAGATAAGGTAACTCTTAAGGGTTCATATCATCACATCCCCCTTTTCAGAAAATATTTTCATTAGTTTTATTTTATTTAAGTTTCAAATTATAAATAACACAAGAAATAAAAATATAACTGTTCAGTTGTGTTCACAGAGATTTTTCCTTTCTTTTTTTCCTTTTTTTTTTTTTTTTTTTTTTTTTTTTTACATACATATGTAAGTAATATAAAAATCAAAAGAAATGTTTTCTTTTTTCGTGTCCATACAGGATTTTCTTTTTGATAAGAAATTCACAAATTGAGAAAAAATGTTTTTGTTCTGTTTCAACTGTATCTTGCCGGTGGCTTTATTATGCGGCCAGATTTAGTTGTTTTATTTTCTGTTGTGTTAGAGCGTGTATGTGATTCCTTTGGAACAAGTTTGGCATGCTGATTGCAAGTTTGAGATGGGGTATTCAGTATTTTTGTTTGATTATTTTTTGATGGGTTGGTTTCCACTCTGGATGTTATGATCTCTGGTGAATACCTAGTTGTTGTAGATGGGTATTCCCTCAGGTGTTTTCGATTCCTACAAAGGTCCTGCCCAAATGGGGTTTAGATGATATAGGACCTTGGTCCCGTGCAAGTTTGTGTGACAACTGTAGGGCTCCATCTATTTGTGTCCTTGTCGTACATCCTAACACGCTGTCCTATTTTGATATCAGGTAGATCTGTTGCATGCTGATCATAGTATCATTTTTGTTCAGCTTCTCTTGTACAAACGGGCTGATATCTCCGCTTTTTTTGCATTATGGTTAGTAATTTTACTGGAATATTGCTAACCAATTATCTGTTGAATAGCAATTCTCCTGGTGGGGGTATTGTGTGGTCTATCGGAGTTGTCCGAAGGCATAGCAGTACCATGTCGATATCACGGTTGCTCGACTTAGCCTTTTTGATGGCGGATTTTATCGACTTCACATCTCGGAGATGATGTGTGATGCTCGAATCCCCATTCTTTTGCAAACTGCTTAAATGCAGCTGAGTTATGATATGATCCATTGTCACTGATCACTTTCTCTGGAATGTCATTCTCTCCAAACACTTGCTTAATTGTGTTTATGACTTCCTGGTTGGAGAAATCATTTAATAGTAGTAATCTATAATGAGGATAAAATTCGAACCTTTAAAGTGGAACAAGTCAGTGACTACTATTTGCCATGGTCTTACTGGGATCTCATGTGGCATCAAGGTCTCAATACTTTGCATTTTTTGGTGCTCCTGGCTTAGTCTGTCAATATCTTGGTTGATGTGCCAGAATACACAGCTTTTTGCTCGCAACTTGCATTTTCGATTCTCTGATGGCCATAATGGATCTTGTGAAGAACCACTTTTTGCATAGATTTTTGGGATGATGATTTGCTCACCCTTGAGCAAGATCCCATTTTCTATCGCTAACTCATCCCGATAGGGCTAGTATGGTCGCATATTCTTCCCAATTTCTCTGAATATGCCAAACTCGCAGGATCATGTCCCTTAATTCCCACATTGTTGAGTCAGCATTAGTTTCCAGTTGAACCTGTATCAACTTTTGTGTAGAAAATTGGACAAAATCGACTTTTATGTCCAGGTCGATTACCTCTTTCACTCTCTTGTTGGGGAGTCTGGAAAAACCATCCGCTAGTGCCATTTCTTTTCCAGGGCGGTAGACAATGGTCATGTCATACCCTTGCAGGCGTAATAACATTCGCTGGAGACGAGGTGTGGCTGCAATCAGATTTTTTTAGGTTGATCATCTTTAGAGGCTTGTGATCACTTTCGTTCGTTCGGAAACGCTCCCATCCGAAAAGAACTGCTAGGAGCTCCCGGTCAATGTTTGCATATCGTTGTTCTGTTTCTGTCAGCGATTTTGATGCAAACGCTATGGGTTTTCCCTCCTGTAGCAGGGCTGCACCTAGGCCTCTGTTGGATGCATCTACCTGAATTACAGTTTCTTTTTCAGGATCGAAGTATGTCAGCAGCATTTATTTACAAATCAAGTCTTTTATTGTTTGCTAAGAATTTTGGTGACTTTCTGTCCACCCGTACCCTGACGATTTTTTTAGTAGATCTCTCATTGATGATGTGAGTTCTGAAAGTTGTGGAATGAATGGTGCCATGTAGGTAATAATTCCTAACACTCTTTGCAAGTCTGTGATGCTCTTTGGGTTGGGTAAAATTTTGATTTCTTCCACTTTCTTGGGGTCAGATCGTACACCATTTTTGTCATATATGGCCCCAAAGAAGTGTATCTGATTCTGATCTATTTGGCTTTTTTTGCTGTTAAAACTGGGTCCTTCAGCTTGTGCTATCCCCATCAAGTTGTGCAGATTTCAGACATGCTCTTTTTTGGTTTTGCCTTATACTATGACGTCGTCTATGAGTCCTAGTGTACCAGGACATTTCTCCAGAATCATGTCCATTTTCTACTGGAATACATCCTGGTACATGACCAGGCCAAAGGGCATTCTCTGGAAGCAATACCTTTCAAAAGGAGAGTTGAAGGTGGTCAGTAGCTTTGATTCAGGATCAAGCTTGATTGACCAAGTATCCATTCTTAGCATCCAGTTTGGAAAAGTATTTAGCGTCCGAAAGTTTGTGTGCGAGCTCCTCCATTGTGGGAGTCTTGTAATGGCATCGCATGATGACTCTGTTTAGATCCTTGGGATCCAAACACAGGCGAAGTTACTCTTTTTCACATATACCAGACTGTTCACCCATTATGTGGGCTCCCTTACTTTGCGAATGATACCATGTCTCATTATGTCATCTAGCTCAGTCTTGATCTCATCTTTCATATGGATGGGTCATTTCTTGGGTGCGTGGATGTCAGGATGGTTGTCCGGTTTTAGGACAATGCGGTATTCCCATGTGAAACTGCCTATTCGGTTGAACTGATTCGGGTACATGTTTTTCAGGTCTTCTACAGAGTTAATATGAGCTTGGTTTTCTTTGATGAGAGTTCATCGTAACCAGTTCCAAGTCTCTGAGTGATGGCAGTCCTAGTATAGTAGGTCCTTCTGATGTTACCACAAAAACGAGTGTTTTCCATTCTCCTTTGCCTACAAAGGAGAATGGAAAACACTCTATGTTGATGGGACCATGTTGAGAGATGCTGGATCCATTGTATGCAGTCAGTATAGTTGACTCCTTATGCGTTGTACCAGGGAGTGGCTATTCAGAATTGCTGACTTTGTTTGGAAACATCTTGCGGAAAACACGTAAGGGGAGGGTATTTCCTTCAGTTCCTGTGTCAACCTTGGCTTTTAGTTTGTAGGTGCCTGGTAGGATGGGAAGCTTAATAGTAAGGTCTGCGAATGCCTCAGTCCTAATGTTTTTTTTCTTGTCGCTTGATTGTATCAAATGTCATTTGTGCAAACTCATTGTACATCTCCTGGTTATCCTGATTGGCATTTACTGAGTAAACATTGTTACTAATTTTTTTATCATGGTGTTTGTACTGCTGACGTCCCGGTGTCTCCTTGTGAACAGGTTTAAATTTCGGTCCCTTTTCTTTGATTTGTGTCTGTGGGTGTCTTCATTTATTTTTTGTCTGTTGTCACAGACTTTAGCCCAGTGATTTTTCTGTCCACATGCTGAGAGAGTCGTACCCCAAGCGGAACACTAATTTTTCTGGTGGTACTGCATCGCTTCCAGCTGCTGTATTTTACAGAGCCAATTTCCTGGCTTTCTCCATTTTGGGTTTTCCACCATTTGCTTCATGTGGCTTATTGAAGCTTCGTAGACTCTGCCTATATTTTGGGGTTATTTCAGTATTAGATTTTCCCCTTTTCCCAATAGCTGCCTTTGCAACTCCGTGTGTTTTGTTCCGTAGATAACCCGTTCTAATAACCGTATCTCGGTATTCATGTTATCTCGGAACTTGCACTTCTTCGCTTGCAACTTTCACCTTGCTAAAAAGTCGTGAATACTTTCAGTGTCTCTTTGTTCGTATTGTCGAAGGGACAAACGAGAGATTTGAAAATTTATCTGGGGGTCTAAACGCTCTTCGAACTTTCGCCAAACAACCTGTGCGTTATTTTCGTCGGCTTCGCCCACGAAAGTCCATGAGTTGAACCTTCTTAGGCCCTCTTCCCCAGAAAACAATCCGAAAAGTTGACATAACTTTTTTCCTGGTAGTCTTATTCGGTGTTATTTTCTGATGAATGTTCTTATCTCACCGCGGCCACCATGTTAATATATTTGAATTAAACGGAGTATACACGGAAGACGTGTTACGGGTTAGAAGCCATCTTTATTTACTGTCGGGTTTTGTTGCCCAGACAAGGCGCAATAACTCTTAAGGGTTCATATCATCACAGTGGATTCGAAGAAAAACAATTTTACACTAAAGTTGCGTGTCGTATTTCACCTTTTTTTAAAAATCTATTTGAAAACATTCAATGATATTGTTGTACCGGCCGTTCCTACAGTGGGGAATATACACCGATTCTCACTATAAATAGTGAGACACCGAGTGGAAAGGTTGTACTGTTCCCGTTAACGACAAGCTAGTCGTACATGTACCATTATTGTAAATACACTTGTCTTATTTTACCCTATCTCGACTTGACTTCTTTTTACTGTTGGACTAACATCACAACAGATATGAAAGATTTCAGAGTCGTATTTTTCTTATTTTTCTTCATTACTTTTATAAATAAATAGACTTCACATTTATTTCCTAAAAATAGTCAATTAAATGTTTTTATCATATTTTTGTTCCATCTTTTCCTCTTACATAGTATAAATGTTGATGAAATTTAATTTTATCAAAATCTGAAAGTCTTTTTAAATGGTTTCTTTGAATATGGTCACTGGTAGTGATAGCACTTAACCAAACGGTTCCTGTTTCGAAAAGAATTTTGATACGGTTTAACGGTGTGAAGATGAACTTTTTCGAACTCTGGAACCTTCTTTTCGAACTCGGGAACTTTCTTTTAAAACTCGGGAACCTTCTTGTCGTAATTGGGAGCCATCACGGCACTTTGAATCAAACCCTTTATTCAATCCACGGGTGTATTCTGTTCTCATTCCGCTAACCATATCTGGGTACAGGTGTTAAGCTGTGTTAATTATTATTCTATGTTACTGTCGCCCTTGACCAGGATTGAACCTGCATCCTAGAGATAACTGTCACTTAGAACTGTTTTAAACCAACGCCTTTATCCACTACACTATGTGTCCAATTTTCTTCTTAATTCTTTTTTTCCTAATTTAAATTTTTTCATTTTCTTTTCGAGAGCTTTTCTCTCTCTCTCTCTCTCTCTCTCTCTCTCTCTCTCTCTCTCTCTCTCTCTCTCTCTCTCTCTCTCTCTCTCTCTCTCTCTCTCTCTCTCTCTTTTCAAATTTCAATTCTGTTACATTTTCGTTTAGAAAGCTTATCTCTTCTTTCAATTCAAATTTCAATTCTTTTCATTTTCATTTAGAGTGCTTATATCTTTTTTCTAATTTCAATTCTTTCTTGTTTTCTTTTTTAGAAATACCTTCAACATTATGTCCCAAGGCATTCCTCGTTCGTTTTATTTAAGAGGTATCCGTTAATGAGAAGACGCTTTCTTGAATTTTGTTCTCTTCAAAGCCACTTTAACGACTCTATTACAAGTATCGCTAATTTCTTTATTCAAATTGGCTATTTCGTCCAATCTTTCTTTTACGTTTGGTTGAAAGGTATCAAATAGTGACTCGGTCATATTGTGTTTATTTGCAATAAACTTTAACATGTGGTCTTTTACAACCATCTCTTGCACCTACTAGAGCTCTAATACCTTCTATTTGGATTGATTTATCCATTTTAAATGCTTAAATACTAATTAATTTGTATCAAGTTAAGATAACTTCTATCTTGAACAAGCTAACGATATACTGCGCTTAACTTCTCAAACAGACATCCAAATGATACTCACAAATTTGCAATATATGAAAATTAAGTCGCAGATGCTTATCCGTGTGAACCAAAATTTACAGAGAGAGAAGCCCTAAATAGTATGGCACCCATTTCTCCCTAAAGCTGCTGGGTCGTCTCTTCCTCTCTTGCGCTGATCATATGGCCGTCTCTGGTCAGTTGGCTCACCAACTGGACTTCTCCTGGGGTCGTGGATCCTAGTTGTCGATGTAACCTTCGATTAACCATCTACCCACCACGTTGTGTTCTTGATCTCAGGTAGTGAGTACAATCAGGTTCGCATCCGGATTCACTGTCAAAAATGTTGAAAGATGGTCATAAGCAAAGTCATTTACCTTATAGAAGGATGAAGACAGGTTGATAACTTGTAAACACAATTTTATATTAAATAAAAGGTAAAATTACAATGTTGAAATTCCCGTCCTCTCTAGGTTCAAGAGTGATGCAAAAAGGCATTAGTGCCTGGATACCACTTGTTGAAGAAGAATCAATTCTATCAGGATCTATGTTGGGGTTTCTCAACTCAGCGACGACTGCTAACTTCTCTCACTCTCTATGTTAAACAGATATCCGGTGCCGCACTCTGGAGATAACTGACTGGATTGAAAACTGAGATTCAGCTAAGTTCTTCTGATAATCAGTTGTCGCTCTGACCGCTATACTCACAGCAACTACTTTGAACGTCGAAAACGCTCTGCTTAAGTAATATTTCGCATCTAAGCGGAATGAGGCCTGAAAGATCTGGAACTACATTAATTCCTTACACTTTTCTCTTCGTGGGTCATTAAGTCAGAAATATTTTTATTTTATGCCTACCTCCGCGATTTTATTTTTCCAGCCTTTTTATGACGATATCCAGAGATCTAATCAGCTTCTCTCCTCCATCTTTTTTTGGGCCTCATCTACTACCAACCCCTGCACAAGAGGAAACCGTGAGAAATCCTTTCTTCATACCTTCTCATTGGTTGGCCTGTCTTTATCCCTTTGAAATGAATTTTTCAAACTGCATAGATAGAATTCGGTTTTGGGGTTCATAGCCATTTGTCTGATCCGCTGAGATTTTTCTCAGAGCCCAGAAGGATTTCTTGATAACCAACATTCAAATTCCCTATTAATTCGTCAATATCACCCCCCCCTGGGTTGCCACACCCAACATCCCGTATTTTCATAAATTCCTCTTGTTTTTCTGCGAACGTTCACTTTCCCCCCCAGAATTTTCTTCAACCTACGATTTTCTCCAAAGTAAATAACATCCTGTAATGTTATTTCGGTTGTTAACACCCTTAAATCAATGTGCCACCAGTCACTATAACATAATAGCAGAAGTGCTTATTAATACATCGAGAAACATATCCGATATATTTCTGTGATCGTGCTTTGAAATTCATCTTCGGAGATGAAATCAAGCGTTTGTAAAGAACTTTGTAAAGAATATTTGTAACAATAAATTGTTAAAAGAGAAAATATGAGAGATATAATTCCAAAGAGGAATTATTAAAAATACACATGAAGATAAGTCCATTGATCTTACCCGTCCATGTTACTCTGCATACACACATTTCTCAACCAAAGTATTCTCAGCATACATCATTACCCGAACAAAATCTTAATCTCCCAAATTGTTTAAAACTCATTTTTTGCTCATTTGATATTATAATTAAGGATTATCCCTTAACGTTCGCAATCCTGAATTCCTAAGAAGTTCTGTTTCTTTATTTGTTTTATTGTTATAAGTAAATCATTATAAAATTAATGTCTGTCTTGCTTCATTCATATTGATCGTTCAGGTAAATTCATTTTATTTTAAAAACATTTTTTATTATCTTATTTTCCTTTCTGGGTATATCATGCTAAAAAAGATTTTTACAGTCAAAGGGGACTCCTGACTTATTTTCATGATTCATGATTTCGACTACAAAAATGTCCGTCGCTGTGAAGAAGTATTGATATGGAATTGTAGTGAGAGAAGAGATTTACCTCGTGCAAAACGGACAAGGACTTGCTTTGCGTGCAAGTCCACCTTGCCTGAGACATCAGAACTGAACGGGTGAACGAAGAGTGGGTGTGGCAGGCATGCAACATCGAAAAGTTAGAGAGGAGAAGGAAAGCTCTCTTTATAGAAGCGCCTGGGACATTATGGGTAGAGGTTGGAGATAAAACGTCTGCTTCTCTGAGAGGGAAGGGAGAAAAAATGGTCATTCAGTCGATAGACTGGAGCGAGCAACGACGTAAATGAAACGAGGAACGAAGGAGAGGTGGAACAGAAAACGGAGGAGTGGAGGAACTGGGAGAGGAGGAGAACAGAGCTGTGAAGGTCACAAGAGAAGAGTCGCTGGTTCAATCACGAGCAAAGAGTGTTAGATACAGTTTAGTTAATTCATAGTGTTTGCAAAAATGAGCAGACAAGACGTATTTTACGGAGGCAATAGGCACACGTGCTTATGTAACGTAGCGGCTTCAATTCGTAATATGTTACGTTACGGCTTGTTCGTTTCGTTCACAGTATCAAATCGTATCTCCGTACGGTCGTTTGTTTACATACACAGACCCAGATCTAGCAGTCAGTCTTCTAGCCCCAAAATCCTTCCACACACTTAGTCAAGGGGTATCACCTCTCTCACTCTGCGTGCTTCTCTGTATCAAGTTTCACAACCTTGCGTCTTCTAGTCACGGTCAATTGGACTTCCTCCGCGGGCGTCCAGTGGTCGCCCCCTTTACGATAGTAACTTTACTATTTTGTTTGTGTATCGAGTCCATTCATAAAACGGTCTCTTTCGTCGTAAATAGAGAAAATTAATAACACCGTGTTTAGTTTTCAGAATTTTATTATATTCAAAACTTCACTATAACTTTTGAGAGAGAGAGAGAGAGTCCCTAATATTATCTGCGCTTAATAATTAATTAATTGTATTCTAACTGGATTCAACTTAGAGTTTCTTAGTCCTTAGTAAACTTCTCGGTGACAAACTTTTCTTATGGTCCTTAGCGACAACAGCTTACTAAACTCTCCGTACGATCCGGCCGACTTCTCTGACTGATTCTGACTGCCTCCGATCACCGACTGTTTGTCACTCCAACTCTAACTGTAACTCTATTGACGGGTCTCTTAAATACTATTTCAAAGTCATTTTCCAGAAAGGTCTTTCTCTAGAATGTTCGAGCTAGCCCTCGACCGAATCGAATGTTCGAAACGTTCCAACGCTTTTCGGTCACACAGAGTTCACGAGCCTAAGATCAAAAACTCCTTGGTCGTCACTAATCCTATTTTTTTGTAAAACATAGACTTATCGTCTCCTTTCTCTCGTTAAAAGATTTTAACTCCTTTTTCGGTGATTCTACAAAGACCACCCAGTAATCTAAGATAATGAGATATAATCGGTAGTACATTTTTCTAAAGGTTTTTTTTCTAAGTCTGGCACAAGGCCACAAATATAGGTGCTGGGGGCGATTACATAACACTTACACGTTCGTTTACTGTACTGAACCGAAGGAATAAAAACAAAGGGAAAAACGAATTGCGCGCCAATTCTTTGTGGCGTTAACAATATGTCATGTAGTAATTTAATATGTAGTTCTGGAGACACGACTTACAGGCAGTACCCTCATATGCCAGAGGGACTATTTTAGCTGGTAAAAATTAACATGCCCTCTCCAAATAATTTTACCTTCAATAAAAAAAATGAAATATATATAACAGGGTTTGTTCCCTTCAAATTGTCAGACAAAAACATGACATCTTTTGTACAGATGTGTAAAAAATCTTTTACACTTTTCACATTTAAAACTTTATCTAAAGTTTATATTTTTCACAATACAAATTTTATCACATTTTTATAACATAGAGTCAATAGTTCAATAGTTTTCAAAAGTTTTTTCTTCCATTTTGGGTATTGGGTTTATTGTCACATGATCCTCTATTTTGTTTATTTTTGGGGGTACTGTGCTTGTTGTCACATGATCCCTTCATTCTATTTTTCTCCCTTCCTTCATTTTTGGGTATTGGGCTGATTGTCACATGATCTCCTTGTTTTTTCTTTCTTTTGTTTTTTATTCTTACAGATAAAAAAAAAACAGTTCAAAGCCCCGTCAATAGATATATAAATCTTTCATTTTTTTATTTTTTTCACTGGTTTTGTGAATATATCTGCTATATTTTCTTCACTGGCTATGTGAAATAGTCTGTGAGTTTCATTCTGTAATTCATTTCTCATGAAATAGAATCTTATATTTCGATCTATGGTGGTTAATGGGATTTTTGTTACAGCTATGACACTTTGACTGTCACAATATAGTATAAATGTATTCATCTCATTATTTAGAATATCCTTCATAAGTATTTTTAGATATTTCCCTTCCTGTGTGGCAACACTAATAGACATATATTCGGCTTCGCATGTAGACAAGGCTACAGTAGGCTGCTTTTCTGTTTTCCACGAAACTAGTGGACCTTCATCTGAGATCAAAAACCCGTAGTCAGTGATACTTTTCCTATCCTGTGAATTCACCCAATCTGTGTCGCAAAGACCTGTAAGATTTAGAGTGCTTTTTGTTGGCTTGAATATTAATTGCTGGTCTATTGTACCCTTTATATACCTTAAGACATGTTTTTGCTAACATCATATGCTTCTCATACGGTTAATTCCTAAATTGTGACAATTTCGTTACTATAAAACATAAATCTGGTCTAGTTGTAGTCATTGCAAAAATTGAGCTTCCAACAATTTTCCTATGTTACGAACGCCTGTGCTGATTAGGAACGATCATACACAGTGTCGCACAAGAAAGAAAAAAAAAGAATACAAGGTCAAAGGTATGAAACACTACGGTTTCATAGAAGGGATAAAAGGGAAAATCAAGTCTTCTACTTCCCGCTCCAGAGAGGCCGTGAATAAATCGAGAAAGCAGAATGAGCCAAAGAAAACACGGACACGATATCATACATTTATAACAAGAAAACAAACTGTTTTATTATGAAATAAGTACCAGCGGCTGACAATCCTGGGTGTTAGCCGTGCATTCAGTTAATACATTTAATATATTTTCTTCCAAGGATTCTCTTCCTTTTTTTAAAAATATTTTTAATGTTCACAGTTAAAAGTTCATAAAATGTTCATAGTTAAGAGTTCATATAACCTTCATAGTTAAGAGTTCATATAATCTTCATAGTTAAGAGTGTCCTTGAAGATATAGAGTCAGATATGATAATATAAAATATTGGAATAATGTGAGACTTACTTTAATGAGGAGATCTCTTTAAAACATTCTTTATCCGTTTCTCATATTAATTCAATATGCCACGTTAATAGGGTTTCTTTTTCTTTTCTTTTCCACAAAATAATTTTATAAATCTCCTTAGTGAATAGTGGGCCTTTTTAAAGTCATTCGATACGCATTTAAAGGTTCAGAATTTTCTCTGTATCATATCTCATAGTAGCAGCGAGTTTCCTTATACGTCTGATCGCCTTGAAATCTTCTTAACTTGTGTCTTATAAAACTATTTTTTTTCTTTTTCACAAATGAGTGGGAAGTCCTAATCGAACGCTACGTTATGCTTTTGGGGTCATAGCGTACTTAAAAGTTGACTTTAGGTAACAGGGTGGTGAAATTCGTGTCACCAAAGTTCGTGGCTGGTTTAGGATACCGGTGTAAGGGGGGTGTAAGGGGGTGGTGTTATGATGCTTAGTTAATAGTAATTGGAATTTAATATATTTTCGTTCTCCTGACTTCTTCCTTAGCTCGTTTTGTTCTTCTTTCTATCCTTTAAAATTTTAGTAGAGGTAAAATGTACTCTTATATATACATATTCATGACACCTATACAATCTTTCGTTAGTTAATTTACTTGGTTCGCAACATATTCTGTTCGTATTGCTATCACTGGAGGTATATCTAGATTTACAGTCTCTCATTACAAATCTTTCCAGTAACTTTTGGAGATAGCATTTTTGGTGCCTATATATAATATCAACTTCATAGGTAAATTCTATACCTAGAAATATTTAATTTTACATTATCTGATCAGCTCGCAATAGTTTGCCTTCCAAATAACTACTCGCCGACTGACAAAAAATTCGGCTTATTTATGACTCCACTCCACTCCCACCAACCCCCCTCATTTCCGGTCTGTACTCTTAAAATTTTTTTTAAATTTCGGGCGCCATTTTCTTCCAAGCCCAAGGTAAGAGGAGTTTCATTTTCACCTTAAACTACACGCCCGCATGATCTTAAGATCATTTCACATGACGTAGTCTCGGTGCATTACGCTCTCTTTGCAGTCTTTGCGTTGGTAGGGGTTCATTCGTCTTGCTAGGATGTTCATCTTCCATATTCTCATCGTTCGCATGTAGTACTCGCCTTAAGTCTAAGATATGCCGTGGTGTTCCGTCTACAATCAGGTTGTTTGGTGACTGGCTCCCCGTCACTACTCCTCTCCCTTACTGCGTTGTGCACCGGGCGTTTGGTGGTTTCACCCAAACCTCTTCTATTTGGATTCTGGGTGGTTTTGTTGTTAGTCCAAATTCCTTCAGATGATCGACTACTTCCTTCGTCGATACCTTTGTCACGTCTATGAGTATATCGTCAATATATGAATCGGTGGCTCCTCTCGTCTTATCACCCTTCATTAGCACAGTTTTTAGAACTGCCGCCATAATTTTTGGCGCAACATTGAGTCCAAATCCCAACCGAGTTAGGCAGTAAATTTTGCCTTTATAGCGCACTAGCTGGTATTGCCCTAGCCTTTTTGCAACATACAATTGTAGGTAGGTCGACTTAAGGTCTACTATCACAGTTCTCCCCCCCTCCCCGCCAACTGTCCCCATTTTCTCATTTTGTCATCACACACATCGATGATGTCGCTTTCAGTATAGCTCTCGACATATTTGTTTAGCTCGCGAAAGTCTAATACTGATACTAAGACCTTTCTTTTAGTTGCCTGGGCCACCACCATCAAAGGTAGCACTCCTTTCACTTCACCTCTCCATGGTAGGAGAATTCCCTCCGCAATCCACCTTTCCACCTCTTTCTCATACTCCGCTCTTTCTCGGTCCTCTAAGGGAGTTTTGTAATATTCCACTTTATTTTCTAACAGTGGGGGTTCTCCTTTCCACCGTCATTCTACAGTCCATTTTTTGCCGTCAAACTCTGCTTTAAAATCTTTGTCCTCAATTTCGCAGCAATTCTTCTCTTCGGCACAGTGTGTCTCTCCGAACTTAACTTCGCCGTTTTTCACAGTCAACCCTCCCAGTCTACAAATAACATCCATCCCAATGACGAGGTCTATATCATTGATTAGACGTTCTATGATATTTGCCTTTGTTGTCAACCTTTCTCCACCTAATTCTATTTCTATCTGTCTGGTTCCTCTACATTTCACCTCTGTTCCGTCCACTGCTCTTATTGTGGTCCTACCCCACCACATCCACGAGTGAGCCTGGAACTGAGTAAAGTAGTAGTACAGCCGGTATCAATGAGAGCCGTCACCCTCATGCCAGTCACTAACACCTCTATGATCGGGAGAGACCCATACCACACCCTCACTCTGTTGAAGGGACAGCTGCAGGGCGAGGGGGGCGTTTGCGCCAGCAAACGCCCCCCCTCGCCCTGCTCGTTTCCCTGGTTCAGAGGACAGTATCTGGCAATATGCCCGAACTTTTCACAATTGTTGCACATAGTTCTAGCTCTTGGTGGTACTTTGCAATCTCTGAGTCGGTGTGGCCTCTGACATCTATAGCACCGAATAGCGAATGATGATCCCATTGCATATTTGTCTGTTGGTTCTTTGCTATATGCGACCGCTCCCACCGTCCCGGAATTCTGACCTCGTGTTCTTGTCAACACCCTCGCAGTTGGTATAAGGTCCGCGATTTCCATTGTATTTATGCCGGATAATTGTTGTAGCATCATCGATATACTATCCAGGAAACCCGTTACGAAGGCCAATTTCGCTGTTTGGTCCAGCTCTCGTCCTACATATCCGGCTAGTCCTGCCAGCCTCTTGATACTGTTGGCATATACGTCAACCAACTCCCCGGTCCACTTAAACTTTTAAAGTTTTTTTATATGCCTCAAAGGGCCCTTCCGCAAATGCTTCTCTCAGCCTCTTCTCAACCATTCCTTCATCCTGCTGCTCTAGTTCACTCATCTCCATGTAGAGAGCAAGCGCATCTCCCTCCAGAAAAAGTTGAATAAAACTTGCCAAATCAGAGATCTTTTGGAGTTCGGCCACTAGCTTTAGCTTTTTAAGCCATGCCACCAAATCCCCCTCGCCATTAAATGGCTTAATCATTTCCTTGGCCAGTTTACCCATTTCTCGCCAAAATAGCTCGTTATCTTCCAAATAACAACTTGCCGACTGCCAAAAAATTCGACTTATTTATGACTCCACTTCAATCCCATCCAACCAACCCCCTTTTCCGGTCTGTACTGTTATAAAAAAAATTTTCGGGTGCTATTTCTTCCAAGCCCAAGGTAAGAGGAGTTTCATTTTTATCTTAAACTACAGTCCTTCATTTTGAATTTTGGTTTCAAGATACTTTTATGTTTCTTTGTTTGTTTATTGATTTTAACGGCATATCAACCCGTCTGGGGTTATGTCATGTCTAACGGTTATGAAGTAATACATATCGTGTATTTATATTTATACTTTTTAGTAATTGGTTTTAACAATGTGTTAGCATTATTGGGGATTATGTTATTAATTAGTTTAATGTCTATATTCTATGGTATAATTTTATTTCCCTAAAAAAAGAGTATATCCTTCATGTTGACATTTTCAAACAGATCTTTCATATTGTTTGCTATAAAATAACAGTTTCTGATGTGAGCAAAAAACCTGCATTCCATGAATAAGTGTTTAACTGTCAAAGGTGTTTGACATGTTCCACATTGTGGTTGTTGTTCTTGTTTGAGTATATAGGAGTACGTTAGTCTTGTATGACCAATGCGTAATCGGGACACAATGACTTGTTCCTTTCTAGACTTCCTTAAAGTTGGTCTCCAGCCTCCCAAAGTGGGTTTGATTAGGAAGAGTTTATTGTGGATGTTGTTATTCCAGTGCTGTTGCCATTTTGTATGAAGGGATCTATTAATTTTAGGTTTCAAGTCAGTATATGGTATCTTGAACTTATCGGGGATCAAAGCCGATTTAGCTACAGAGTCAGCTCTTTCATTTCCCCTCACTCCTATATGACTTGGGATCCAGCATATTATAATCTCCTTCGAGTTAGACATCAAGTCTAATCTATTCAGGAGCTTAATGATGAGAGGGTCTTCCAGTTTTTTTTCTTTTCTTAATGATAGTAGGACAGAGAGCGAGTCTGAGAAGATGATATATTTTTGTAATTATTTTCAGAGATGACGTCAAGTGCACGGGTTTCAGCTGATACTTTTAGTATTTATCAGATTTTCATTAGATTTTGTCGCTACTATGATAATTGTGTGTGTTTGTATACACACACACACACACACACACATATATATATATATATATTATATATATATATATATATATATATATATATATATATATATGTATATATGTATATATATATGTATGTATGTATATAATATATGTATGTATGTATGTATATATATGTATGTATATATATATATATATATATATATATATATATATATCCTCATGTAGTTGCCATAAGTCAGCTAATTGAAACAAAAAGAAGTTATTTTATAAGTACACTTCATAGTAAGTCATCTCTCAAACCGTCTACTCTGAAGAAATATATTCAGTTCAAGCAGCTAATACAGCGTGAAATTAGGAGGATGAAAAATGAGTGGTGGTCTAAAATCTCCTCTGAAATTCAGAAGGCCTTTAATAAAAAGGACCTAAAGCTGTTCTATAGCCTCATGCGTACAGTTTTCGGTCCATTAACTTCTTCCATTGCTCCTCTAAGGTCAAAGGACAACATCACCTTGATTAAGGAACCCGAAAAAATCCTTCAACGATGGCAACAACACTTCACGGATTTATTTAATAACCCTTCAGTAGTCAGTGCTGATGTTCTGCAGAGTCTTCCTCAACAGGAGACCAAATATGAGATGGAACATTTACCAACTTTTACAGAATTTGAAATGGCTATCAAACAAATTAATTCTGGTAGGGCGCGGGTTTGGATGGGCTTCCAGTGGAACTGTTGAAGGTTAAAAGTTTTAATGTCAATCTTGCTCTGTTTGATCTCTTAACTCAATGTTGGAACGGTTCTCCTCTACCAAATGAATGGATTGATGGTGCTTTGGTGTGTGTATATAAGGGCAAAGGAGATAAAGGTAGTTGCGATAACTATCGTGGAATCACACTTCTGAGTGCTGTTAGCAAGGTTCTCTCGAGAATCTTGTTGAATCGATTGCTTGTTTACATTTGCCCAGTAGTCATTCCTGAATCACAAAGTGGTTTTAGGTCTGGCAGAGGAACAAACGACATGATATTTTCGGCTAGGCAGGTGCAAGAGAAGTGTATAGAGCAACGGGTCCCCCTGTATCAGGTTTTTGTTGATTTGACGAAGGCTTTTGATACAGTCAACAGGGATGCACTTTGGACAATGTTGGGTAAAGTTGGGTGCCCACCGGTATTTGTGAGTGTACTCAAGCGGTTGCACAATGGTATGAAAGCTAAAATTGTCATGAGTGGTAGATTGTCGGATGAAATACCAGTGGATAACGGGGTTAAGCAGGGAGATGTCTTGGCCCCAACACTATTCTCAATATTCTTTTCTGTGATATTATCTCATGCATTCCAACATTGTGAGAAAGGCGTCCTCTTGGAATTTAGAACCACAGGAAGAGTTTTTGACTTGAGAAGATTTAACTTCAAGTCTAAGACATCCTATGCACTTATCAGAGAGTTCCTTTACGCCGATGATGTTGACTTTCTGGCTCACACTGAGGAGGATGTTCAAGATATTGTGAACCTTTTTGCTGCCTCGTGCTCTGCTTTTGGATTAAAAATAAGCTTGACAAAGACAAAGGTAATGTTCACCCCCGTAAAGGGTGAACCATATATCAAACCAACAATAGCCATTCATGGTACTTGTCTGGATGTTGTTGAGTCTTTTACATACTTAGGAAGTACACTAACTTGTGATGGATCTTTGGATGCTGAGATTCACCAGCGCATCCAGAAGGCATCTGTGGCCTATGGAACGCTCGAAAAACGGTTATGGTCTAGTACCGGCATTACCCATAAAACAAAATTGAATGTTTATAGGTCCTGCGTGTTGAGTGTTTTATTGTACTCCTCGGAGACATGGACATTGTTTAGAGGACATCTAAGAATTCTTGAGCGCTTTCATCAGAAATGTTTGAGACGTATTCTAAACATCAAGTGGAATTCCGAAACACCTAACACAGAAGTCCTTGCAAGGGCAGGATGCTCAAGCATTGAAACTCTTATCATAACGGCTCAAATGCGTTGGGCAGGTCATGTTGTGCGTATGGGTGATGCTAGATTGCCAAAGCAACTTTTTTACGGTCAGCTGCGTGATGGCAAAAGGCCGCAGCATAAGCCTAAGAAGAGGTATAAGGATTGCTTAAAAAACAACCTTATAAAAATAAAAATAAGTCCTGACAACTGGGAAAAGCTGGCACTAAAGAGAACTGACTGGAGAGTTCATGTGGATGATGGCTGTACCAGTTATGAGAGTGAAAGAATCGTGCATGAAAACCTAAAGCGTCAACTTCGAAAGGGTTACACCTGTCATATTGGAGAGAACATGGAGGGTTGGAAGTGTCTGACATGTGGTCGAGTTTTGCTTTCGAGGGCTGGCTATGTCAATCATAGGAAATCTCACCTGGGTCAATCCATGCAGAATCCAGGAGTAAATAATGTGTCTTGTGCTATCTGTGGCAAGGTCTGTAAGTCGGCTTCTGGTCAAGAGACATATGGTGGTGCATAAGCATCAAATTTTATCATCTGACTCATCCGATTCATCTGAATCATCTCATTCAACGGGGAAGAAGTCTTTTCAATGTCATATTTGCGTCAAACTTTGTAGATCTGCAGCAGGTTTGATGAGTCATTTGAGGGCTCATGCAAGGAAGGGTTCTGGTGGTGGAGTTGTGGGATTGTGAGGGACGGCAATGATCTGTAAAGATTATGCTATTGCCATATGTATGTATGTATATATATATATATGTATGTATATATATATATATATAATATATATATATATATATATATATATATATATATATCCTCATAGTTCGTATATACACAAACGTCAGATAGCGATTGACAAAACCTTTGTTCAATCAAATACTTGTGTAGTAAGTTATTCTAGTTTCGGTCGCTTTAATTTATTTAAGTTATTCTAGTTTCGCCATATAAAGATTTCTTTAGCTCATAAATTAGTTTGTCTTCACTATTGTTATTTTCTATCTCGAAACATTTCGCTTGTTTCATGTAATTGGTGCGTTGAGGCTGACTCAACTTTATAAATTCCCATGTGGTTTGACTCTGTTTTAATAGAATATACCCAACGTGCGGGTCACCTATGACACGAACATAGACTTGCCCAAAGGGTATATATTAACAGAGCAAAGCTACTCAAGTGAGAAGTAGCAGATACCAAGAGGAATTACGGGTCGTAGGAAGCTCTTCTTCTCCCCGTGCTAGGCAATTATTCGGACGAAAGAAGACAAACAACACAATGGAAATTAAACACATATATTGATAAAGGGTACAAAAAATATTGTTGCAAATTTTGATGGCATTTGCTACAGGACTTATCTGAGAGGTGAAATTACAGTTCGTAGGTAAATTAGCGCTAGAAAGGGAATCTACTCGCTGTGGTTGTAGAGTGCTGTAGAGACGCGTCCGTCTTGGTCAGTTCTCGTACGATAAGTGATGGGATTTGATTCTCCCGCCAACCTCGTATTGGCGATTCGCCCCCTAGCAGCAGAGGGAGATAATTCTCTATCGGATTTCCGATATACTCCTAACAAGGAAGAAAACATGCAATGAGCATCAGTGCATGTTAACTGGCTAACTTCTATCTGAATGTCTCAGCGATAAGAATGGTGGGTAACAAAAAAAGAATGGAGATCCTTACGGGAAGACTGCACTAGGGCACCCCCTGGCATTATTGTAGCCATTTTAGTATCTATATTCAATAATAAAAAAAAGTCTATTATTCCTTTTTCTTTTTTTCTTTTAGGCCTTACTTGGGCCTTTTTGGTGGGGTTGTGCTGCTTCGGTTGGAGGTCCTCACGAAGGCACTTCAAAAATATGGTCTGCGAGCCAAAATGGTCTAGGCATAGCTGGGTTCTCGATGAGCATGAATTTTGTCCATTTCTTGTAGATTTACTGTCCATTCTGGGAGGATTCTGACCTTTTTTCTTCTTTTCCAATTCAGTTCAGGAAAAATCAATTGTTCATTTTGTTTAGTAGAATTGGGGTTATTTTTTCTTAATCCTGGTAGAATTAAATCTTCATTCATAATAGATTTAGAGTCTCTTTTTTCCAACTCTAAATTATGTAAAATTGATTGTTCCTTTAGTTCAAAAGAATCGGAGTCATTTTTTCTTAAAACTGGTAAATACAATTGTTCAATAAATGTCTCAGAATTAGAATTAATATTTTCCAATTCTAATTTGGGCTAATTTATTTTTTCATCAAGTTCAATAGAATTAGTATCAATTTTTTCTAATTCTAATTTGGGTAAATACAATTTTTCGTTTAGGGACTTATTTTCGGTCACACGTGGTGCTTTAATTTTCTTTTTCATGGCTACTAAGTGAGTCAAGATTTTTATTTCATACGCACTATCTTCTTTTACATCCTCAGTTAATTTACTGATATTTACGTCGCTATCCAGGCAAAGTCCCGTTATATCGTAATTAGAATCGTTTATTTCAGCAAGTAAATTCTTTATACTATGCTTTCCACATAGTTCAATAAATTTGAATTAGACTCCAATGACGCTAATTCAACGTCTATTTTTCCCTTAGCGGCATTTTTGGTATTTATTAGGGTTTCGACACCGTTCACATTCTTATAATTATTAGGCATTTTTACGACCTTAATGGAAAACTTAACCCATTAAACTGCGCAAATATTAATGACATTAAAGGTCAAATAACATCAACAATATCATTTAAGGCACACAGAAACAAATAATATTAAACAAATATCATTAAGGTAGACAGAATGGAACAATGAACATGCGTTTTTTAAGGTACGAGAATCAGTTGCGTTCCTTCTCCCCTCCTTTCTGGGTGTGAAGACTGCTAGGTAGAAGCTGGACGTGTGACTTTTTCGCTTTTTTGTGTCCCTCGTGGTCGTAGATTTATTTTTAAAATTTTATTTTTCTTTAGGTCAGAAGAATTTTTTTCTGACAGGTAGTTATAATACACTCTTTTTTCAAGGAAATGTATTATTGTGGTAAGTTTGTAGTGTTTATTATTCAAGAGGTGAATAAGAATTTTTTTCCTTCACAAAGAAATGAATTCCAAATAATTTTTTCTCTCCACGTAGGAATTCTTTTGGAGAATTTAAGCAGTCTGGTCGGTAGTTGAAACTTTTAAATACCGACCAAATGAGGATATAAGCTTCGAAGCCTATTTTAGGCGTTACGAGAATATATATATGAATGACTGCAGAAACTGGTCAGACTCGAAAAAAGTCAGACTTTTAATTTGGATACCGCCAAACATACTAGGTTCGTGAATTATGTTCTACCTAGAAAAACTAACGAACTAACGTTCCAAGAGACTGTTAAGCTTCTAACTGAACTGTTTTCCACCAAAACATCTATTTTTCATAAACGATGGAAATGCCTAAATTTAGTCAGGGAGGAAAATGAGGAATTCACAGTTTTTTCGGCGAAAATCAACAAAAGTTCCGAAAGTTGGCGGAACTTTCAGCAGACAACTTCAAATGCTTTGCTTTTTGTCAGGGATTAATTTCCCCAAAGGATGCAGAGGTCAGAAGGAGAGTTTTAAACAAACTCGAAAGTGAGCCTAATTTGACTCTACGACTTTTGGCAGAGGTACGCATGTCCGAAAATTACACTATACGAAGAACAATTCGAAGCAAACCAGAAAGAACTTAGAGCTCTCCCCAGAAACAAAACAAGTCACCCCCTAGCCCCTGTGTGAGATGCGGAGCATTACACTGGTCTACTGACTGCAACTACCGGAAGCGGAAGTGTTTTAATTGTAACCAAACGGATCACAAGTTTTCCCAGTGTAGAAAGAAAGCCGGTAGCAGTTATGTGAAAACGACCAAATGGGACAAGCAAGACGAAGACAACTTCAGAAAATATGTACCAGTATAGATACATGGAAGAAAAATAAATCTACAATTGGATTCTGGTAGTGACTTGAGGATAATTAATCTTCAAACGTGGAGAAAGCTTGAGAGACCTACAATGCTGAAAACTACCAAAATAGCGAGAACAGTAACTGGCGAAAAAATACAATCTGAGGGGGAAATAATTGTGAACGTCACCCAAAATAACAAGACGCAAAAAATGAAGATATTTGTATTAAAAAATACAAATAATCTTTTTGGGAGCGACGCAATACAGGAGTTTGAGCTTTGGGATTCGCCAATAAATACTTTTTGCAAAAAAGTTCAAAATGCAACGGCAGAATCAGAGAAGCTATCAAAAGACTTCAAGGAGACATTCCCAGATGTCTTTTCTTGTGGTCTGGGTTGATGTAACAAAATTTCCGTAAAACTCGAGTTAAAAAACGACTGTCAACCTGTATTTAAAAAGAAAAAGAGCGTGCCTTTGCGTCACTTAACCAAATAGACAAGGAACTCGACAGATTGGAAAAGATCGGCGTAATCTCGAAAATACAATATAACAAGTGGGCTGTGCCAGCCGTCTATATAAAGAAAAAAATCAAACGAAGTTCGGGTCTGCGCAGACTTCTCCATGGGCCTAAATGCAGCGCTGAAAGAGTATATTTACCCACTGCTCAGTCCTGATGAGGTATTCTCAAAGCTAAACGAAGGTACATTTTTTTCAAAAATAGACCTTAGCGATGCGTATTTGCGGGTTCCCATGGAAGAAATTAGTTCCAGACTTCTGTGTATAAACACACACCGGGGACTCTATAAGTTCGAAAGACTAGCATTTGGAGTCAAGGTCGCAACGGCGAAATTTCAACAGGAAATGGATACCATGTTGGGTGGTCTTTATTTCACAATTGCCTATCTTGACGATATACTGATCAAGAGTCAAGATAAGGACGAACATAAAAGGCATGTAAACCAGGTTTTTAAGCGCATACAGGATTATGGTTTCAAGATCAAGGAATCAAAGTGCGAGTTTTTTTTTTAATTAAATACCTAGAACACATAATAGACGAGAACGGAAGAAAGCCAGACCCCGACAGGTCTACAGCAATTAAAGAGATGCCGGCACCAAATAATGTCGCCTCGCTACAAAGTTTGTTGGGACTCGCGAATTATTATCAATCCTTCATACCCAAAATGCATGACTTACGAGCACCATTAAACAAACGCTTGAAAAAAAGACAAGAAATGGGATTGGTCTACCAAATGTCAAGAGGCGTTTAATAAAATTAAAGAAGCCCTAACTTCAGATTTGTTCCTTACTCATTTTGATTCTAACCTGGAATTAATCGTTGCCTGTGACGCCAGTTCATACAGCATAGGAGTGTGCATCTTACACAAGATGCCGGATGAGACAAACAAACCTATCACGTACGCGTCAAGGACCCTCCTCAACGCTGAGAGGAACTATTCGCAGATAGAAAAAGAAGCCCTAGGAATCATATTTGCCATTACCAAATTTCACCGCTATCTACATGGTCGACATTTTTTACTCCAAACGAACCACAAGCCGTTACTAACCATCTTCGGCTCGAAGAAGGGTCTGCCGACTCACACAGCCAACAGGCTGCAAAGATGGGGAGCGATCCTACTTAACTACGATTTTAAAATGGAGTTCCTACCATCACAAAAATTTGGCCATGCAGACGGACAATCTAGGCTAATTCCTAAGATGCGAGAGCCCCTAGAGGATACGGTAATTGCATCCCTACGTACTGAAAGAGACATGAGTCCCGTATCATGCAATAGAGTAAGGGAGCTAGTCACTCTGGAGGAAATTAGAAAAGAGTCTACGAAGGATGAGTTCATCACACAAATGAAGGAAAGAATCGCGAACAAAGACCAACAAGTAGCTAACGCTTATACATTATGCGATGAAGTATTGTTGTATCGAGATCGAGTGGTCGTCCCAGCCACTCTCTAAAGATGGATACAAAAAGATTTTCACGTCGGACACCCGGGGATAACAAGGATAAAAAGTTTAATGAGGTCCTACGTTTTCTGGAAGAACCTAGATAAGGACAGTGAAAATATGGTAAGGACTTGTACGGCAAAGTCTCCACCAATTAACACGCATCCACGTGGATTTTACGGGACCTTTGGACGGATATACTATTTAATAGTAGTGGACAGTTATTCCAAATGGCCAGAAGTGTTTAGATGTAAAAACGCCAATACTGAAGTGGTTATTAGTGCATTACACGAACTGTTTGATCGTTTTGGTGAAGTGGATTGCATCGTGTCTGATAAATGTACGCAATTCACATCAGGGGACTTTAAGGAATTCTGTGAGGATTTCCAAGTAAACCATATCACGACCCCCCCCCTTACCACCCTAGATCTAAGGGAATGGCAGAGAGATTCGTTGACACATTAAAGCGCGCCTTAAAAGAGCCAAGGGCACACCAACAGACAAAGCCCTTCAACAGTTTTTACAAGTATATAGGATTACACCTAACGCAAACACACCGCATAAATAATGTTTGCACGCAAAGTAAGATCTGTATTTAAAAAACTACTTCCCAGACAAATGAAACCCAGTAGAAATCAAACAGCGTCAAAACGCTACGTTCCAGGAGAAAAATTCATTTTAAAATATATAAAGCAAATAAAATGTTCTGAGAATTGGGCACCATTAAAAAAAAGAATTGGAAATATGGTGTATATCATCGACGGACCAAAATTCTCGCACAACAGACAGCTGAGGAAGCGATGGTCAGACGACATTGATAGTGGTCCAGAACAAGAGGAGAACATGGACGTAATTTTTGATACATCTCCGCAACCTGCCCCCGAAAAACGTCAGTCTAATAGAAAAAGGAAAAGGACTGAATTAATCAATATTAACCCAAAAAAGAAAAAATATTGAGACTCCTTCGGAGTTTAGGCTTGGAGGAGGGGTGTTGTAGGTGACTCACCTATGACACGAACATAGAATTACCCAAAGGGTATATATTAACAGAGCAAAGCTACTCAAGTGAGAAGTAGCAGATACGTTCTTCGTGTACGCTGTAACAAGGAAACCCTTTCATTTGTACGTTGATATATTGCTGAATACATCTGTTCTCTACATTTTATCTCTGTGTTGAATTATTATTTATTGACCCTTAAACAGGCCATAACAGTATTAGAGTCTTATTCGGAGGTAGTTGTGTTAATGCAAACGTTTCATTTTCTTTTAAAACATCCATTTCTTCTTGCGTTGCTCCCTTCCATTTTAAAGAATGTTTATAATGTATTGCTTCCTCGAACGTTCTTGTCAATTTCTTAATATGGTAACAGTAATCTAACAATAATTCACCACATCATTTACTTCGTCATTAACGTAATAATCACTTAAATGTTTTGTTCGTGTTATAATTCTTTCCCTATTTTCAATTATTTCTATTGGGTTTTTAAGTAATTGCATATTCAAATAATATCATTTTCCTTTCTTTTGTATTTTGAATGCTTTTCCTTTTGCATTAATTATTGCAAAGTTAAGCCTAGATTCTATGTTGGCAACTTTCTCAGTCGCTGCCTGTACTGAGAAAATATTCTACCCAAAAGAAGGAATATATAATACATCTTTTAAAATGTTACTATTCACCTTCCCATTAGTTTGTGTCATTTTAACACAAACATCTCCCCTTTTTAGCACCAAATTATTATGTCTACTAACATTTGCTAGTTCTATTACATGGTGGGCGGAATCAAAATCCCTAACAAAATTTAAGAATTTGGATACATCATTTAAAATATGGGTTGTAGCACCACAATCTACTAACATATCAAAACAAGATTCATAACTATCATTTATAGAAAACACATAAGTATGCTTATCTGATACTGATATATGTTTTATGTCTTTTTCATTACGTATGCGGCCGTCTTTCGTTTTTCTGCAATACCTCGTGTCATGCGATGTATTTTTACTCCAACGTGTGGGTTTCATGTAGTCTTGGGATTTGTGTCCATGTTTTACATGGAAAACATGTTCCATTAAATTTGTTCTTGTGTTGCTGTCTTGGTTTTCTTTTATTCACGCCCATTACCGCGCATGGAGTTGTATCTTCAGTTTTCCTTGTTTCTTCGAAATTTCTCAAGGCTATGTCATGGTTATGAATGGTCCCGAAGGGTATGATAGGCCCGGGAAGGATCCGATAACGGAGAGCTTGTTGCATACGTGCTTTATTAAGGGAAAGCTATGAAGGGGAATGTCCCCTCCCTGTCTCTCTTCTTCTCTAGCGAGTGGAGGATCTAGGGAGATAACTCAATACAATATAAACATGTTACATTATTATTTTTTTAAGTTCAGTAATGTTTATAGCTTAGTTGGTATTCTTTGTATCTAATAGGCATTCGTTTGGTGGGGATGGGTCTGGTTTTGGTGTCTGGCCTATCGCTTAGTTATGTTATTGGCAGTTGGTGTGGGGGTTCGTTGTTTACCGACGTTTGTGATGGGATAGGAACCGCCGGTATTTTCTTTGTCGATGGTGGGTCTCGGTGTTCTAGTTGGATTGTGTGGGTATGGTTTGATACTGGTATAATGGGTCTCTGGTGGTCCTTTATATCGTTATTCTTGTTCATGTTTGGGAGGTCTAGGTTTGTGTTGCAGGTACCTTCGTTTATTTTACGAAAGAAGCGACGATTTCGGAGAGTGGTCCTCCGGCTCCCATCGACTAAAACACGATATTGTTTATGTGGGAGGGTTTCTACGATCGTGTCTGTGTTGTGCCAATGTTGACGGTGGTTTCCATGCTGGTTCTGGATGGCCACAGGTTCTTCCACCTTGACTGGGTTCAACTGTCTGTATGAACGCATTTGGTTGCGTTTGCAAAACGTTTGTTGACAGCATTTTCGCGTAGGTCGACGAGTTCCAGCCATTCTCGACGGAATTTGTGGAAGCCTCCATCACAAGAAATTTCCTCCGGAACGCCGTAGCTAAGAAAGTACCTCCTGATGCACTGATGCCACCTCTGTCCAACCAGAGTATCTGTCGGCGTAGATGATATATTTACGACCGGCCATGTGAAAGATGTCCGTGACTGCTAACTGGAATGGGTAGTCCGGGTGTATGGGTCTTGATGCAGATTCTTTAGGGTTTGATGGGGTGGTTTCGTTGCAACGTTTACATTGGTCTCGCTAGTTTTGCAACTGTACTCCCATGTCAGGCCAGAAAAAACGTTGTCTAGCATTGTTTTTCATGCTGTTAACACCCTGGTTTTCGATGTGCAGCTGTTTAACAAGTCCAAGGCGTATGCTTTTGGGGATTCAAAACTCTTGAATATTAGTGCGTTGACGGCTCATTTCGCATGTTCCAGAATTCCCTGAGGTGGACAGGCAGGAGCTCCTTATGTCCAGGAAAGCCCGGTCCAACTGTCTCTAACAGGCTCTGATATTGGTGATCCATGTCTGCTTCCCGCTTTATGCGTGCACGTTTTATGGGGGATGTTTCCTGATCATATTGGCATTGTATTCCTGCCTCTACTGCCTCTTCCAGGTCGGTTGCTTCCATGGCTGTAAGCTTGGTGGTCGGTGCTGGGATACGGGACATCCCGTTTGCTCTGCCATTTGTATCGCCAGGTATCGCTATGACCTTGAATTTGTACATCAAGGTCTGTTCTCGAATGCCCAATATTCTTGGATTTTTTTATTTTGCTGAGGCTACGGTCGTTGAATATCGGTACGAGGGGGTTGTGGTCGATGGTGAATATCAGGTGTTGACAGCCCAAAACAAACATTCGGCAATTCTCGAAACCAAACTTTATGGCGAAAGTTTCCCCTTCGATGTGTGCGTATCGACTTTCCGCGGTTCTGGTTAACCGAGAACCTGCGTGGACGACTTTCCAATGTCCCTGTCCACAAAGATGATTTGTTGTGAATGGACAGTCACAATGTTTTTGGAGTAGGGTAAATCCTATCCCTGTTCGGCTCCAGTCCGTGGTTAGGCATGTTAGTCGATTCATTTCGAATGTCAAGACGCCATCTTGGATGCTGCTTAAAATTTCGGTTTTGGACCGCCGAAAAAGCTGTTCTAACGTTTCATCCCAGTAAAATCTGCTTTTGTCTTTGAGCAGTTCCTGAATGATGACATGACAGGTGCCTGGGCGAATGCGTACGAAACTTGGTTGATCAAGCCAAAGAAAGATCTAACTCCCGTGACATTCGTTGGGAATGGGAAGTCTCTGATGCCTTCTAACAGTTTTTGGGTAGGTTTATACCATGTGGAGCTGACGTCGAGTCCGGCGAATTCCACATCGTCTTTTGCGAAGTGAAACTTGTCTGGGTTAAAGACGATCCCATTATTGGCACAAAGCCTGATGTATTTAACTGTGTGCCAAAATGAAAGTGCTATGTTATCGTCCCATAGGATGAATTCATCCACATAGCGTGTCACACGAGGGAACCCTTCCGTGATATCATCAAACCGCTTTGTGTAGCTGTCATTTGATGCTTTGAAACCTTGAGGAGCTCGTAGATATCGATATCTCCCCCACTCTGTGATAAAAGTGGTGGCGTCGCGCGCTTCCGCGGAGAGGGGTAGCTGTGATATCCATTCCAAGCATCGAGGACTGTTTTCTTTTTTCCGGGAGGCACGGTACTGACGAGGTTGACTGGGGAAGGTGTGTGGTATGTTTCCCGTCTTGTAGCTGCATTTAGGCTTTGCAAGTCGACCGTTCTTCGCGGGCGTTCGTCTTTTTTGGGGACTGTAATCATTCGGGAACACCATGTTGTCGGTGTTCTGGCGGGGACTAGTTCGATGATGTTGAGTGCGACATCTGCATCCAGTTGCGACTTGACCTCTTTTTTCCAGTGATGAGGTACCGGGTTGGGTTTGTGAACGGCGATGGGTTTGCAATCGTTCAAAAATGAAATGGAGAATGGTTCACCTGTCATGGTCTGCAACTTTTGGTGGGTGCAGGTGTTGAAGGCGCTGTTGGCAAAATAGCTTTTTTATCCATTTCTCCATCTCTCCACGATGTTCAGATGTGGCGGGAAGTGGCAATGTGTCTGGTACTGGTGGGTAGGGTGACCGTGTGGGGCATGCCATCCTTCGTTGTTTGGTCCTCTTTTGCGGCAGCTATTTTACTCCTGGGTTGTTCGGGGAAAAGTCCTTGTCAACAAATCCTAACCGTTTTAGACCTGTTTGCAAAATATACAGACCATTACTCCTTGGGTATACGTATATGGTTTCTGAGCAAGCCCTATCACCCAGCGACAAGGTGGCGATTAATGCCCCTTTTATTGGTAAGCTGTTGTCGTCGACAGCACGCAAACGGTGTCGAGTACACAATAGGGAGTCGTGGCTACATCCGAACTTCGTTAAGATGTCTTCCCCTATTGTGCTTTTCTGAGCCCCTGCGTCTGCTACAGATGTTACTTGGACGGTTTTGGGCTCATTCGAGTGGCCGTCCAAGCCTTCTGTGGGTGGTTGCATACAGGGTGACCTGTATGTTGATGAATGGCGGTGGTTCCAGTTTCTCCTGCCAAAATCGGTTTTCGGTCCAGGTGCCGTGTGGGATTCCTTCCCTTCCGTCTAGTCACAATAAGAGTTGTGTATTCATAGTAGTAATGAAGGACACATCTTCGTCCTGGGCATATCCGGCAGTGTCCTCTGTTATGCAGTTTGAGGATGCTGCCGTACTACGACATACAGTCGCAAAGTGATTTGCTACCCCACATTTGCTACATGGTCTTCACCATGCGGGGCGATGTTTCCTTTCTCTGGGGTGGATATCGTATCCGCAGCCCTTGCATTTATTGGTGTGGGTCTCATGGTTCCTGTTAGGTGGGGTGTGTTTCTTGTATTTGTTCCGCTGGTATGCAGATTTAATGGGGGTGATGTGACCGGGGCTGGATATCTCCGCCGGTTGGAAGTGGTTTGTGGCCCTGGCAGTCGATTCCAAAGTCAGCAACCGCTCCACTAGGTCATTCAGGGTTGGTAGTGCATATATTTCCGTTAGGATTTTGTTCTGGTGGGACACATTACGCAGGCCAGCAATGACTTGGGACTTTATTAAGCCTTCGAAGCTCGAGGCTATACATTCCGGTGTGGAACATCAATTGTGTTCCTGAAATGCACAAAGCATTGCCTGTGCTTTCAGGCGAGACACGAACGTCGTTATCGTTTCTCCATCACTCTGCTTCATCCTGTAAAATTCCTGTCTGTATACTTCTGGATGAACAGACTTCACTGCCACAGATTTAATATATATATCATTAGTTGTTGTTCTGTGGCATTTTAGAGGTTGTCGGGGCCGACGAAATTAACCAGTCTTTCGTTTACCTCCGGGCTGCATGCGGATCGTAGGTCGTTACGCGCTTCGGTCGGGTCGGTCAGTGAAGTCATCTGTTTATACCTACTCCAAGTGTCTTGGAAAATTATCCACTTGTTATCGCTCAACTCGGCCTCTATTACTGAGCGCCCGTGTTTTACGTGTTGTGTGTGTGTTTGGGGAGCAGTCTGTTGCTCAGTTGGTACGAAACGTAGCATGAAGCGCATCATTTACTCCTGCATGGCGAGCTGTTGCTGCTGTAATTGTATGATAAGGCTCATTGGGTCGAGTGTAGCTTGCTGATTTAGTGTGGCTTCATTGGGGTTGTTAGCCTGGGTGGTGTCTTTCTTACCTTAGACATTTTTGGGCGAGTGGGTTATGTGACACGAACGAGACAGTAGTAAACAACAATGGCGGCGTAACCGTGTGGCGGCGACAGTGTATATTTACTGGGTGAACTCAGCCATAAAGTGTCTACGACGAAAGTTCGTAGATGACAGCAGTTGTTGCTGGCAACACAATTTTATTTTGGTACGAGACCGAAACAATTTCACAACGTTGAAGCATCGAACATGGAGAGGAAGAAAAGAAAAATAATGGGCACTTACGATAGGCTTCGTATTCAGGTTTCCTTTTCTTTTCCTATTCGTTTTTTTTTTACTTCTCGTGGTGAGGTCACTTCTGACACCATGTCATGGTTATGAATGGTCCCGAGGGATATGATAGACCCGGGAAGGATCCGATAACGAAGAGCTTGTTGCATACGTGGTTTATTAAGGCAAAGCCATGAAGGAGAATGCCCCCCTCCCTGTCTCTCTTCTTCTCTAGCGAGTGGAGGATCTAGGGAGATAACTCAATACAATATAAACAGGCTGTTTTAAAATTTTGAAATGTCATTTAGAAACTTAGCTATGAGCAATCCGTCACTTATTATTTCCCCATCATTACTTTAGAAAAGTAGCTACATTCTCAGTCGGTTATACCTTCTTCCAAGTTTTTCCTTAATGAAGTCAATTCAGTGTATAAGATTATCACTCTTGACTTCCCACGTGGCAGAAAATGGTCCCTTAAAATTCTTAGTGCTTTTCTGCCGTCGTTATATGTGTTTCAAATTATTAATGATAAGCTTCTATCGTCGAGGTACTGGACAAATTTTCAAAATATTTCAGCATTCTTATTGGTGTCCACTTCTTCATTAATCACTGCGGTGATGGTACTGTATAGTTTCTGTGTTCTCATATATCACAGAAATTTCACTTCCCATAATTTATACTTTCTTTCATCTCCGTTAAACATTAACCTATGAGTTATGTTAAATTCTTCGTTTCTTCTAGTTCTGTTATATTTTTAATATACAGATGAAATTATATGGAGGATAGGAATGATAATGTAAAACCAGGGTGTTATAAGATTAACAAGGATTTATTAAAACAGAGTAGAACATGCTTCTAACTCTCAAGCGAACTTAACCAAGAACTGAACGCTGCGTTCCAAATGTAAACAAAACGCTGATCAACGGAAGCAAATCTATTTTTGATTAAGTCTATTTAGGTGTACCTAAAACCTTCATTTTTTGAGTAATTAACTACAGTGAGCACGCTTGGGGTTAATTTGTAGGTGCTTCACTTTAATGCGACTTCGCTTTGGTCGGTTCCTACAAAGTTCATTTGCATTTGTTTGCACAGGGGGTGATAGAGTTGGTAATTGGAATGTGTCCATTAGTAAGTCCAATGGAATGGTTAGTATGCTATCGTCTATGTTATTTGTAGTGTGTCTGGGTCGTAGCTGATTTTTGTGCTGTGTCCAGACTTGCCGTGTCCATTCCAACTTGCACATCGTACACAAATTGTCCTTTTTTCTGTGTATGGTGCCTTGGTACCCAGTTTGACTGTCCAGGCCTGTAATTTCTCGCAAATACTGGTGTGTCTGCTGGGAATGTTTCTCCTTTTTGACAAGTGTCTTGTCTCAGGTGTTTTTGTGGACGTAAAAAAGTGTGGTGCGAAGCTTTCTTCCCATGTGTGCCTTTGTTGGTGACATGCCGTTCTTTACTGCACTATATGGTGTTGTTCAATATGAGAAGAAAAATGTTTGTAGTATCTCCTCTGTCGTTCACTCATCCTTTGCTTTGAGTAGAGCATGTTTAAATGTGTCCACAAAACATTCTGCTTGTCCATTGAATTGTGGGTGGTAGGGTAGTGATCGAACATGAGTGATGCAATTTACATTGCAGAAGTGACGGAACAACTCTGATGTGAACTGTGTCCCATTGTCCGAGACATTGTCCGAGACTAATGTTTCCGGAGGCCCTGTTGACTGAATAGTCGTTTAAGAATGGTAATAGTTGACTGAGTGCCCGTGTTTTTCATCGGAAAAATATCTGGCCATTTGGAATGGGTATCTACTATTACCAGAAAATTAAGACCATTTATAGGACCAGCAAGATCCATATGTACACGGGACCATTGTGAGTCCACAATCCGAGGTGGATTTTTCTGTGCTTCCATATAAGATACACAACTCTTGATTGATTTTCGATGTCAGAGTCCACATTAGGTCAGTACACCACACTGCAGACTATGGCTTTCATCCAATTAATGCCGGGGTGTCTTGAATGCAGCTGTTTGAGCACTGCTTTCCTGAGCTTCATGGAAACCACAACACGATCTGCAAACTTGACGGACAGAGAATCACTGCACTGTTTAGATTGTTAAAGGTCTCCTGTGAGATCAGGAGGCCATGACTGTCTGAGAAACTGAGAATACTTTTTGTAGCATTAGATCACGTTGTGTTTCTCGTTTAATATCCACTCTTGTCACAGGAATTGTTCGGATGCAATCGGTGAATGCGCGCTCAAAATCATCCTCAATGTTGATGGTAGCGATGTCTGTGTCATCATCTGGGACTGATTGTGAACTGATAAGGCGTGATAAAACACCAGCCAGTCCAAATTCTGTAGTCCTGCGGTACTGAATGTTAAAATCATACCCTAGTAGAATGATTGCTCAGAGTTGGAATCGACTAGCTGAATATACTGGAATTACCCTTTTTGCACCAAATATTGCTAGTAAAGTCTTGTGGTCAGTCAGGAGTGTGAAGCAGCATCCAGATAGCATTTTGTGGAATTTCTTCACAGCAAATATCAGTGCAAGTGCTTCCTTTTCTACTTGGCTGTAGTTGCGCTCAGCAGGCGCCAGGGATCTGGCTGCATGCATGAAGGCTTTTTCTGTTTTATCCACAAAAATGTGTGAGATCACAGCTCCTACACCATGGCTTGAGGCATCCGCCGCTACTAAGAAACTTCCATAGTGACTCACCAATCCGAGAAATGAGCATAAACTGCTTACGTCTGATGGGGCTGGCATGCGTTGAATAGCTGCCACATTCGCTGGATTTGGTCGACGACCTTGACGGTCAAAAATAAATCCCAAATATTTGAAGGAACACAAATAAAAATGACACTTTTCAGATCGAAGCTGGAAACCAAAGTCTTGAATGTGTGTCAGACCTTTGTTGATACGTTCTGTCAACTCTTGTTTTGATTGGCCGTCAACAATATCATCGAGGAATGCAGCTGCACCATCTACTCCAGTTAACATAGTGTCCATGATCTGCTGGAATTTAACAGGAACTGTTTTTACTCCAAAAGGCAACCGTGTGTTTATTGTCAGCAGTTCCCTTGAGGCTGCAGAGACCTCATCTTGTAAATAAGCCTCTGTAGGGTCTAATTTGGCAAAACAAGTGCCACCGTTGAGTATGGTGAAGATATTGTCCGGAATGGGTAGAAGGTATTGAAGATACACTAGTGCTGCGTTGAGACCAGTTGAAAAATCAGCACCCAACCGAATTGAACCATTGGCTTTTTAAACTACTACTATGGATGCTGCCTACTGTGAGTATGTTACGGGTGTGATAACCTTCAATTCTTCCAGGCGTTTCAGTTCCCTGTCCACCAGGGGTAATGCTACATGTGGTACTGGTTGTTTGGGTCGGAAGACAGGTTTGGCAGAGGGCTTAAAAGTCAGTGTGGCTTCAGCTTGAATGCAGCATCCCAGGTTGCTTGTAAAGACTGGGGAAAACCGTTTGATAATATCTCCGGTCTGTAATGGCACCCTGGGCTGAAGATTTGACTACTGCGTTACAGACAAAATTGAGTGGGATGTCGAGGAGACCCATTGACTTGATAAAATCAAGTCCCAACAAGTAATATTTCGAACCTGCAATATATATTCTACCAGATGCTGTTTTGTCTTTAATCCTGATAGTTGCTGGCAACTCACCCGTTATGTGGACACAATCACCGGAAGCGCTATGCACTACATGTCTTGTAGGTGTTAATGTAGGCTGGACTATGGTTTTCCATACGAGGGTCATGTCTGAGGCACAATTTGTGCTTGATATTTGTGTATGACACATACACAAATATCAAGCACAAATTGTTGTTCTGTGATTGAAGAGATCTTAAACCGCTCACATTCCTTGTTGACGATGATTGAATAAGTCGTGAAATTGGCTGTATCCTCCAATGTTGTATTCAAAGAGTTGAATCTTGCATTGAAAAGTAAAGTGTGTTCCCCGAAAAAAAAAATTTCAATGTTTCTCCTGTTTCAGTGAATCTACAGTGCCGTTTCGGTAAAATACTGTTAACATATTTTTCGTGTTCGGCTGGGCCAATTTTTCGAAGAAGAAGTCTCACCATCCAATCGTCCGATTGATCTTTAAAATCTATGTTAAATAGATCCTCAAAACGTGCATACCATGTTTTGAACGTAGACGTAGCATAGTAGTGAAATTTCGTTATAGAATTTTATAGAGAATCACCTGACACTATGACTTTTGTTTCAACAGGTGTCTCTTCAGATTTTCCTAATTTTTCTGAAAAAATATCCATTAATCTCAGCAGCTGTTCCAAAAAGTTTTTGAATAGTAGGATCCATTTTATTTATTTATTTAAATGTGGGAGAAATACAATTTGAGCCCCAGAAAAAAAATTATCGTCGTCAAATAAGTAGCGTTTTTTTAACGTACCTTATTTTGTGTATTCCGACAATCAAAAAATTAAGAATTCTGAAGTGTGTGACTTCGAAATGAATTGCTCGTTGTCAAATTTCTCTCTTATTATTATTTTTCCCCTTTGAAAAATATCGAGTGTTTGTGGTTGTAACTTCGTTACTTTCTGTTGTCAACTTGTGATCAATTTTCCGGGTTTATGCGATAATCTCATCCTCTTCGCCAGTTTCTGTTATGTTTTTAACATACAGATGAAATTATATGGAGGATAGGAATGATTATATAAGACCAGGTTGTAATAAAAGTAACAAGGATTTATTAAAACACAGAGTAGAAAATGTTTCTAACTCTCAAGCGTTCCAAATGTAAACAAAACGCTGATCAAAGGAAGCAACTCTATTTTTGTTTAAGTCTATTTAGATGTACCTAACAAGTTCCATAACCATTTGCATGACAGGGGCTCATAACCTGCTGATATGAAATGTTTTAGTCGACTCATAGTGTTTGTAAAAATGAGAACACAAGATGTATTTTACGGAGGTAATAGAGGCACGTACTTACACGTTCATTTACTGCACTGAAATGAATGTACAAGAAGGAATAAAAACAAAGGGAAAAACGAATTGCACGCCAATTCTTGGTGGCGCCAACAACATGTCGCGTAGTGATTTAATATGTATTTATAGGGACGCGACTTACAGGCAGTAGCCTCATATGCCAAAGGGACTATTTTAGTTGTTAAAAATTAACAGGAAGAAATATTTGTTTGTCCCAAATATTCAGTTTTTTAGTATTTTCTTGTTGATTCTTTCGGATAGCTCTTAGCTTTATTTCAGTTTAGACGGTAGAAGGAGCTGAAATGTCTACCATTAGGATAGCTATCTTTTTAATACTGTTCCGAATGGCGTCCGAACCGAATTGATTTTATTATTATTATTATTATTATTATTATTATTATTTTCAAACTGCTATCCCCAAGAGTGTGGGGGGGGGGGCTAACAGCCAGTGACGTAGCAAAACGATAATTTTTCATGACCAGGCAAAAATGGTAGGGACAGTTCTTGACCGCGTGGAAGTGGAAGTGGAAGTAGAAATGAGAGCCAAGGCCTAAAAGGCTGAAAGCCCTTTAAAGGTTAGGTTTTCTCACCAATTTCGAAATAGCACCAAAAAGTTCGCAGTAATGCCAAATCTTATTCATTCATCATTTTTTCCTACTACAAACTTTTACATTTATTTGTTCTTCACAACTTACATATCCGTTCTGAGGCGCGAGGCTAGAGTCGTAGGAAATGGACTCGTCGATCCGATTTCAAATCCTAGCACCTAGCCAAAACACACTTGACGCCTGGAGGAGCGCTAGAAACAAAGCCAAGATGGATGCCCGACACTGCACCAACACCTACTGGCTAAACCTGTGCCGCGGGATAGAAACAGCTGTCAACACGGGAGATGCAAGAGGCATGTACGAGGGCATCAAAAGGGCTACTGGCCCATTCAAAACAAAGACTGTACCACTAAAAGACAAAACAGAAAGAGTCATCACTGACCAAGGGAAGCAGCTGCAATGTTGGGTTGAGCATTACCTGGAACTGTATGCAACCGAAAACGAAGTGACAGAAAACGCCCTAAGTGCCATCTCTGATCTGCCGGCAATGGAAAAGCTGGACACACTACCAACGGTGGAAGCCATCGACAGGAAAGCAACCGGGAATGACGGCATACCAGCAGAGGTCTTGAAAAGCGGGAAGGTAGCGCTACTCCAACCACTACACGAATTACTCTGCAGCTGCTGGAAACCAGGACATCCCTCAGGACATGCGGGACGCTACCATCGTCACCTTATACAAGAACAAAGGATATCGGAGCGACTGCAACAATTACCGGGAATTTCCCTCTTCAGCATAGTTGGAAAAGTTTTTGCTCGTGTTACACTGGCGCGTCTGCAGACTCACATCTATCCGGAGACACAGTATGGCTTCCGAGCAAACCAGTCAACTGTGGACATGATGTTCTCACTACGCCAGGTTCAGGATGTGCTAGGAGAGCAGATGCCACTATATACCGCATTCATAGACCTAACGAAGGCATTCGACCTGGTCAGACGAAGCGGACTTTTTAAATTGCTACAGAAGATAGGCTGCCCACCCAGACTTTTTGGAATCATTAGCTCCTTCCACGAAAACATGCACAGTACAGTTTGTTTTAATGGAGCAACATCCGAGGCATTTCCAGTCAGCAGAGGAGTGAAGCAGGGCTGTGTACTTGCACCTATGCCGTTCGGGATATTTTTCTCTTTGCTTCTCCAGTATGCCTTCAAGGACTGCAGATACACACCAGAGTTGATGGCAAGTTGTTCAACATCGTCTTAGAGATAAGACCAAAGTCACGAAGGTCCTCATCCGGGAATTGCTATTCGCCGATGACGCAGCCTTAACGTCACACACTGAGCACGGACTGCAACAGTTTGTCAGTCGACTCACACACGCCTGCAAAGAGTTCGGGCTTACCAGTCTAAATAAAACAAACGTCATGACACAAAGTGTAGGACATCCCTCCGAACCTTGTCATCAACGGGTACAGCCTGGAAGCAGTGGAGAGCTTCAAGTATCTTGGGTCCAATTCAGTCTCCACGGACAGTGAAGTCAACAGCAGAATCACGAGAGCGGAGGCAGTTATGGCCAAACTGAGCCAGAGAGTCTGGGACAATGCCAGCCTTACTAAATTGCGCGTCTACAAAGTGTGCGTTCTCAGTACTATCCACTACAGTAGCGAAGCCTGGATCACATACTCCTACCACGTGAGGAAACTGGACAATTTCCACCTCCGATGCCTACGCCGCATTCTACGCATACGCTGGCAGGACAAAGTGCCCAACACAGACGTGCTGGAAAGAGCAAACATGAACAGCATGCCCGTCATCATCTGCGAGAGACGCCTGCGTTGACTTGGTCACGTCAGGAGGATGGACAAATACCGCATTCCCAAAGACCTACTGTATGATGAATTAGTAGAGGGCACCCGACCGGTAGGGAGACCACGCCTGCGCTTTAAAGATATCTACAAGAGGGATGTGAAGACATGCCACATCAACACCAACACATGGGAGGCTTGTGCAGAAGACCGTGCGACCTGGTGCCTCCTCGTTAAACAAGGAACGAGAAGGAGTAAAAAAGAGAGGAAAGAAGCCGCCGCAGAAAAGAGAGCCAAAAGGAAAGAGAGACAACATCAACTCCAGCAAACATCACTGTTTGTTTGCAGTCACTACACCAGAGATTGCCATTCAAAAATTAGTCTGTTCAGCCACTCACGCAGTTGTAGATTTTTTAAAAAGCGGACACTACGCCATCGTCTTTAGTAGACGGAAGTGTCGCGTCCACTACTACGCTCCAAATTACTCGATTCCTTACTCGCCTCCTTCCTCTCTCAGACTTCCAACTTAACTGGGTCAAGCAGGCGGTCGGCAGCCGGCCAAATTTCAAAGCAAGGTCAAGTTCGCCTCACAGACTTTGTTCTCCCACTTCCGTCGATAAACTGACCAAAATACCCACATTCCTGCACGAATGTGCGCTTTTTGTGCATTACAACCTGCACCAGGCCGTAACGACCTCAAAGAGAGGTTATAGATGGTCACGGCTTTCTGCCTTGCGAAAGTCTGTTTCTGACCCCTTGCGTATAATTAGTTCTGCCGGCAAACGCATTTCCACAACGAAACTCGACGTGTTAGCGGCGAGAATTTCCAGTTAAGAAATGGGTTTCAGGGCAACGAGAGCGACCCTACGGGGTCGGGCTGACCAGATTCTGTCCGGCTTCCCTGCGCTGGGTATGCGCACTTGGGCTCGCTGCAGCGGTCGTCACCTCGGTGACTCGATCAAACCGACCCAAGTTGCCTCCAGTTGCTAAAGAGCAAGTCCAGTTTGGTGAGCCTTAGGGTAAGATTCCATTCCTGGCAAAACACTCTCTCTCTTCTCTCTTCGGCCACTTCTCGACCTCGGCTTGGCTCGCATACACATCTCGGCTCCCGGTTCTCGCCTCCAGTCTCCTGCCTCCAGCTAGCTGTCACTACTCCGTTCCTGCCCGACGACGTTCCAGTCCCGACGACCTATGCCTGCCCTTCCAGCGCGACCCCGCTCGACCAGCTCCATGCGCCAGCCTCTTCTTCTTCAACGGTCCTTTTCAGGACCAACTTAGTCGTTTCACTTCTCTTCTCCTCTGGCCTCTCCTCTGGCCACCTTCGGCTCCGGTTCGATCCTGTACCTAGGCCCTGCCTAGGTCTCTCGGTACCCGCTCGTGGCTACCTCGGTCTCGGCCCTTTCGTTCGGTTTCGTCTCGGTCCACGCTCCCCGCCGACCTCACACGGTATCACCTACCCGCTGGTGAACCGCACTCACGTTCCTACGGTATCCCAACATACCGGCAAACCGTACACGTTCCGACTGACCACCGACCAGTCCGCTGCCATCGCTCGACTACGCCTTGGTGTCCCGCTTCACGCCCCTCGCTGCCGACGCATCCTGCAGTATCCCACGTAATGGCAAACTGCACACGTCCCAGCTAACCGACGACCAGACCTGCCTCGACTCGGCCCCGCCAGGTTTCTACTTCTCGCTGCCGACGACCCTGACTACCGCCGATCCAGCCTCGAACCAGCCTTCTCATTCGACTCTTCCTTCAGCGACCAGCTACTACCTTCGTCTACCAGCATTACTTCATATTGGATCATCAACATATCTCCAGCCTCCGGAAGACCCAGCACGTTCAGCTTTGATCTACATCGACCTTCGACCCGCAGTGCCCATCGCGCACATTCCCGATCGTCTACGCAACCGACCTCTTCCCGGACTAAGATACCAACGACCCGACCAATATCCTTCAACTTTCATCCTTCATCTTTGTGTACTTCGGTAATAAAGATTTCTGTTTCTTGTTAACCAAATCTCCTCGTTTGTCCTCCTTTACCTGGTTTGTGTCATTCAATCGCTTTTAAACAAAAGTCCGCGGAGTCGATGCCCGTATCGACCTCTGCGACAGAAGTATGCCAACAACAATCGTCCAAATTATCGATCTAACGGAGATAACTATAGAACGCTAATTAGTGTCAGTCAATCGAATCATAGATTCCATCATGATCCACTGCAAAAACCAGAACACAATGGGTTTATGAGTCGTCTCGTATCTTCTAGAATAGCAATTTTGGCACATCATTCATTATTTTAAGGGAAACATATAAATAGGGAGAGTCACACAATTTTGCTAAAAAATAGATTGAAAGTGGAAATTGAATCTGAGTTAAGTTAATTATCGGAAAAAAGGTTTATAAAAAGAAAATCGAATGTTATCTTTTTTCCAACCGTAGAAAAAAAAATTACAATGGAAAAGTTGTGGAGACAAAGTTGTGATTTAAAATAATTTATTCAATAAAATAAAAAATTGAGGTCTTGCATAATGAGTCCCTTATGCTTATATTTAACAATGGCACGAAGCCGAAAAAAGGAAAAAAACTTATCAAATTTACAATTTCAATCAACACAAACAAATTCTTACTTGGAGTGGATAATTACAATTAAAACAATTTCTTCTTTCTCCTTTCTTTCCTTGTCCCGAGACAAATCCTTCTGCTGCTGCTAGGGTTAACAGTTTGGGGGAAAGGAGGTGACGACACTTGTTGTTTACATTCTTTCTGGTCCCTGTTTTTACAGAAAATAAATCTTCGGCAAAATTGCCGATACAATACAAAGTGTCTAGGGATTTAGACACTTATTCTCATAGAGATATCACAATATTTATCTCTTGTGTTTACTTCAAAGCCTTAGCAAAAATAAGTTTGTTTACAATACAAATTAAATCGGTCGCAAACCGATTTTTACATCAAATTTACTCTCTCTGGGAGTAATTTACTTATATGATTTTCAAATAAGTAATAAATAACAGGAAGGCTATGCCCAACATGCAATATTTTGACAATCTTCGTCTATCCTGTTATTAAAAATAATTCTAACGTTGAATCTTTCGAACGTGACAGTTTATATCAATATCTATACTTACCTGTATAACTAATGCAATCTACTCTCGCGCTACTTAAAACCATCCGAGCAAATTTATTTATTTATTTATTTATTTTTTAAATTCTCCAAAATTAACTCCCTTCACCTCCACGACCTCTCATCCAAGAAGACATATAATCACTTTTTTTTACTCGGATCTGTAGTGAGAGGTTTGAAATTTCTTACTACTTGATTACTGCTAAAAAAAAATTTAACCATACCGAGAGAAGTGAGAAATAATATTAAGGAAAGAAATTGGTGAGTCAGTATTTTTGGCCTTTTTTCTCCTTTTATTCAGTTAATAAACTGAAGTCGTTTTTCTTTTGGATTTTGAATTTCTTAAAAAAAAAAAAAAAAAGTGTTATATAAATAATGGAGAAAGTTACAGAAGCAAAGCTACAGCTTTTTTCAGATGTTTCTGTGGATCAGAATGCCGGAGAATTTGACGTCCATTCTCCTCTGAGAGAAAATGAACTGGATTGTTACTACAATCACGAAAGTTCAAATAAGACTTTTCTGACGAAGTTCCAGCTTCCGTCACCATTGGAAAAGCAGAAAATAAAAGAGCCCCATTCGAATCAGTTTTGGAAAAACAGGGAGGCGACCCTAAAAACGCTTACCCTTCCAGGTTCCTGCTGATGTAGAAGGATGTAAGAATTTAAACAGCTTGATAGATAATAGAATTAAACTTATGTTTAATTTACACGAGAGCCAAGTGAGAGAGGCTCGTATGAAGGAGCCATTGGCGGGAAAGTCCGACGCCATTGATGGTCCTGACCCACCCAGGTATAATAATGATTTCTCTGATTCGGAGGGGGAGGCTGAGATTTTCAGTCATTGCTCTGAAGCTGATAGCGAGCAGATTTTGGAAAGCGAGATTAAAACTCGTAATGTGGAGTGGAATGCCTTTATTTCGAAGGTCGCTTCGAAACTAGATATTCCTTGTGTTGAGAGGAACAAAGACTCTGATTTCAAATCATATATAGCGGATCACCTGTTGGCTCCGAGAGTTAAGGAGGCTATTAGTCTGCCATTAGATGGGTCCGTTATTAGAGCACTGGAAGAGGTCGATTCTGAATATCAGACTAGGGGGAAAATAAAATGTTTTCGATCCTCAGAGGATCAGAAATATATGGTGGTTAATGACCACTTTACCCAGTTCTTTCCCCCCGTCTTGACGAGAACATCGAAGAGGGTATTATGGCGCCTTCTAGTGGGAAAGACTTTATTCGCGGCGCTCAGTATAGATTTTCTAGCAAATCTGCGGATTCTGCTAATTTGTGCCTTAAGAAGCTGGATTCGAGTGCTCGACTTTTGCTTAGGCAAATATCATATGGCTCATTAATTACTTCTTATACTGACGCGTCGGGTTCAGTGGCAGATAGACAAGAAGCCCTGCAGGCCCTATCCCAATTATTTCAATCTATGGCCGATGTCACGTCCAGAATTATTTTGGGTTCTGTGTCATCAAGGCGCAGTCTTTATTTAAGGGACATGGCTTTTAAGAATAAAGCCACAGAAAATAAACTTTCACGCCTACCTACTGTAGGTCCCAAACTGTTTTCTGGAAGGTTTTTCGAGGTTTTGCATAGCAGTGCAGAGAACCTTAGAAATGCTAGGGAGACACAGCACGTCCGGAAGAATTTTTTGGGAGCGAAGCGGAAGTTGGAGAGCCCTAAGAAAACGAATTACGCTAACTCTTCGGGTTTTGGGCAGAAAAGGCTGAAGCAGGAAGGCTCCAACTTTAAACAGGGGAGAGGACAAAGTGCTTCGACCTGGACAAAGGAGCAGTCGGGGTTTCAGAAATCCAGGTTTCAGAAGTCGTTGGGGTTTCGTCCCCAACGACAATAAGCTGTGTATTTCCTCAATCCGAGCCGGTCGGGGGACGACTAGCAGGATTTTTACAGGGTTGGAAGAAGATTACTTCCGACCGCTGGATTTTGAACATAGTCCGGGAAGGGCTAAAACTTCAGTTTGCTTCAGCACCGAGGCGAAGCGGTGTAAAAAAGACCGCATTCAGTTCGTCTTACCAGAGAGACGTTATTTCAGAAGAAATAAGAGACTTGTTAGGAAAACAAGCAATAGAGTTAGTCCCCAGAACCCAGGAAGGTCAGGGATGTTACAGCACCTTCTTTTTAGTTCCAAAGAAGGACGGAGGGTTCCGTCCCATTCTAAATTTGAGAGGGATAAATTCCCATCTGGTGGTTCCCCATTTCAAGATGGAAACTTTCAGGACTATTCGTCGGGCCTTGAGGAAAGGCGATTGGATAATAACGGTGGACCTAAAGGATGCTTACTTCCATGTTCCCATTTTCCCAGGCCACCGGCAGTTTCTGCGGTTTCATTTTCAGGGGAGGCACTACCAATTCAAAGCTATGCCCTTTGGTCTTGCAATAGCCCCAGAGTGTTCACAAAAATGATGTCAGCACTGGGGGGATTTCTCAGGTCCCGTCAAATACATATTTTCATGTACCTGGACGACTGGTTAATCAGAAATCAGGATCAACACATTCTCAATCGACAAGTAAAATTAATGCGGGACCTTCTCCGAGATTTGGGATTGTTCCTAAACTACCAAAAATCTCAACTGATTCCATCTCAAAAGGCAAATTATCTAGGGGCTCTCTTCAATTTGAAAGAAGGAATAATTTATCCTTCAGAGGAGAGATTCCAGAATCTGGTACTACAAATAAATTGTATCTTGGAGGCAAGGTTCTGCCAAGCTCACAGGTTTCTCAGACTTCTAGGTCTTATGGCGGCTTGTATAGATCTGATCCCCTGGGCCCGGTTGCACATGAGGCCTATCCAGTTCTACCTTCGGTCATGGTGGGTCCCTCGGACGGACAATATCAAGAAGATGATCCCCATAAACAGTTTCTTAGCAAGTCACCTTGTATGGTGGACAAGGAGGGAGAATTTTTTCAAAGGGGTACAGCTTCATCATGCAGAGCCTCTAGTTCTTTGGACAGATGCCTCAGAAAGGGGCTGGGGAGCTCACTTGAACTTTCATCAGGTGGCAGGAGTTTGGGACGATCTCCAAGTAAAGAACCACATCAATTGGCTGGAGCTAAAAGCAGTCCAGCTAGCTCTTGTTCAACTGCTACCTCATGTCAGTGGGAAGAGAGTTCTGTTAAGGTGCGACAATTCCACAGTTGTAGCTTACATCAACAAAGAAGGGGGTACGAGATCCCTTCATCTTTGTCTGTTGGCGTGGAAGGTGTTCCATTGGGCAGCAGAGCACAACATTTCCCTTTATGCGGCTCACATTCCAGGAAAGAAGAATGTTTTGGCGGACCGTCTATCGAGAGGCCAAGTGGGAGCTCGGTTGACGGAATGGAGCCTGGAACGGAGGATAGTGGACTTGATTTTTCTGAGGTTCGGGCATCCGAACATAGACCTTTTCGCTACTCCCGGAAAACAGAAAGTTGGGAGTGTTTTGCTCCCCTTATCCGGTCGATGCTGCATATGCCTCAGATGCTCTGAGCATAGATTGGACAGGGATGTATGCCTACGCATTTCCTCCCCCAATATTGATCCATCGGGTCCTTCAGAAGGTGTCACAGGAAGGATGCATTCTTCTTCTGGTAGCCCCACAAGCTCCACGGCAGTCGTGGTATCCAGTCCTTTTGGACCTGCTGATAGACTTCCCAAGAGAGTTACCAATAACACCAAAGATGCTAACTCAGAGGCGGGGCCAGATAGTACATTCAGATCCAGAAAGTTTGAAGCTTGTTGTGTGGAAAATATCCAGCTTACCCCATCTAAGGAATCTCTTTCTGGAAAGGCTCAGAGTTACATCAAAAATAGCAAAAGGCCTTCCACCAGGAGAATGTACGAGGCTCGACAACAGATATACTGTAGCTGGTGTCTTGAACGAGATATCGACCCATATTCTGCCTCTATAAAGGATGTGGCGGATTTTCTGGTTCATTTACATGAAGTCAGAGGTTGCAGAGCTTCAACTATTGCTGGATATAGAACAGCGTTAGCAGCTATTCACAACGGTTGGGAGAAGAGTTCTATAAATTCAGAGAGTCTGCTATCAAATCTGGTTAAAGGAATTTTTAATTCAAATCCTTCAGTAAGACCACTTCTCCCTAACTGGGACTTGCCTTTTGTTCTAAAGGCTCTCACTAAGCATCCCTTTGAACCATTAGATTCCGCAGAGTTAAAGTTTTTATCTTGGAAGACAGTTTTCCTAGTTGCCTTAGCTTCGGCTGCTAGAGTAGGTGAACTAAATGCTTTATCTATCAAGGAGTCGAACCTTAGGTTTGAAGCTGCGGGTATACGTCTTTTACCCAATTTGAATTTTTTAGCCAAGACTCAACGGTTGAGGAAAGCCTGGTCACCTTGGTTTATTCCAGATTTCAAGGGATTTACAGATGACGCGGAGGACACCCTTCTGTGTCCTTGTCGTTGTTTAAAAATATATTTGAAAAGAACGGAAATGTTGCGGCAGGATAATGAGGCACTCTTCATTACCTATAAGAAGAACCAAAATAGGCCAGCAGCTAATAGTACAATTTCCAGGTGGATTGTTTCCACCATTAGATATATTATGAGGCAGCTGGTCAGCCACATTCTGAGGACATTAGGGCCCATGATACTAGAAGATTGGCTTCATCGTGGGCCTTGTTTAACGGAGCTTCACTGAGAGACATCCTACAGGCAGCTCATTGGTCTTCAGAGAACACCTTTGCATCCTTTTATTTAAGGGATGTTGCTGGGAGTGAAGGAAACTTTGCAAGATCTTCCATATTAGAGACAGCCGGTTTGGTGAAGAATAAGTGAGTATGTTCCTTTACTTTGTTTTTCCCACCTCCTGGAATTCTGCTACAAATTCTGTTTCTTGCATTAGTTATACAGGTAAGTATAGATATTGATATAAACTGAGGGTTTTTAAAGTAAAACCCCTGTTTATGAGATATCTATACTTACCTGTATATGCCCTCCCTCCTCCCTCTAAAGTTCCTGGTTGAGAAAGGTGCTAAAGAGGTCCTCGTAAAAAAAAAGTGATTATATGTCTTCTTGGATGAGAGGTCGTGGAGGTGAAGGGAGTTAATTTTGGAGAATTTAAAAAATAAATAAATAAATAAATAATTTGCTCGGATGGTTTTAAGTAGCGCGAGAGTAGATTGCATTAGTTATACAGGTAAGTATAGATATCTCATAAACAGGGGTTTTACTTTAAAAACCCTCATCTTCATTCAATCAAATACCAAATAATTTTACTCATCTGTGAGTAATATACTTTATTTGAATTATCTATAAAGTAGAAATACATACAGGAAACTAAGACAAAAACATTGAATTGTCTATCTTCGTTAATCCTGTAATAAAAACACAACATTGACTCTTAATCAACGTTTTCATATAAATTTACTGCTAAGTAAATTTAAATTAATTTCACTGAATAAGTGAAAGACATTAATAAATGTCACATATCATAATATTACCAATATAACTAAGACAATAGCATTGAATTGTCTATCTTCGTTATTCTTGGATTTTTTAATATTTTTACATTGGAGGTCAATGGAGACAGGCAAAATTTCGACACGACCCTTCTAAAAACAAAATCCTGTCTGTTGATTTTCGCGCGGCCAGTCAAAAAGGGTTCAGTCCTGCGTCTTAATGACCAAATAAGGCAAAATGAGTCTAAAATGACTCCCAAGAGTTTCCAAGAAAGATTTTAACTTTTACCAAATAAAGGGTAAATGCTGTTTACAACTCAAATTTACAGTCACCAGTAGGGTTTTTCCAGGAAAGATTTAACATTTACAAAAATTACTAATTTTCTTACCGGCTTGAAACGCCAGTTACAATTTTCAAAATACAGATATAAAAAAACTCTTAATCAATTTTTAAGAAAAAAATTCTCAAATAATAGCCTTTCAATAATTTGAATTTGCAGTTTAATTGTTGGATTAAAATTAAATTGTTTGCAAAATTTTAACATCCTTTCGCCTTTTAATGTCATCGCACTTGTATGAAGCTTTTGCTTAAGTTTAACATTTATATCCGGAATTTATAACTAGAATGCAAGAAAAAAACCCCAGTGTATTTAAAAAGTTATAAAACTTTCAAATTGAAATCACCATTTATCCGGGTTACTTTGTGAACGTTAGAGTGTTTTTCGGAAACGTCATATTTTTTTATCCGGAATTTATTTGCCAAAACAAACACTCCCTCTGCATAGAAAGGACATGACCGTGGAATGCAGACGGGAAGGTGTGTGAGTGACTTGGATTTAAGAAAAATTTAGGAAAGTATTTGAAAAAAAATTTTTCTTATTTCGCTGAACAAATATTGGTTGGAATAGAATAGCTTGTTTGATTAAATGCCAAAAAAAAAAAGAAAAAAAGAATAAAGAAAACTTATTGTCGTAGGAGTCAAAAGGAAAAAGGAGATAAAAAAAGTTTCATGAGTGCCACGCCTTTTAAATATGGATTATTTCTTCTCTAACCTCCCACATTTATTTCAATAATGATGCACAGAAATAATATTTGAGGTAAATGCCTAAGCAACCTAATCGATAGTATATAGAAGAATAACATTTCAGAGAAAAAAAAAAGGGGGAAAAGGAGGGGAAAGAACCACAGATTTTCCTGATGTAGAGAAAAAAGATTTTTTTTTATTTGAAAGAATAGTACTATTCCAAAGTCCCATTGCAAAAGTGTAGAGGAACTGGATTATTAACAGACAGCAATATCTTTATATAATTAACAAAATATCTGTCCGTCACTATGGCTCGCTATTTCCCGATTTCAAAAAACTTTCAGCAATTGGAATTGTTACATTTCTTTTCGAAGCTTCTTCTTTCGTACTGCTGAACGATAAAACAAATAAAGATTATATTAATCATTTTTTTTATATTCTCAATGATTATTAAATACTCATTATTATTTAATATTTTAAAATGATAAAATAAAAACTTTTTTTTTTTAGCAGGTTAAAATTCAGAAAATCGTTTATTCAAAATAAGAAAAATTTTTTTCAAGAAGTAAAAAATTTTTTCATCTAACTTCAGTAATAAATGGGATTTATTTGAAAACTTTTTTTCTTTTTTAAAAGGTTCATCTATTATAATATTAAATGTTAAAAAAAAATTATTCAATTGACATTAAAAGAAATTTAAAATTTTTGCAATTAATTTTAAAACAATTAAACCAGACTATTTTTGAGAATTTTTTTCTTAAAAATTTTAGAGTTTTACGTTTTTAAATTGTATTTCAAAAAAAATTAGTAATTTTTGTAAATGTTAAATCTTTCCTGAAATACTGGTTTAAATTTGAGTTTAAACCATTTTTACCCTTTATTTGGTAAAAGTTAAAATCTTTCAACTCTTGCACTGAGTTCATTCTTTTTTTGATTAAGATAACTTTTTTATTGACAAAATAACAGTTTTAGAAGGGTCGTGTCGAAATTTTTTGTTCCATTGACCTCCAATTAAAAAATTTAAAATCGCAAGAATAACGAAGATAGACAATTCAAATTGTTTAATTTTTAATTTTTTCACTTATTCAGTGAATTTAAATTTTTAAGAAATTTATATGAAAAACGTTGATTAAAGTCAATTTGTGTTTTTAATTGTGTCTTATGTATGTATAATTCAAATAAAGTGAGTTAAAATTATTATTTGATTAATGAAATTTGAGGGTTTAAAGTAAACCCCTGTTATGAGATATCTATACTTACCTGTATAACTAATGCAATCTACTCTCGCGCTACTTAAAACCATCCGAGCAAAATTATTTATTTATTTATTTATTTTTAAATTCTCCAAAATTAACTCCCTTCACCTCCACGACCTCTCATCCAAGAAGACATATAATCACTTTTTTTTACGAGGACCTCTTTAGCACCTTTCTCAACCAGGAACTTTAGAGGGGAGGAGGGAGGGCATATACAGGTAAGTATAGATATCTCATAAACAGGGGTTTTACTTTAAAAACCCTCAGTTTATATCAATATCTATACTTACCTGTATAACTAATGCAAGAAACAGAATTTGTAGCAGAATTCCAGGAGGTGGGAAAAAAAAGTAAAGGAACATACTCACTTATTCTTCACCAAACCGGCTGTCTCTAATATGGAAGATCTTGCAAAGTTTCCTTCACTCCAGCAACATCCCTTAAATAAAAGGATGCAAAGGTGTTCTCTGAAGACCAATGAGCTGCCTGTAGGATGTCTCTCAGTGAAGCTCCGTTAAACAAGGCCCACGATGAAGCCAATCTTCTAGTATCATGGGCCCTAATGTCCTCAGAATGTGGCTGACCAGCTGCCTCATAAATATATCTAATGGTGGAAACAATCCACCTGGAAATTGTACTATTAGCTGCTGGCCTATTTTGGTTCTTCTTATAGGTAATGAAGAGTGCCTCATTATCCTGCCGCAACATTTCCGTTCTTTTCAAATATATTTTTAAACAACGACAAGGACACAGAAGGGTGTCCTCCGCGTCATCTGTAAATCCCTTGAAATCTGGAATAAACCAAGGTGACCAGGCTTTCCTCAACCGTTGAGTCTTGGCTAAAAAATTCAAATTGGGTAAAAGACGTATACCCGCAGCTTCAAACCTAAGGTTCGACTCCTTGATAGATAAAGCATTTAGTTCACCTACTCTAGCAGCCGAAGCTAAGGCAACTAGGAAAACTGTCTTCCAAGATAAAAACTTTAACTCTGCGGAATCTAATGGTTCAAAGGGATGCTTAGTGAGAGCCTTTAGAACAAAAGGCAAGTCCCAGTTAGGGAGAAGTGGTCTTACTGAAGGATTTGAATTAAAAATTCCTTTAACCAGATTTGATAGCAGACTCTCTGAATTTATAGAACTCTTCTCCCAACCGTTGTGAATAGCTGCTAACGCTGTTCTATATCCAGCAATAGTTGAAGCTCTGCAACCTCTGACTTCATGTAAATGAACCAGAAAATCCGCCACATCCTTTATAGAGGCAGAATATGGGTCGATATCTCGTTCAAGACACCAGCTACAGTATATCTGTTGTCGAGCCTCGTACATTCTCCTGGTGGAAGGCCTTTTGCTATTTTTGATGTAACTCTGAGCCTTTCCAGAAAGAGATTCCTTAGATGGGGTAAGCTGGATATTTTCCACACAACAAGCTTCAAACTTTCTGGATCTGAATGTACTATCTGGCCCCGCCTCTGAGTTAGCATCTTTGGTGTTATTGGTAACTCTCTTGGGAAGTCTATCAGCAGGTCCAAAAGGACTGGATACCACGACTGCCGTGGAGCTTGTGGGCTACCAGAAGAAGAATGCATCCTTCCTGTGACACCTTCTGAAGGACCCGATGGATCAATATTGGGGAGGAAATGCGTAGGCATACATCCCTGTCCAATCTATGCTCAGAGCATCTGAGGCATATGCAGCATCGACCGGATAAGGGGAGCAAAACACTCCCAACTTTCTGTTTTCCGGAGTAGCGAAAAGGTCTATGTTCGGATGCCCGAACCTCAGAAAAATCAAGTCCACTATCCTCCGTTCCAGGCTCCATTCCGTCAACCGAGCTCCCACTTGGCCTCTCGATAGACGGTCCGCCAAAACATTCTTCTTTCCTGGAATGTGAGCGCATAAAGGGAAATGTTGTGCTCTGCTGCCCAATGGAACACCTTCCACGCCAACAGACAAAGATGAAGGGATCTCGTACCCCCTTCTTTGTTGATGTAAGCTACAACTGTGGAATTGTCGCACCTTAACAGAACTCTCTTCCCACTGACATGAGGTAGCAGTTGAACAAGAGCTAGCTGGACTGCTTTTAGCTCCAGCCAATTGATGTGGTTCTTTACTTGGAGATCGTCCCAAACTCCTGCCACCTGATGAAAGTTCAAGTGAGCTCCCCAGCCCCTTTCTGAGGCATCTGTCCAAAGAACTAGAGGCTCTGCATGATGAAGCTGTACCCCTTTGAAAAATTCTCCCTCCTTGTCCACCATACAAGGTGACTTGCTAAGAAACTGTTTATGGGGATCATCTTCTTGATATTGTCCGTCCGAGGGACCACCATGACCGAAGGTAGAACTGGATAGGCCTCATGTGCAACCGGGCCCAGGGGATCAGATCTATACAAGCCGCCATAAGACCTAGAAGTCTGAGAAACCTGTGAGCTTGGCAGAACCTTGCCTCCAAGATACAATTTATTTGTAGTACCAGATTCTGGAATCTCTCCTCTGAAGGATAAATTATTCCTTCTTTCAAATTGAAGAGAGCCCCTAGATAATTTGCCTTTTGAGATGGAATCAGTTGAGATTTTTGGTAGTTTAGGAACAATCCCAAATCCGGAGAAGGTCCCGCATTAATTTTACTTGTCGATTGAGAATGTGTTGATCCTGATTTCTGATTAACCAGTCGTCCAGGTACATGAAAATATGTATTTGACGGGACCTGAGAAATCCCCCCAGTGCTGACATCATTTTTGTGAACACTCTGGGGGCTATTGCAAGACCAAAGGGCATAGCTTTGAATTGGTAGTGCCTCCCCTGAAAATGAAACCGCAGAAACTGCCGGTGGCCTGGGAAAATGGGAACATGGAAGTAAGCATCCTTTAGGTCCACCGTTATTATCCAATCGCCTTTCCTCAAGGCCCGACGAATAGTCCTGAAAGTTTCCATCTTGAAATGGGGAACCACCAGATGGGAATTTATCCCTCTCAAATTTAGAATGGGACGGAACCCTCCGTCCTTCTTTGGAACTAAAAAGAAGGTGCTGTAACACCCCTGACCTTCCTGGGTTCTGGGGACTAACTCTATTGCTTGTTTTCCTAACAAGTCTCTTATTTCTTCTGAAATAACGTCTCTCTGGTAAGACGAACTGAATGCGGTCTTTTTTACACCGCTTCGCCTCGGTGCTGAAGCAAACTGAAGTTTTAGCCCTTCCGGACTATGTTCAAAATCCAGCGGTCGGAAGTAATCTTCTTCCAACCCTGTAAAAATCCTGCTAGTCGTCCCCCGACCGGCTCGGATTGAGGAAATACACAGCTTATTGTCGTTGGGGACGAAACCCCAACGACTTCTGAAACCTGGATTTCTGAAACCCGACTGCTCCTTTGTCCAGGTCGAAGCACTTTGTCCTCTCCCCTGTTTAAAGTTGGAGCCTTCCTGCTTCAGCCTTTTCTGCCCAAAACCCGAAGAGTTAGCGTAATTCGTTTTCTTAGGGCTCTCCAACTTCCGCTTCGCTCCCAAAAAATTCTTCCGGACGTGCTGTGTCTCCCTAGCATTTCTAAGGTTCTCTGCACTGCTATGCAAAACCTCGAAAAACCTTCCAGAAAACAGTTTGGGACCTACAGTAGGTAGGCGTGAAAGTTTATTTTCTGTGGCTTTATTCTTAAAAGCCATGTCCCTTAAATAAAGACTGCGCCTTGATGACACAGAACCCAAAATAATTCTGGACGTGACATCGGCCATAGATTGAAATAATTGGGATAGGGCCTGCAGGGCTTCTTGTCTATCTGCCACTGAACCCGACGCGTCAGTATAAGAAGTAATTAATGAGCCATATGATATTTGCCTAAGCAAAAGTCGAGCACTCGAATCCAGCTTCTTAAGGCACAAATTAGCAGAATCCGCAGATTTGCTAGAAAATCTATACTGAGCGCCGCGAATAAAGTCTTTCCCACTAGAAGGCGCCATAATACCCTCTTCGATGTTCTCGTCAAGACGGGGGGGAAGGCAGAACTGGGTAAAGTGGTCATTAACCACCATATATTTCTGATCCTCTGAGGATCGAAAACATTTTATTTTCCCCCTAGTCTGATATTCAGAATCGACCTCTTCCAGTGCTCTAATAACGGACCCATCTAATGGCAGACTAATAGCCTCCTTAACTCTCGGAGCCAACAGGTGATCCGCTATATATGATTTGAAATCAGAGTCTTTGTTCCTCTCAACACAAGGAATATCTAGTTTCGAAGCGACCTTCGAAATAAAGGCATTCCACTCCACATTACGAGTTTTAATCTCGCTTTCCAAAATCTGCTCGCTATCAGCTTCAGAGCAATGACTGAAAATCTCAGCCTCCCCTCCGAATCAGAGAAATCATTATTATACCTGGGTGGTCAGGACCATCAATGGCGTCGGACTTTCCCGCCAATGGCTCCTTCATACGAGCCTCTCTCACTTGGCTCTCGTGTAAATTAAACATAAGTTTAATTCTATTATCTATCAAGCTGTTTAAATTCTTACATCCTTCTACATCAGGCAGGAACCTGGAAGGGTAAGCGTTTTTAGGGTCGCCTCCCTGTTTTTCCAAACTGATTCGAATGGGGCTCTTTTTTTTTCTGCTTTTCCAATGGTGACGGAAGCTGGAACTTCGTCAGAAAGTCTTATTTGAACTTTCGTGATTGTAGTAACAATCCAGTTCATTTTCTCTCAGAGGAGAATGGACGTCAAATTCTCCGGCATTCTGATCCACAGAAACATCTGAAAAAAGCTGTAGCTTTGCTTCTGTAACTTTCTCCATTATTTATATAACACTTTTTTTTTTTTTTTTTTTAAGAAATTCAAAATCCAAAAGAAAAACGACTTCAGTTTATTAACTGAATAAAAGGAGAAAAAAAGGCCAAAAATACTGACTCACCAATTTCTTTCCTTAATATTATTTCTCACTTCTCTCGGTATGGTTAAATTTTAGCAGTAATCAAGTAGTAAGAAATTTCAAACCTCTCACTACAGATCCGAGTAAAAAAGTGATTATATGTCTTCTTGGATGAGAGGTCGTGGAGGTGAAGGGAGTTAATTTTGGAGAATTTAAAAAATAAATAAATAAATAATTTTGCTCGGATGGTTTTAAGTAGCGCGAGAGTAGATTGCATTAGTTATACAGGTAAGTATAGATATTGATATAAACTGTCACGGTTCGAAGATTCAGTTAGAATTATTTTTAATAACATAACGAAATTGGTCTATTCAGTTCATAGCCTCCTGTTATTTATTACTTTTTGAAAATCATATAAGTAAATTACTCCCAGAGAGGTTAAATTTGGTAAAATCTTTGCGAGATTTATTTGTAATGTAAACAAACTTATTTTTGCTAAGCTTTTTGAAGTAACACAAGAGTAAATTATTTGTGATTCTTATGAGAATAAGTGTCTAAATCCTAGACACTTTGTATTTATCGGCAATTTTGCCGAAGATTTATTTTCTGTAAAACAGGGACCAGAAAGAATGTAAACAACAAGGTCGTCACTCCTTTCCCCAAACTGTTAACCCTAGGCAGCAAGAAATTTGTCTCGGGACAAGGAAAGAAAGGAGAAAGAAGAAATTGTTTTAATTGTATTACCACTCCAGTAAAGAATTTGTTTGTGTTGATTGAAATTGTAAATTTGATAAGTTTTTCCTTTTTTCGGTTCGTGTTGTTAAATATAAGCATAAGGGACTCATTATGCAAACCTCAATTTTTTATTTATTGAATAAATTATTTTAA
>CM042139.1:42168325-42233233 GCA_023376005.1 Doryteuthis pealeii | reverse complement strand
CCTGAAAAGGACCGTGAAGAAGAGAGGCTGGCGCATGGAGCTGGTCACGGGTCGCCGCTGGAAGGCAGGATAGGCGTCGGGACCTGGAACGTCGTCGGGCAGGAACGGAGTATGACAGCTAGCTGAGGCAGGAGACTGGAGGCGAGAACCGGGAGCCGAGATTGTATGCGAGCCAAGCCGAGTCGAGAAGTGCCGAAGAGACAAGAGAGAGAGTTGTTGCCAGGAAAGGAATCTTAACCCTTAAGCTCACCAAACTGACTTTCCTCTTTTAGGCAACTGGAGGCAACTTGGGTCGGTTTGACGAGTCACCGAGGTGACGACCGCTCTGCACGCGCAGCCCAAGTGCGCACTTACCCAGCGCAGGGAGCCGGACAGAATCTGGTCAGCCGACCCGTAGGTCGCCTCTCGTTGCCTGAAACCCATTTTTAACTGGAAATATCTCGCCGCTAACACGTCGAGTCGTTGTGGAAATGCGTTTGCGGGCAGAACTATAATTTATACTCAAGGGGTAGAAAACAGACTTTCGCAAGGCAGAAAGCCGTGACCATCTATAACCTCTCTTTGAGGTGTTACGGGCCCTGGTGCAGGTTGTTAATGACAAAAAAAGGCGCACATTCGTGCAGGAATGTGGGTATTTGGTCAGTTTTATCGACGAAGTGGAGAACAAAGTCTGTGAGGCGAACTTGAACCTTGCTTTGAAATTTGGCCGGTGCCGACCGCCTGGCTTGACCCAGTTAAGTTGGAAGTCTGAGAGAGGAAGAGCGAGTAAGGAATCGATAATTTGGAGCGTAGTAGTGGACGCCGACACTTCCGTTCTACTAAGACGATGGGTAGTGTCCGCTTTTTAAAAAATCTACAACTGCGGAGTGGGAACAGACTAATTTTGAATGGCAATCTCTGGTGTGTGACTGCAAACCAAACAGTGATGGTTTGCGGAGTTGATGATTGTCTCTCTTTCCTTTTGGCTCTCTTTTCTGCGCGGCTCTTTCCTCTCTTTTTTACTCCTTCTCTTCTTGTTTAACGAGGAGGCACCAGGTTCGCACGGTCTTCTGCCACAAGCCTCCCATGTGTTTGTGTTTGATGTGGCATGTCTATCACCCCTCTGTAGATATCTTTAAAGCGCAGGCGTGTCCCCTACCGGTCGGGTTGACTGGTCACGTCAGGAGATGACAAATACCGTCCAAAGACCTACTGTATGATGATAGTAGAGGGCACCCGACCGCGTGGAGCCACGCCTGCGCTTAAAGATATTCTACAAGAGGATGTTGAAGACAGCCACATCAACACCAAACACATGGGAGGTTGTGGTCAGAAGACGCGTGCGGACCTGGCTGCCCCCTCGTTAAACAAAGAACGAGAAGGTAGTAAAAAAGAGAGGAAAAGAAGCCGCCGAAGAAAAGAGAGCCAAAAGGAAGAGAGACAAATCAACTCCAGCAACATCATGTGTTTGCAGTCATACACCAGAGATGCCATCAAAAAATTAGTCTGTTCAGCCACTCACGGCAGTTTGTAGATTTTTATTAAAAGCGACACTACGCCATCGTCTTTAGTAGACGGAAGTTTGTCCGTTCCACTTACTACGCTTCCAAAATTACTCGATCCTACTCGCTCCTCCTCTCTCAGACTTCCAACTTAATGGTTCAAGCATGCGTCAGGCAGCCGGCCCAAATTTCAAAGCAAGGTCAAGTTCGCTCACAGACTTGGTCTCCACTTCCGCGATAAACTGACCAAATACCCACATTCCTGCAACGAATGTGCGCGCTTTTGTGCTTACAACTGCACCAGGCACCGATAACGACCCCTCAAAGAGAGGTTATAGAATGTCACGGCTTTCTGCCTTGCGAATCTGTTTCTAGACCCTTGCGTATTAATTAGTTCTGCCGGCAAACGCATTTCCACAACGGAAACTCGACGTTTAGCGGCGCGAGAATTTCCATGTTAAGAAATGGTGTTTCATGGGCGGCAACCGAGGAGGCACCCACGGGTCGGGCTGACCAGATTTCTGTCCGATCTTCCCTGCCGCTCGGGTATGCGCACTGGGCTCGCGCAGCGGATCGGTCACCCGGTGACTCGAATCAAACCGACCCAAGTTTCTCCAGTTGCCTATAGAGAAAGTCCAGTGGTGACCTAGGGGTAAGATTCCATTCCTGGCCCAAAAACACTCTCTCCTCTTCTCTTTCTTCGGCACTTTCTCGAGCCTCGGCTTGGCTTCGCTATACATCATCTCGGCTTCCCCCGGTTCCGCTCCAGTCTCCTGCCTCCAGCTAGCTGTCACTACTCCCGTTCCTGCCCGACGAACGTTTCCGTTCCCGCCGACCTATGCCTCCCTCATCCAGCGCCCCGCATCACCTTCGACCAGCTCCATGCGCCAGCTCTTCTTCTTCAACGGCCTTTTCAGGACAACTAGTCGTTTCACTTTCTTCTCTCTTGGCCTCTCCTCTGGCCACCTTCGGCTCCGGTTCGATCCATGTACTAGGCCCTGCCTAGGTCTCTCTCGGTACCCGCTCGTGGCTACCTCTGGTCCGGCCCTTTTCGTTCGGTTTCGTCTCGCGTCACGCTCCCCGCCGACCTCCACACGGTATCACTACCCGCTGCCGTGAAACCGCACATCACGTTCCTACGGGTATCCAACATACCGGCAAACCGTACACGTCCGAACTGACACCACCGACCAGTCCGCTGCCCATCGCTCGACTACGCCTTTGGTTGTCCCGCTTCACGCCCCTCGCTGCCGACGCATCCTGCAGATCCACCGTAATGGCAAACTGCACAGTCCCAGCTAACCGACGACCAGACCTGCCTCGACTCGCCCCGCCATGGTTCTACTTCTCGCTGCCGACGACCCTGACTACCGCCGATCCAGCCTCGAACCAGCCTCTCATTCGACTCTTCCTTCAGCGACCAGCTACTACCTTCGTCTACCAGCATTACTCATATTGGATCATCAACATATCTCCAGCCTCCGAAGACCCAGCACGTTCAGCTTTGATCTACATCGACCTTCGACCCGCAGTGCCCATCCGCGCACATTCCCGATCGTCTACGCAACCGACCTCTTCCCGGGACTAAGATACCAACGACCCGACCAATATCCTTCAACTTTCATCCTTCATCTTGGTTACTTCGGTAAATAAAGATTTCTGTTTCTTGTTAACCAATCTCCTCGTTTGTCCTCTTTACCTGGTTTGTGTCATTTCAACGCTTTTAAACAAAAGTCCGCGGAGTCGATGCCCGTATCGACCTCTGCGACAGAGTATGCCACACAACAATCGTCCCAAATTATCGATCTAACGGAGAATAACTATATAGAACGCTAATTAGGTCAGTCCATCGAATCATAGATCCATCATGATCCACTGCAAAAAAACAGAACACAATGGGTTTATGAGTCGTCTCGTAGTTCTAGAATAGCAATTTTGGCACATCATTCATTATTTTTAAGGAGAAACATATAAAATGGGAGAGTCAACACAATTTTGCTAAAAAATAGAGATTGAAAGTGGAAATTGAATCTGAGTTAAGTTAATTATCGGAAAAAAGGTTTATAAAAAGAAAATCGAATGTTATCTTTTTTCAACCGTAGAAAAAAAAATTACAATGGAAAAGTTGTGGAGACAAAGTTGTGATTTAAATAATTATTCAATAAAATAAAAAATTGAGGTCTTGCATAATGAGTCCCTTAATGCTATATTTAACAATGGCACGAAGCCGAAAAAGGAAAAAAAACTTATCAAATTTACAATTCAATCAACACAAACAAATTCTTACTTGGAGTGATAATTACAATTAAAACAATTTCTTCTTTTCTCTTTCTTCCTTGTTCCCGAGACAATCCTTCTGCTGCTGCTAGGTTAACGTTAATATTGACTCACGGTTAACAATTCGTCCTGTTTTACAGAAAAAAAAAAATTTCTTACAAAATTGCAAAAATGTCCAATACAATACAAAGTGCTAGGGATTTAGACACTTATTCTCATAGAGATATCACAATATTTATTCTGTGTTTTACTTCAAAGCCTTAGCAAAAATAAGTTGTTTACAATACAATTAAAATCGGGTCGGCAAACCGATTTTACCATCAAATTTACTCTCTCTGGGAGTAATTTACTTATATGATTCAATAAGTAATAAATAACAGGAAGGCTATGCCCAACATGCAATATTTTGACAATCTTCGTCTATCCTGTTATTAAAAATAATTCTAACGTTGAATCTTTCGAACGTGACAGTGTTATATCAATATCTATACTTACCTGTATAACTAATGCAATCTACTCTCGCGTTACTTAAAACCATCCGAGCAAATTTATTTATTTATTTATTTTTTAAATTCTCCAAAATTAACTCCCTTCACCTCCACGACCTCTCATCCAAGAAGACATATAATCACTTTTTACTCGGATCTGTAGTGAGAGGTTTGAAATTTCTTACTACTTGATTACTGCTAAAAAAAAAAAAAAAAATTTAACCATACCGAGAGAAGTGAGAAATAATATTAAGGAAAGAAATTGGTGAGTCAGTATTTTTGGCCTTTTTTCTCCTTTTATTCAGTTAATAAACTGAAGTCGTTTTTCTTTTGGATTTTGAATTTCTTAAAAAAAAAAAAAAAAAAAGTGTTATATAAATAATGGAGAAAGTTACAGAAGCAAAGCTACAGCTTTTTTCAGATGTTTCTGTGGATCAGAATGCCGGAGAATTTGACGTCCATTCTCCTCTGAGAGAAAATGAACTGGATTGTTACTACAATGAAACAAGTTTTTCGAAAGTTCAAATCTCCTTTTCAGCATTTCAAGCCAGATTAAGAGTCAAAATCCGAGCCCCGAATTCTAGATATTCAGATTTCAAATCATATATAGCGGATCACCTGTTGGCTCCGAGAGTTAAGGAGGCTATTAGTCTGCCATTAGATGGGTCCGTTATTAGAGCACTGGAAGAGGTCGATTCTGAATATCAGACTAGGGGAAAATAAAATGTTTTCGATCCTCAGAGGATCAGAAATATATGGTGGTTAATGACCACTTTACCCAGTTCTGCCTTTCCCCCCGTCTTGACCATCGAAGAGGGTATTATGGCGCCTTCTAGTGGGAAAGACTTTATTCGCGGCGCTCAGTATAGATTTTCTAGCAAATCTGCGGATTCTGCTAATTTGTGCCTTAAGAAGCTGGATTCGAGTGCTCAACTTTTGCTTAGGCAAATATCATATGGCTCATTAATTACTTCTTATACTGACGCGTCGGGTTCAGTGGCAGATAGACAGGAAGCCCCGCAGGCCCTATCCCAATTATTTCAATCTATGGCCGATGTCACGTCCAGAATTATTTTGGGTTCTGTGTCATCAAGGCGCAGTCTTTATTTAAGGGACATGGCTTTTAAGAATAAAGCCACAGAAAATAAACTTTCACGCCTACCTACTGTAGGTCCCAAACTGTTTTCTGGAAGGTTTTTCGAGGTTTTGCATAGCAGTGCAGAGAACCTTAGAAATGCTAGGGAGACACAGCACGTCCGGAAGAATTTTTTGGGAGCGAAGCGGAAGTTGGAGAGCCCTAAGAAAACGAATTACGCTAACTCTTCGGGTTTTGGGCAGAAAAGGCTGAAGCAGGAAGGCTCCAACTTTAAACAGGGGAGAGGCAAAGTGCTTCGACCTGGACAAAGGAGCAGTCGGGGTTTCAGAAATCCAGGTTTCAGAAGTCGTTGGGGTTTCGTCCCCAACGACAATAAGCTGTGTATTTCCTCAATCCGAGCCGGTCGGGGGACGACTAGCAGGATTTTTACAGGGTTGGAAGAAGATTACTTCCGACCGCTGGATTTTGAACATAGTCCGGGAAGGGCTAAAACTTCAGTTTGCTTCAGCACCGAGGCGAAGCGGTGTAAAAAAGACCGCATTCAGTTCGTCTTACCAGAGAGACGTTATTTCAGAAGAAATAAGAGACTTGTTAGGAAAACAAGCAATAGAGTTAGTCCCCAGAACCCAGGAAGGTCAGGGATGTTACAGCACCTTCTTTTTAGTTCCAAAGAAGGACGGAGGGTTCCGTCCCATTCTAAATTTGAGAGGGATAAATTCCCATCTGGTGGTTCCCCATTTCAAGATGGAAACTTTCAGGACTATTCGTCGGGCCTTGAGGAAAGGCGATTGGATAATAACGGTGGACCTAAAGGATGCTTACTTCCATGTTCCCATTTTCCCAGGCCACCGGCAGTTTCTGCGGTTTCATTTTCAGGGGAGGCACTACCAATTCAAAGCTATGCCCTTTGGTCTTGCAATAGCCCCCAGAGTGTTCACAAAAATGATGTCAGCACTGGGGGGATTTCTCAGGTCCCGTCAAATACATATTTTCATGTACCTGGACGACTGGTTAATCAGAAATCAGGATCAACACATTCTCAATCGACAAGTAAAATTAATGCGGGACCTTCTCCGAGATTTGGGATTGTTCCTAAACTACCAAAAATCTCAACTGATTCCATCTCAAAAGGCAAATTATCTAGGGGCTCTCTTCAATTTGAAAGAAGGAATAATTTATCCTTCAGAGGAGAGATTCCAGAATCTGGTACTACAAATAAATTGTATCTTGGAGGCAAGGTTCTGCCAAGCTCACAGGTTTCTCAGACTTCTAGGTCTTATGGCGGCTTGTATAGATCTGATCCCCTGGGCCCGGTTGCACATGAGGCCTATCCAGTTCTACCTTCGGTCATGGTGGGTCCCTCGGACGGACAATATCAAGAAGATGATCCCCATAAACAGTTTCTTAACAAGTCACCTTGTATGGTGGACAAGGAGGGAGAATTTTTTCAAAGGGGTACAGCTTCATCATGCAGAGCCTCTAGTTCTTTGGACAGATGCCTCAGAAAGGGGCTGGGGAGCTCACTTGAACTTTCATCAGGTGGCAGGAGTTTGGGACGATCTCCAAGTAAAGAACCACATCAATTGGCTGGAGCTAAAAGCAGTCCAGCTAGCTCTTGTTCAACTGCTACCTCATGTCAGTGGGAAGAGAGTTCTGTTAAGGTGCGACAATTCCACAGTTGTAGCTTACATCAACAAAGAAGGGGGTACGAGATCCCTTCATCTTTGTCTGTTGGCGTGGAAGGTGTTCCATTGGGCAGCAGAGCACAACATTTCCCTTTATGCGGCTCACATTCCAGGAAAGAAGAATGTTTTGGCGGACCGTCTATCGAGAGGCCAAGTGGGAGCTCGGTTGACGGAATGGAGCCTGGAACGGAGGATAGTGGACTTGATTTTTCTGAGGTTCGGGCATCCGAACATAGACCTTTTCGCTACTCCGGAAAACAGAAAGTTGGGAGTGTTTTGCTCCCCTTATCCGGTCGATGCTGCATATGCCTCAGATGCTCTGAGCATAGATTGGACAGGGATGTATGCCTACGCATTTCCTCCCCCAATATTGATTCATCGGTCCTTCAGAAGGTGTCACAGGAAGGATGCATTCTTCTTCTGGTAGCCCCACAAGCTCCACGGCAGTCGTGGTATCCAGTCCTTTTGGACCTGCTGATAGACTTCCCAAGAGAGTTACCAATAACACCAAAGATGCTAACTCAGAGGCGGGGCCAGATAGTACATTCAGATCCAGAAAGTTTGAAGCTTGTTGTGTGGAAAATTCCAGCTTACCCCATCTAAGGAATCTCTTTCTGGAAAGGCTCAGAGTTACATCAAAAATAGCAAAAGGCCTTCCACCAGGAGAATGTACGAGGCTCGACAACAGATATACTGTAGCTGGTGTCTTGAACGAGATATCGACCCATATTCTGCCTCTATAAAGGATGTGGCGGATTTTCTGGTTCATTTACATGAAGTCAGAGGTTGCAGAGCTTCAACTATTGCTGGATATAGAACAGCGTTAGCAGCTATTCACAACGGTTGGGAGAAGAGTTCTATAAATTCAGAGAGTCTGCTATCAAATCTGGTTAAAGGAATTTTTAATTCAAATCCTTCAGTAAGACCACTTCTCCCTAACTGGGACTTGCCTTTTGTTCTAAAGGCTCTCACTAAGCATCCCTTTGAACCATTAGATTCCGCAGAGTTAAAGTTTTTATCTTGGAAGACAGTTTTCCTAGTTGCCTTAGCTTCGGCTGCTAGAGTAGGTGAACTAAATGCTTTATCTATCAAGGAGTCGAACCTTAGGTTTGAAGCTGCGGGTATACGTCTTTTACCCAATTTGAATTTTTTAGCCAAGACTCAACGGTTGAGGAAAGCCTGGTCACCTTGGTTTATTCCAGATTTCAAGGGATTTACAGATGACGCGGAGGACACCCTTCTGTGTCCTTGTCGTTGTTTAAAAATATATTTGAAAAGAACGGAAATGTTGCGGCAGGATAATGAGGCACTCTTCATTACCTATAAGAAGAACCAAAATAGGCCAGCAGCTAATAGTACAATTTCCAGGTGGATTGTTTCCACCATTAGATATATTTATGAGGCAGCTGGTCAGCCACATTCTGAGGACATTAGGGCCCATGATACTAGAAGATTGGCTTCATCGTGGGCCTTGTTTAACGGAGCTTCACTGAGAGACATCCTACAGGCAGCTCATTGGTCTTCAGAGAACACCTTTGCATCCTTTTATTTAAGGGATGTTGCTGGGAGTGAAGGAAACTTTGCAAGATCTTCCATATTAGAGACAGCCGGTTTGGTGAAGAATAAGTGAGTATGTTCCTTTACTTTGTTTTTCCCACCTCCTGGAATTCTGCTACAAATTCTGTTTCTTGCATTAGTTATACAGGTAAGTATAGATATTGATATAAACTGAGGGTTTTTAAAGTAAAACCCCTGTTTATGAGATATCTATACTTACCTGTATATGCCCTCCCTCCTCCCCTCTAAAGTTCCTGGTTGAGAAAGGTGCTAAAGAGGTCCTCGTAAAAAAAAAGTGATTATATGTCTTCTTGGATGAGAGGTCGTGGAGGTGAAGGGAGTTAATTTTGGAGAATTTAAAAAATAAATAAATAAATAAATAAATTTGCTCGGATGGTTTTAAGTAGCGCGAGAGTAGATTGCATTAGTTATACAGGTAAGTATAGATATCTCATAAACAGGGGTTTTACTTTAAAAACCCTCAAATCTTCATTCAATCAAATACCAAATAATTTTACTCACTCTGTGAGTAATATACTTTATTTGAATTATCTAATAAAGTAGAAATACATACAGGAAACTAAGACAAAAACATTGAATTGTCTATCTTCGTTAATCCTGTAATATAAAACACAACATTGACTCTTAATCAACGTTTTCATATAAATTTACTGCTAAGTAAATTTAAATTAATTTCACTGAATAAGTGAAAGACATTAATAAATGTCACATATCATAATATTACCAATATAACTAAGACAATAGCATTGAATTGTCTATCTTCGTTATTCTTGGATTTTTAATATTTTTTACATTGGAGGTCAATGGAGACAGGCAAAAATTTCGACACGACCCTTCTAAAAACAAAATCCTGTCTGTTGATTTTCGCGCGGCCAGTCAATAAAAAGGGTTCAGTCCTGCGTCTTAATGACCAAATAAGGCAAGAATGATGTCTACAACTCAGATGACTCACCAAGAGTTTCCAAGAAAGATTTTAACTTTTACCAAATAAGGGTAAAATGCTGTTTACAACTCAAATTTACAGTCACCAGTAGGGTTTTTCCAGGAAAGATTTAACATTTACAAAAATTACTAATTTTCTTACCGGCTTGAAACGCCAGTTACAATTTTCAAAAATACAGATATAAAAAAAACTCTTAATCAATTTTTTAAGAAAAAAATTCTCAAATAATAGCCTTTCAATAATTTGAATTTGCAGTTTAATTGTTGGATTAAAATTAAATTGTTTGCAAAATTTTAACATCCTTTCGCCCTTTTAATGTCATCGCACTTGTATGAAGCTTTTGCTTAAGTTTAACATTTATATCCGGAATTTATAACTAGAATGCAAGAAAAAAAAACCCCAGTGTATTTAAAAAAGTTATAAAAAACCGTCTTTCAAATTGAAATCACCATTTATCCGGGTTACTTTGTGAACGTTAGAGTGTTTTTCGAGAACGTCATATTTTTTATCCGGAATTTATTTGCCAAAACAAACACTCCCTCTGCATAGAAAGGACATGACCGTGGAATGCAGACGGGAAGGTGTGTGAGTGACTTGGATTTAAGAAAAATTTAGGAAGTATACCAATTGAAAAACAATTTTTCTTATTTCGCTGAACAAATATTGGTTGGAATAGGAAATAGCTTGTTTGATTAAATGCCAAAAAAAAAAGAAAAAAAAGAAATAAAGAAAACTTATTGTCGTAGGAGTCAAAAGGAAAAAGGAGATAAAAAAAAGTTTCATGAGTGCCACGCCTTTTAAATATGGATTATTTCTTCTCTAACCTCCCACATTTATTTCAATAATGATGCACAGAAATAATATTTGAGGTAAATGCCTAAGCAACCTAATCGATAGTATATTAGAAGAATAACATTTCAGAGAAATAAAAAAGGGGGAAAAGGAGGGGAAAGGGGGGGAATACCACAGATTTTCCTGATGTAGAGAAAAAAGATTTTTTTTTATTTGAAACACAAAATGATATAGTACAGTGTGTAGTACTATTCCAAAGTCCCATTGCAAAAAGTGTAGAGGAACTGGAATTATTAACAGACAGCAATATCTTTATATAATTAACAAAATATCTGTCCGTCCAACTATGGCTCCGCTATTTTTGGCCCGATTTCAACAAAACTTTCAGCAATTGGAATTGTTATTCATTTTAAAGGCTTTTCGAAGGAATCTGAGATCACCGAATGAACACGAACTCGTCTTTCGTACTGCCGCATGAGCAGACAATAAATGAACGATAAAAACAAATAAATGGAGATTATATTATACAAAACCGAAACTACATCATCAACAACTTTAAAATTACATCAGTTTATTACTTTATATTCTCAATGATTATTAAATACTCATTATTATTTAATATTTTATGGGCTCTGATTCCTTTACCCATTTCCATTTTGAGAGAGAGTAGTGAATTTAAGGGTCAGCAGCAACTGATAAAATAGGATTTATAAAAATCAACCAAATTATTCCAAGACTAGATACTGTGGTCGTAGTTAAATTGATAAACCAAAAAATAACAATAACAATAAAGTATAGCTAACAGATCAATTTAGTGACCGTAACACGCGCTGATAGCACAGCTATTTAAAATCCTGCAATATGAGTTACATATCGCTCAGATATATTGATTACATAGGATATGGTCTGGATAATTTGAACGCTGGTTTTAACCAATAAATAATTACTCGTTGTTATTGATTTCTAATATTATTGTTTGATCCTCAAACGTATTAAAAGTAACTCTATGTATACTTGTAAACATGTCTGCTCGACCGGATGCATTTCTTTTAACTCGCCGTATCGTCCAACAACCACCGTTGTGTACTCGAACTGCCATTTGCAGGCCGAGACAGGTCACCGAGAGAAAATGAAATAAACAAAAACAAAAACAGAACAGATAGTATAACTTTCCAGGCAGAGGGAGAGTATATGACACTCAATGTAACTATTCTCTGCACTGGCCGAATGGCGTTATTACCCATTTTATTTCACTCGATCAATCTCACCGTCCTCTATTAGGCTTTCAGTACCAGTCTGACCTGACCCACTCCTACCGACTAACTACCGACTCGCGATCCAACGGTCACTCACTCTTATTCCCGACTTTCTAACTTTCGCGACTCCTTAACTTACTTCCCAGGGTTCGTAGCCAAAACGCATATATCCGGTTGTTACTTCTTTTCTTTATTTCCGGCAGAGACCACCTAAAAATTATAACGCTTAGCCTCAGATTTATGCCCTTTTTTCGCTTAAAAATGTTACTTCCGGACAGTCCGTCGCCAGGCTCCCCTTAACCCTTTTAAGTTTCGAGTTTTAAAACTTTTATAAACTTGTCTTGACTAAGCGCTGACACACACACACACACACACACACACACACACATATGTATATATATATATATATGGAGAAATGTAGACAGACACGGGTTGTTGTACAAAATTGATGTTTATTGTAGGTGGTGATGTCGACGTTATAATATATATATATATATATATATATAAGGTTTGTTTAGAATGGCTTTTTGCCGATAATTTTTTGGAGAATAAGTGCTTAATTGGAGTCGTACCTAATTTTGAAAATTAATTAATTAATAATGAATTAGGCGGGAATACCTATTAAATGTATGGCTAAACAAATCGAGAAAAATCAATCTCTGTATGTACATTTCGGCCTATTAGGCCTCATCAGCAGAGCTATAGATCGGAAGACCGCCCTGTGCGTGATTTGAAACCGGACTGCCAAGCTGACAGGCCGATCCCATAACCCCAACACCAAACGAACTTCTTAGATTTTATGATTTGTTTAGAGTAGGTTAACATTCCTCTTCTAGTGACTTTTATTACACGACGATATGGTAAGTTGTAAACAAGGTTTGTTTAGAATGGCTTTTTGCCGATAATTTTTGGGAGAATAAGTGCTTAATTGGAGTCGTACCTAATTTTGAAAATTAATTAATTAATAATGAATTAGGCGGGAATACCTATTAAATGTATGGCTAAACAAATCGAGAAAAATCAATCTCTGTATGTACATTTCGGCCTATTAGGCCTCATCAGCAGAGCTATATAGGTACGACTCCAATTAAGCACTTATTCTCCCAAAAATTATCGACAAAAAGCCATTCTAAACAAACCTTGTTTACAACTTACCATATCGTCGTGTAATAAAAGTCACTAGAAGAGGAATGTTAACCTACTCTAAACAAATCATAAAATCTAAGAAGTTCGTTTGGTGTTGGGGTTATGGGATCGGCCTGTCAGCTTGGCAGTCCGGTTTCAAATCACGCACAGGGCGGTCTTCCGATCTATAGCTCTGCTGATGAGGCCTAATAGGCCGAAATGTACATACAGAGATTGATTTTTCTCGATTTGTTTAGCCATACATTTAATAGGTATTCCCGCCTAATTCATTATTAATTAATTAATTTTCAAAATTAGGTACGACTCCAATTAAGCACTTATTCTCCATATATATATATATATATATATATATATATATATATATATATGTGTGTGTGTGTGTGTGTACGGACATTCACAAATATATTCTTCTAGTTTTTCGTTCTTAATGCCAAGTTTACATATACATACACACATTTTCTGTTTTTATGATTTACTAAACTTTCCAAAGTGGCACTTGATTTCCCGATCTCTACACGTACATACATACGCACACATACATACATACGCACATTTACATGCATGTACATATTCATATAGATTTTCCTAACGCCATTTACTATGCATACACTGTCGTGTCACATAATTTTATATCGAAATAAATCAAAATAAAATTAAAATAAGTGTAATCTTTTTATATGCGTTCTCATTTAGTTCCGTTAGTATTTCTAACTAAATATGGTATTTTATTGCGTTAAAACAAATACTAGCGCCCGGAGGTTGTGCATCTTTGCTTGTATGAATCATTATTCTAAACTTTGATAAAAGCTAGTCAACGTCATTCAGTTTTGATAATAATAATAATAATAATAATAATAATAATAATAATAATAATAATAATAATGGTAAGTACGCCAGTAGGCACCAGAGTCTAAGAGGTACATCCCCAGGACCGTCAATATCAGGAGTCTCCAAAACATCCAGAGTGGAGATAGAGAGGCCTCTATCACTAGCAAAAAGGGATGGCTTCCGCAGTGGCCTGGAAAGGGACGATTTGGCGGAACTTATACGAGCCTATACCACGTCAATGTCTTTAAGTAGACTTCTTGCCCCTGAGCCTGACGTTTTCTATGGGGACCCACTGGAATACCCAGATTGGATTGCCTCCTTCACCGCCCTGATAGGATCTAAAGATATATCTCCCCAGGAAAAAATCCACTACCTCAAGCGATACCTCGGTGGACCAGCTCGAGAAGCTGTCAGGGGGTATTTCCTGCTAAAATCAGAAACTGCCTATAATAGAGTAAGGGAAGTTCTGGCAGAACGGTATGGATATCCATTCATGATAGCGGAGGCCTTCCGAACAAAATTGGACTCCTGGCAGAAGATCCAAAACAAGGACTGTAAGGGACTGCGAAAACTTGCAGATTTCGCACTGCAGTGCAAAGTGGCGATGGAGGATAACGTAGACTTATCCATCCTGAATGACAGTCGCGAGATTAGGAAAGTCCTGGTGAAGCTACCAGAGTGGATCACAAATCGCTGGGGGCGCATAGCAGCAAAGGCTAGAACCAGCCGCGGAAGGTACCCCCCTTTTTCTGAATTTGCGGATTTTCTGGCTGAAGAGGTGAACATTGCTTGCGACCCAAACATATCACTGGCTGCCTATCAGAGTGTTCCAGAAGTTGATGCGAGAATGCAGAAGAGGAAGTTTGGTGCAAATGTTTTTTTGGTCGGCACCCAGTCTGATGGTAAACTATGCCAATTCTGCCAGCGAAAAGGCCACACTCTACATGATTGCTGGACATTCTCAAGCAAGGATGGTGAAGAAAAGAGAGTATTCATCCAGGAGATCGGGCTGTGTTTTGGATGCCTGGAAAAGGGCCATATGGCTAAGCAGTGCCCTAAGAGAAGTGTTTGTCAGCACTGTAAACAACGACACCCTACTTGTCTTCATCGAAAGAGGGATGAGAAACCAGGCATGTTGCCAGAGTCTACGCAGGACCCAAACCCAAAAGAACCACAACAGATGGAAGGAGATTACAATGAAGCATGCTGTCGAGGAGTATTAAATACAAAGACAGGTACTCAACACAGCTCTTCTATGATTGTACCAGTATGGTTGTCTTCGGAGTTTGAACCACAGAGGGAACATCTGACATATGCTATGCTTGATACCATGTCAGACTCCACGTTTGTCTTGAAGGACACCCTGGAGATGCTCTACAGGTCACGAGAAGACCTGTGTAAAGAATCCCAGCCCATCAACCTGAGGTTAACAACCATGACGGAAAGGAACAAAAAAATCAGCAGCCGAAGACTGAACACCTTAATGGTGCGTGGATACCGCTCGCCAGAGAGAATACCACTCAGGAATGTCTTCTCTAGAAAGTTTATTTCAGTGGAACGGTCCCATATTCCGACCACCGAAACCGCCAAGAAGTGGCCCCACTTAAAAGACATTGTACACCTGGTGCACCCCCTTATGGACTGTGAGGTTGGGTTACTGATTGGATATGATTGTCCCCGTGCTCTGGCTCCAATAAATTGTGTTGTTGGAAAGGATAGCGAGCCATTCGGAGTGGAGACGGACCTAGGTTGGAGCATTGTTGGGAGGGCTGAACTGCGAGAAGACTCTGGCGATGCTATGGGGTTTACCTGCGGAGTGGTGACATGTAAAGTTCCCTCGAACCTGCAACCAATGATGAATCGGAGGAAGAGCGTAAATCCAATTATCCCAACGAAGGTGAGCTTTACCTTTCTGTCCACTACCCAAGAAGAGAAATCATCTACTCCAACTAAGGACATTGACACTACTCCAGTAAAAAAGGACCCAAATGATGAGGAGGCTGGTGAATTGAGTGGAGAAAATGACGATGACAGAAAAGATGTTGATGACTTTGTGCAGGTCACTATTGGTGACATTAAGACAGGACCCGCCGTTTATGAAACACCACGAATAGTCAAGCAAGGTACCGATTACAATAAATCCTCATCATCGGGTGGAACTGGTGAAATGAATAAGACCCAAGGCAAAGAAATTGACCTTGAAGCTGTGGGTTTGAACAATGGAATCCCAACATATGATTATGATTTGAATAGTTCACAAGCTGAAAACAAACCAGGTGCTGACATTACGGATTATTTCAACTGTGGTCTTAATGAGGATACATGGCAGCAGTATTGCGAAAAACAGAGACGCCTTCGTATGAAAAATCAAACCAATAAAATCATGGTACACCATGCTGGTGCACCTACTCCAGTTGTAAATTCTCGGACTACCCCCGAAGAGAAACCTGTGCCGTTAAACACAGATTCAAGTAACACTCCAGTTAGGCTCCCTGGCAAGAGAGCTGCATCACCCCCCAACCATAAAATGTCCGGCGCTATTGATGTTATTGGTACAACTGACAGGGACTCCAGACGCCCAGCACAGCCGTCTAACAATAATGAACCAATTCCTACCACAGATTCAAATGATTGCCGTAACAATTATTCTGGATTTCCTCCTCCAGGAATGCCACCACCAGGTATGCCTCCACCTCCTGGAGTACCTATGATTCCCCCCAGTTTTCCTGTACCTGCACCTCCAGCTGATGGCTATGACTATTATTATCCAGCTCAGAATCAACCAAATGACAGAAATTCTGGCTACGAAGAACGATCCAATTATGATTGTGAAGGCAATCATCCTTATTCCAACCAATATCCTAATGCACCTTCTCACTGGAAGAACAGGGGCAACAACTTTAATGATCGATGGGATTATATCCGTGAAATAAGTCCACCTCATGATGCAGAATATGATAGGAGTGGTTATCGGCGTGAACGGGATCGTAAAAGAGACAGAAATCGGGATAAAAAGGGAAAGCGCATAGGAACACCTGTATACCTTGACAGGCCCATACACGAACTCGTATTGCCTTTCCGCCCTGACAACAATTGAACACTCAGCTCTACCTCCCGATACATACACATACATTACATCTCATCACTCACCAGAGGTTCACCAACCTCTTAAGCAGTTCCCAACAAGTTACCCCAATTTGAGTAAAAAGTTTTAAAGACATTAGCAAAGAAAAAAAGGAATTTTTTTATGGACATTTACAACCCCTTCAGTTTGTTGTACCTCCCCCAGAGACTTTTGACAAAAAGGACTGAGAACAAAAATTGACTTTATTGTAAAATCACAATGGTGATTTGGGGGGGGGAGTGTAGCTGTCACTGTTTTAGGCTGATTCCAGCAGTAAACAAATTTTGCCTTGTCATTGGCATCATGTCCGGTTTTAGGCCTCCCTTTCCCACTTCCTCCTCCAACCCCAAATAAAGTACCCCATGACCTGATCACCCTCCTGGTAAAAATGGTTACCTTATAAAAAATAGTTCTTGGGTTTTTAATAACCCCTATTATATGTGTAAGTGCATTTTCTGAGATTGTTTGGAGTGCTTATTTTGCCTTTGTGTTTTATGATGAGTAACTCTCTGCTGTTTGTGCAGTGAAATAAAAAGGGGTTTTAAAATAAAAGATAAAGTCTTGGATTGAGTAGGAATTTTTGGTATTGTCAAGTCTAAAAGAGTGCTGGCAAAAATCTTTCTTTCCGTTGAGATGGTCATTTGAGCAAGTCAAGCTTTTTGAGGCTCCGATTGTGAGCAACTTTGGCGGTAGTTTTGAAACCGCAATTCTCAGAACCACTAAGATATTGGTCCTTTTAATGTGCAAGTCCCTAAGTGCCAGCAAAGGTATTTAAGTTCCTCCATTCTCTTCTCTGAAACTGCATTTATTTACATGTTGTTATTTTGGTTTAATTTGTAATTCCTCAAAATGAGAAATTTCCTTTCCCCCTGTTAAATTATTGTTTGTGCCTTTTGTGGCATTTGAGTTCTAAATACCCCAAACCCCCCTTCATATGTTTAATTTGTAATTCATAGTTTGTGCTTTAAATGTTTTTATAGTTGGAATTTTCTGTGTAATATTTGTCTATTTTATTGTATTTGTATTTCATTGTATTTTGTGTGATATTGTGACTTATTCGAATTTTCGTTTAATTCACAGTTTTCACGGCATTCACTGTATGAAAAAATAAATAACTATTTTTGAACTACGGTGTTGTCTGTACGTCCTTGAGCGCACGGTGCGAAGCAACTTCTTTGTAAAGACACGGAAAGCCAAATTTGTTGTCAGCAAAATTGTGGGACTGCCATTAACACGTGGCACTACGTCACGGCAAGTTCAGAGATTAAAGAAGACCGTACAAGACAGTCATGGTTTTCACTAGTTCTCATGGTGTCAACGGTGAAGAACCAAAGAAACTTGTCACTGGAATATTGCTCTCAAGACCACAATTTAAATCTTGCAGTACATTTACGATGTGAATCAACTAAAACGAACAGATATACCAGACAACTTGCAAATTCAGAACTGAACTACGGAGTCAAAAAAGAAAAGAAAAATTACCAAGAGAACAAAGCAGACATCTCTACACACCAGCGAATTCAAGAAAAATTCAAGAAAATAGAAATTTAAACTTTTCAAATTTAAATGTGTAAGACTGAGTCAGTAGGGAAGGTCGATTTTTGAACTGTGCTAGTGCATTGATAGTGATAGTTGGCGTTTGGAAAGATAAATAACGACACAAAATATTTTTCCCAAATCGTTACCGTTTTTTGAGCTTTGGAATATCATTTCGGTGATAAGATTTAATGCCGTCAAAAGATTCCGTGATGTTGGGGAAAGAAAAATGTTTAAATGTTATTTAGAGCCATCTTTAAAATAATTAATGGAACTACAAGAAGCCCTACTACTTTCATTGATCCCCTAGGGAAACTTTGTGAAAGAAATTACCATGATTTGCCCCAGGTATTATTTGATATTATCAGTTGCCCTGTGGATAATTTTGTTATCTCCCTGCAGAAGCAATAAATGATCTAAGTGGTAACCAACGATTACTTCTTGAATATGCTGTAGGCATTTTTCGATGGAAAGTGAACCCTAGATTTTCCTCTTGGGAGCAAAATGGATAACTTTAGTGTTATACCGGCCGTTCCTACAGTGGAGAATATACACCGGTTCTCACTATAAATAGTGAGACACCGAGGGAAAAGGTGGTACTGTTACCGTACTGTTACCGTACTGTTACTGTTTAGCGGCAAGCTAGCCATTCTTGTACCTTATTGTAAATACACTTGTCTCTTTTTACCCTACCTCGACTTGACTTCTTTTTTTACTGTTGAACTAACATCACAACATTTGGCTATCAGGTTAATAGACCAGAGTTGCGTATCCATCAGAACTCTGATAAATTGTGCCATTGTCCAATTTGTCATTGAAGTGTATGCAGTTAGTTTGTCCGATATAGAAAGGGACAATAATTTCTATAACCAACAACTCTATCTTTAATATATCCAACAGAAAAAAAATAACAGAGAGTATTAACAGAATTGTTCATACTCTCAGTTTTGAAGTTAGCAACATCTGCAAAAAACGCAAACTTTTTGCTAAAAGAAGTGTCCCTCAAACAAACACATGCAGGAATTCATACAAGATGACACTAGCTCATTCGGATGAAAGGAGGAACAAATTATCGTAGGTGGTGCATCACATTCAACAACACACAAACGATGACACTAGCTCACTAGGATCAAAGGATGAACAAATTATCGAAGGCAGCGCATCACATTCACCAACACACAAACGATGACACTAGCTCACTCGGATCAAAGGATGAACAAATTATCGTAGGCGGTACATCACATTCACCAACACACAAACGATGTCACTAGCTCACTCGGATCAAAGGATGAACAAATTATCGAAGGCAGCGCATCACATTCACCAACACACAAACGATGTCACTAGCTCACTCGGATCAAAGGATGAACAAATTATCGTAGGCGGCGCATCACATTCACCAACACACAAACGATGACACTAGCTCACTCGGATCAAAGGATGAAACAATTATCGTAGGCGGCGCATCACATTCACCAACACACAAACGATAACACTAGCTCACTAGGATCAAAGGATAAACAAATTATCGTAGGCGGCGCATCACATGCACAAACACACAAACGATGACACTAGCTCACTCGGATCAAAGGATGAACAAATTATCGAAGCAGCGCATCACATTCACAAACACACAAACGATGACACTAGCTCACTCGGATCAAAGGATGAACAAATTATCGTAGGCGGCGCATCACATTCACCAACACACAAACGATGACACTAGCTCACTCAGATCAAAGAATGAACAAATTATCGTAGGCGGTGCATCACATTCACCAACACACAAACGATGACACTAACTCACTCGGATCAAAGGATGAACAAATTATCGTGGTGGTGCATCACATTCACCAAACACACAAACGATGTCACTAGCTCACTCGGATCAAAGGATGAACAAATTATCGTAGGCGGTGCATCACATTCACCAACACACAAACGATGTCACTAGCTCACTCGGATCAAAGGATGAACAAATTATCGTAGGCGGTGCATCACATTCACCAACACACAAACGATGACACTAGCTCACTAGGATCAAAGAATGAACAAATTATCGTAGGCGGCACCTCACATTCACCAACACACAAACGATGACACTAGTTCACTCGGATCAAAAGAATGAACAAATTATCGTAGGCGGCGCATCACATTCACCAACACACAAATGATGACACTAGCTCACTAGGATCAAAGGATGAACAAATTATCGTAGGCGGCGCATCACATTCACAACACACAAACGATGACACTAGCTCACTCGGATCAAAGGATGAACAAATTATCGTAGGCGGCGCATCACATTCACCAACACACAAACGATGACACTAGCTCACTCGGATCAAAGGATGAACAAATTATCGTAGGCGGCGCATCACATTCACAACACACAAACGATGACACTAGCTCACTCGGATCAAAGGATGAACAAATTATCGTAGGCGGCGCATCACATTCACCAACACACAAACGATGACACTAGCTCACTCGGATCAAAGGATGAACAAATTATCGTAGGCGGCGCATCACATTCACCAACACACAAACGATGTCACTAGCTCACTCAGATCAAAGGATGAACAAATTATCGTAGGCGGTGCATCACATTCACCAACACACAAACGATGACACTAAGCTCACTCGGATCAAAAGAAGGAACAAATTATCGTAGGCGGCGCATCACATTCACCAACACACAAACGATGTCACTAGCTCACTCGGATCAAAGGATGAACAAATTATCGTAGGCGGCGCATCACATTCACCAACACACAAACGATGACACTAGCTCACTAGGATCAAAGAATGAACAAATTATCGTAGGCGGCGCATCACATTCACCAACACACAAACGATGACACTAGCTCACTCGGATCAAAGGATGAACAAATTATCGTAGGCGGCGCATCACATTCACCAACACACAAACGATGTCACTAGCTCACTCGGATCAAAGGATGAACAAATTATCGTAGGCAGCGCATCACATTCACCAACACACAAACGATGTCACTAGCTCACTCGGATCAAAGGATGAACAAATTATCGTAGGCGGTGCATCACATTCACCAACACACAAACGATGACACTAGCTCACTCGGATCAAAGGATGAACAAATTATCGTAGGCGCGCATCACATTCACCAACACACAAACGATGACACTAGCTCACTCGGATCAAAGGATGGGAGTGCATCACATTCACCAACACACAAACGATGTCACTAGCTCACTCGGATCAAAGGATGAACAAATTATCGTAATCACATTCACCAACACACAAACGATGACACTAGCTCACTCGGATCAAAGGATGAACAAATTATCGTAGGCGGCGCATCACATTCACCAACACACAAACGATGACACTAGCTCACTAGGATCAAAGATGAACAAATTATCGTAGGCCATTCACCAACACACACTAGCTCACTCGGATCAAAGGATGAACAAATTATCGTAGGCGGCATCACATTCACCAACACACAAACGATGACACTCACTCGGATCAAAGGATGAACAAATTATCGTAGGCGCGCATCACATTCACCAACACACAAACGATGACACTAGCTCACTCGGATCAAAGGATGAACAAATTATCGTAGGCGGGCATCACATTCACCAACACACAAACGATGACACTAGCTCATTCTATCAATCACAAATTAGAAGGCATGCATCACATTCACCAACACACAAACGATGACACTAGCTCACTCGGATCAAAGGATAATTATCGTACATCACATTCACCAACACACAAACGATGACACTAGCTCACTCGGATCAAAGGATGAACAAATTATCGTGCATCACATTCACCAACACACAAACGATGTCACTAGCTCACTCAAATTATCGTAGGCGGGCATCACATTCACCAACACACAAACGATCACTAGCTCACTCGGATCAAAGGATGAACAAATTATCGTAGGCAGCGCATCACCAACACACAAACGATGACACTAGCTCACTCGGATCAAAGGATGAACAAATTATCGTAGGCGCATCACATTCACCAACACACAAAACGATGACACTAGCTCACTCGGATCAAAGGATGAACAAATTATCGTAGCGCATCACATTCAACACTAGCTCACTCGATCAAAGGATGAACAAATTATCGTAGCGGTGCATCACATTCACCAACACACAAACGATGACACTAGCTCACTCGGATCAAAGGATGAACAAATTATCGTAGGCAGTGCATCACATTCACCAACACACAAACGATGACACTAGCTCACTCGGATCAAAGGATAAACAAATTATCGTAGGCGGCGCATCACATTCACCAACACACAAACGATGACACTAGCTCACTCGGATCAAAGGATGAACAAATTATCGTAGGCGGTGCATCACATTCACCAACACACAAACGATGACACTAGCTCACTCGGATCAAAGGATGAACAAATTATCGTAGGCAGTGCATCACATTCACCAACACACAAACGATGACACTAGCTCACTAGGATCAAAGGATAAACAAATTATCGTAGGCGGTGCATCACATTCACCAACACACAAACGATGACACTAGCTCACTCGGATCAAAGGATGAACAAATTATCGTAGGCGGTGCATCACATTCACCAACACAAAACGATGACACTAGCTCACTCGGATCAAAGGATGAACAAATTATCGTAGGCAGTGCATCACATTCACCAACACACAAACGATGACACTAGCTCACTCGGATCAAAGGAAAACAAATTATCGTAGGCGGCGCATCACATTCACCAACACACAAACGATGACACTAGCTCACTCGGATCAAAGGATGAACAAATTATCGTAGGCGGTGCATCACATTCACCAACACACAAACGACAAACATGCAAACTCCACGTCATAAGATTCACTGGTTATATTAGCAGTAAACGCCTGAAGGTTAAAATTTAAAATCGATTCAGGCCAAACCCAACAAACATCAACACATATGTGACACCACCGGGCGGGCTGCGAGGCCCTTTTGCACATTACTCTGTATCCCATCCTGCATTCACCGCATCTTTGCTGCACTGCTTCTTTCTGGCCGTTCATCTCCTTTCGTCTAGCAATTTCCCTGGATCGCCACATTGTACATACATGCTAAAATATCTCGCAGGGGACCCCCCGCCGAGGGGTGCACAACAAACAAGCATTGCAAAGAGAAAGAGAGAACATCAACAACAAAGACGAAATCAGTCAGATGAACATCAAATGGTCAGAGAGGTATATAGTTCGCATTGCTTCTAATTCATTTCCACTGTCTGTCGAGATGAGAGGGGGTCAACTATTATTTACACAAAGGACCAGACATGTTGTCTGCTTCTAACATTAATTGTTCACTATTTTTATCTAGCCTAAATTCTTTTTCTTATTTTTAAGATTTACTTGACTTAGCCGTGACCCTACCTACACATACAATATATGTATACACACACACACCTGTATATATGTATGCACACACATTTTCACACTAGTTTCTATTTACTACTGGTCTTGCTACTACATATTCAATCTACACACATACGCAGGAGAGAACAAAGCAACAAATAAACAACAAAAAGAACATGCATTCATACTATGTTGGTAATTGGGAATCTGTCCCCTCTCATCATACCAACAACAACAACAAAAAGAAACACAGCAACAATGGCCATCAATGCTCAGGGTGATTCCTATCCACACCCTTTTCCAAAATCACATACACAAAAAGAACAAAACATCTTCTGCCAGCTTGGTTCTTCGACCTTGCTTCCTGAAGGCAATCTTTTGGGGGAACTTCTTAATCAAACCAGGAGGGCTTTTCCTTAGCTCACCTCCCACTAAAACACAGGGATTTTAAACATTCTTACATTGCTCAGGAGGACTTTTCAATTCACCTCCACGATTTCACCCCACCCCCACTAACACAGGGGAATTTTATACCCTCTACCAGATCGATACAGAGGTATTACATGTTCCCCATTCCTACGACGTGGTGGCATAAGAAATCCACGCAGTTCTTTCGGTGCCGTACCGGAATTATTGATTGGAAGCAGTGTCGGGTCTACCTTGTGGCCGGGGTCTCCATCATCCCCCTGTTCAATACATTACAATAAAAAATATTAAAATACTGTCAACTACGCGAGATGAACGGCCAGAAAGAAGCAGTGCTGCAAGGATGCAGTGAATGCAGGAGAGATGCAGAAATGTGCAAAAAGGCCTCGCAGCCCGCCGGTAGTGTCACATTGGTGCCGATTGACCAGGGTATAACCTGGGGTCACGAAGAGAGAGGAAGAAAGACAGAGACAAAAAGGAGAGAGAGGGAGAGGGAGAGAGAAAGAGAAAGAGATAGACTGACAGTCAGACGGATAGACGAACGGACAGATGGGAAAAAAATCATCAGAGATGGAGATAAAGAAAAAAACACACACACACACAAATATATATATATATATATATTATATATATATATATATATATATATCATCATCATCATGTCGCGCACGCAGCACGGGCATCCATGACAATCCTTCGCCAACCCTCCCTATCATTCATTACACCTGGAAGCTCCTCTGCGGAGCAGCCAGCATCTTCACATAACTGGTCAATGTATGTCCTTGCTGGGCGCCCCACACTTGCATGTCCATGTGTTGGCTTCCACAGGAGAACGTCGCTTATGAGTTCATCCCTGCTTCTCCAGCAGTGTCCTGCATGCCTTGTCCGTCTCACTCGGATAGTTTGTGAGATGGGGGCAGGTGACCGTACAGCTGTTTCCTTGTGGGGTGCTGTTTCCACGACTTATTCAAGACTGCTCGCAGCATTCTTGTGCAGCTCCCATCTAGCTTATTCTCAAGACGCTTTGTCAGGGTCCAGGTGGTGCAGCCATACAGCAGCACCGACACAACCACAGCCTGGAAGAACTGTCGCTTCAGCTTGCCAGGGAGATCGGACCTCCATATGACTGATAATCTATTTGTGGCCGCCCATGCCTTTGCTATTCGTGTATTAACATCGCTCTCTGTGGACCTTGCACTTCTTGCAGATACACCGGCAAAGGCTGAATCACTGCTACATAGCTTGGAGGAGGCAGCAAAGAATATAGGCCTCTATGTGAACTCCGGTAAAACAGAGTTCATGAATTTCAAAAATAAAGGAGACATCTCCACACTCGACGGCAAGCCTCTTAAACCAGTAGAACAATTCACACACACACACACACATATATATATATATATATATATATATATATATATATATAAAGAAAAAAAAGAGACTGTGAAAAGAAAAAGAAAGGAAAAGAAAGATCAAGTAAAATGATCAGTAAAGAAAAAGAAAAGAAAAAAAATAGAAAGAAAGAAAAGAGATAAACGAGGAAAGATGAAAGAAAGACTGAAAAAAAAAGAATTGAAAAGAGAACACTTGAAAAGAAAAGAAATAGACATAAAAAAAAGAAACAAACAAAGGAGAAACTGATGCGTGTAGAAAGAAAAGGACGTAGAGAATGTTGTGCGTGTGTGTGTATCCGTGCGCATCCTTATAGATAAGTGTATGCAACCGTTGAGGGTTGCACAACAAACAAGTGTTAAAAAGGAGAAAGAGAGAACAAACAAGACAAAATCAGTCAGGTAAACATTAAACAAATGGCAGAGAGGCGTACAACTTGCCTTGCTTCTAATTCATTTCCACTGTCTGTCGAGTTGAGAGGTGGCACATCTCACAGGGGACCCCTGCCGAGGGGTGCACAACAAACAAGTGTTACATAAGAGAAAGAGAGAACATCAACAACAAAGACGAAATCAGTCAGATGAACATCAAATGGTCAGAGAGGTATATAGTTCGCATTGCTTCTAATTCATGTCCACTGTCTGTCGAGATGAGAGGGGGTACAAGGTCCCGCTTGCTCCCTTAAGGACCTCTTCTAAAGTTGACTTATATGCTACAAGGCTCTAAGGGAGATGTTGCTTCTTCGCTGCCCAAGATCTAACTGTTCACTTTTTTAAATTTCCCAGAATCCCCAAATCTCTTATCAATTCTGGTACGAAATCTCGTCCTCCGAGATTTTATCAACCCTGTGTGATTTGAAAGAGTTCTTTGTCTAGAAGACCACCCTCATGGTGAGTTTTCTGACTCTTCTATTATTTGCACAAAGGACCAGACATGTTGTCTGCTTCTAACATTAATTGTTCACTATCACTCCTTTTTATCTAGCCTAAATTCCTTTTCTTATTTTTAAGATTTACTTGACTGACCCTATCTACACATACAATATATGTATACACACACATCTGTATATATGTATGCCCACACATTATCCACACTAGTTACTATTTACTACTGGTCTTGCTACTACATATTCAATCTACACACATACGCACACATATATGTGGTTTGACTTCTACTTATTCAATTATCTACCTAGAATTCTATATACACACCTACACCCGCATGCACAGATGCATAGTACTATACATACAACCTTAAGAAAGCCCAGGTATAACTAACTAAAACATACAAAAAAGAACAAATAGAATACATTCAGGAGCAAATGTGGCACAAAGCATAGGTGCAGAATGCAAATCTGGTGCAAACAAGTGTATGTGTGTGTATATATATAACGGCATAGTTAGTTATATTGAATACGTAGTAGTAAGACCAACCACATATAAGTATATATATATATATATATATATATATATATATATATGTGTGTGTGTGTGTGTGTGTGTGTGTGTGTGGTGTGTGTGTACATGTATAGATAAGTGTATGTGAAGGCTCGGTCATTAAGACCATTAAAAACTAAAGTAGATCAAAAGGTTTAATAGGACCATTAGCCAGGCGAAAAGTCTGGCTTTTGGGGCAAGTTGATGGTTATTTAGAGGCCAAAACAGCAATAAGATTTGAACAGAATTTTAGAACAAACAGAATTGAAATCCCGCGTGAGACTTGAATGCGAGTTGATAGCGAGAATTGTGGGAAGTGGGAAATTTGAAAGAGAGTCAGTTAGAACCGAACAGTGGAGCAGACGAGTTGGAACCTGCAACTTAGATCAGAGAAGACAACCTAAGCAGAGGTCTTGACCGGATGGAGGGGGTGTGCCCCCCCTCTGTCGACAGAGATAATGAGAGAAATGAAAAGAAAGAATGAATGCAAGTACCATGTGCCTCTCTGACCATTGTGAATGTTCACCTGACTTTGTCTTTGTCTTGTCTTTGTTCTCTTTGTTGTTGATTGTTAAACCACCTGGAGGAGAGTCCCGAGGCAGTATTACGGACACAAGTCAGGGTCAAACTAGCGGACAATCACAAGACGACGGCCAGTAAAGTTGGAAGTTGAGAAGTTGCAGGAAATGCAAGAAAGATGTGCTGCAAGGTGCTTGGAGACGCCTCGTCCCCCGAGGGGGGTTTAACAAAAATAAATAAAATCAGACATTCTGTAGAAGACAGGCAATCGCGATTAGCATGGCAAACTGTAAATGAAATTAGTGGTTGGAAAAGTGCCCGTAGGGCGAAAATAAAGCAACCAGTCAGATAGACTTCAGAAGTGGAAAGACCACTTCCAGAAACTGTTAGGAACACTCCCTAAAATCATAGACAATGGCACCCAAAAATCGTAGATTATCAATCAAGCTAGGAGCCTTTACGATAGAAGAACTCAACAAAGTCCTAAGAAAACTTAAAGGTAGAAAAGCTGAAGGCCTCGACAAAATACCCCCTGAGGTATAGAAGATGAGGAAATTTGATGACATTCTATTTAGGCTGTGCAATGCCGTATATAAGCAGAATATAATAGATAAATGGACGCTGCATCACCCCCCCCCAAAAAAAAGCTACCTAGGAATCGCTAAGAACCACTGAGGCATAACCCTTACCGCTATAGCTGCTAAGATATATAATGCCCTCCTTCTTAATCGCATCCGACCTCAAATAGAGAAAAGCCTTAGGAAAAACCAAAACGGATTCCTCTAGAATCGATCCACAACCTCTTAGATCCTGACTGTTCGTCGAATCATAGAGCAAAGAATCTTGAGGCAACGCTACTATTTGTAGATTTCTCCAAGGCATTTGACTCCATAAATGGATCAAATACTTCTAGCATACGGTATCCCCAAGGAAACAGTTACCACATGATGCTTTACAAGGACACTAAAGCAATGATACTCTCACCTGATGACTTCTTTGTCATAGTCGCCGGAGTCCTACAAGGAAATACCCTAGCACAGAATATATTCATAATTTGCCTAGAATATGTACTTCCTACATCCCTAGATCCCATAAAAGAAAAAGGTCTCACACTAAAAAAGACAAGAAGTAGGCGATATCCTGCACAGACTATTACGAATGCGGACTACGCAGATGACCTAGCGCTTCTTGCAAATGCACCTGCACAAGCCGAATCCCTTCTACATAACCTAGAGAACGCAGCACGGAACATTGGCCTCTATGTGAATTCTGATAAAACAGAGTACATGTGCTTTAAAAAGAAAGGAGACGTCTCCACACCCGACGGTAAGCCTATAAAGCCAGTAGAACAATTCACGTACCTAGATAATAATAATCCCTCCACAGAAAGTGATGTTAATGCACGCATAGGGAAAGCATGGTCGGCTATAAAAAGATTGTCCGTTATTTGTAAATCAGATCTCACTGACAAGTTAAAGCTACAATTCTTTCAGACCGTGGTGATATCAGTGCTACTGTATGACTGCACCACCTGGACATTGACGAGGCGCCTAGAGAATAGGCTAGATGGAATGCTGCATGCGATGTTGAACAAATCGTAAAAACAACACCCCACAAGGAAGCAGCTATACGGTCACCTCCCCCCATCACACAAACCATCCGGACATGCTGGACACTGTTGGAGAATTTAGGATGAACTGATAAGTGACGTCTTCCAGTGGAAACCAGCACATAGACATGCTAGTGCGGGTCGTCCAGCAAATACCTACATTGACCAGCTCTGTGCAGATACTGGATGCTGTGCGAAGGACCTGCCAGGGACAATGATAGGGAACGGTTGGAGAGAGGTTGTCATTGATATCTGTGCCGCTAGCGCGACATGATGATGATGATGATGAGTCAAGTGATACCATTTCCAGGAAAGAGTACCAACTGCTGAAAAATAAACGTGCATACACGTACATACTGTTACAATAACATAGGAACCTGCGGACTGTATTTCGGTTACTTCCGCCCGGACTCACTCCCTTACTCTTCAGTAAATAAACAGAATACACACGTTAGTGTTTTGCGTATCCAAATGTATTTTTGTGAGTAATATAGCAACAAAAAAACAAAAACTATGCTTGGAGTTTCCAGCATCTGGTACGAGTTTCATTTAAAGTATGATCACGGTCATATTGTTTTATTTCATTATAGCTATCAATAGCTCAACACCATGTGCGTGCCTAAGAAAATTCTTGCTGCGCCGTTAATTTTCCCAACCTATTCACGTCTCTTTCTTTGAGTGCTTCAGTTTTTTTAGGACTTTTTTTCGTCTGAGTTTATTTGGAATGGTTCTGTAAGAATTCTCCTGAAAGTATTCTTCCAAGGGAATTTTCGACGAGTCTCTACCCAACTACAAGCATCATGGACATTCTGCCAGCTCAAAAAAATCTTGATTTTAATTAAGAAAATTTAGTCCGGAAATGTCCAGATCTCAGTCCTGCTAACATGTATAGGACCGAAAGGACGAGATATAGTCCACCTTCCAATTCACTTCAGTGGAAGACAAATACAATATCGACAAATTAATTGAGCAGTTTGATGCCTCGAAATAAATTGACGATCCTGGGATATAAATTTCTCACCAGCAAGAAATCGAGCAAATAAAAGTTCAATGATTTTGTAACGGTATTTTGTCAACGCGCCGCAGATTGTGAATTGTGGGACTTGACGGACCCGTTGGTCAAAGACGTCCTCATTATTGACATAAACTATTTACGTATCAGGGAACGTCTGAAAACATGATGTCAAGCTGGACCAAGCAATCCAGGCCGGTCAAGCAACGGAGGAAACGAGAAACCAGGCCAAAGCACTAGCAAGTGCTGAGACCTATGAGGCAGACGTAGAGGCATAAGGCACACATATATTTTTTTAAAGTATAGAAGGAGGGGGAAATATATGGGGGAAAATAGATATTCGAATCAAGAAGTTCCTGCTGAGGGGGAACCAAAAACAATCGAGTTCACCGTCTTCTCACAAGCCAGACTTTCTTTTGGTCAACACATTCTTCGTCTTCGTCAAGCAGCTGGAAAATCCGTCGTCGTAGTCGAAATAATCTTTAACAAAATCGCATTTCCTATTTAGTTTTTGTTTCTGTTGGACTAAAATCCATTTCTTTACTGGGTCGTTCGCAAAGCGCTTCGTCGTCGCTCCCTTTCCTTTCTCGCTTTCCGTCACAAAAAGAAAGGAAAACACCATCTGACCATAACTGACCCAAATCGGACCAGCACGTGACAGGCAGCGACAGATTAACTCCTGCAAATTTTGTGCCTGTTCACGCCCAAGAGACTAGTGCCCGGCATATCACAAACGATGCACAAAGTCCGATCGCAAAGGAAATTTTACCAGCTGCTGCTACTCCCGAAGAAAAGTTCGCTAGGTAGAAAACTCAGACTCAATCCCGAACCCATCCTACATCTTCATAGGCATGATTGCTGCTCATGACTCCCGAGCATGAGACACTTTTCCACAATCTGTCAGCAACTGCACTCTCCATCAACACCCTCGATTACAACGAACAAGCTAATCAGTGGACAGTGAACTTAGATATCAACGGCAACAGCATTAAGTTTAAACTCAACACCGCGGCTGAAATCTGCGTACTCCACAAAGCAATCTACAAGCTCCATCAGTCCAACTTCCATCAGCCTCACTGCCAACAACGGCACATTTCCATTCTAGGGAAATGAACAACCTCTGTCAACTACAAAACCACAGCTATCTCATATTCATGTTCATCGTAGCTGATACCAATTCACAACCAATTCTAAGTGGCATTACCTGTGAAAAACTCGATAAAGCGTATTTTTCAAATAGATGCAAATCTCACCAGCTCGACTGCTTTGGCGTACCTGGGACTCTTCAAAATGCACACCAGGTAATCTTCTATTCCTCCCGTGATCAACCCTCTGAGAAAAATTCCTTTTGCACTGCGAGACAAATTAAAATCTGAACTCGACAGAATTACAAAAATGATAATCATCAAGCCAGTCAGTGAACCTACTGAATGGGTAAACTCATTTGTGATCGTGTCGAAATCCGATCAGTCCCAGCGTATATGTCTCGATCAACACAATCTCAACAAGACCATAAAGAGAGAGAGAGAGAGTATTTCTAAATGCCTACTGTGGAAGAAATCTTTGCTGACATGCGTGGTGCAAATTTGTTCTCAAAAATCGATGCGAGCAATAGATTCTGGCAGATCCCTGTCGATGAGGACAGCTCAAAACTGATGACATCAGCACCCCTTTTGGACATTATAAATTTACTCGTCTCCCATATGACATATACAGTGCCAGCGACATATTTCAAATTGAAGTCTCTCGTATCATAGAAGGCATTGAAACATGCAAGAAATATGCAAGTCATAATAGTGTGGGAACCGACACTAGAAGAGCACCATGAGTGACTTTGTTTTTGATCGCATACAACAGCATGGTCTCAATCTCAATAAAAATACATGTGTATTCCTTGCCAAGGGGCTCATCTTACCCCAAATGGACTCCAGCCCGACACCTCCAAGGTAAAAGTCATTGCAAACATGCCTCATTCCAAGAATAAGGACTTACAGCATTTCCTTGGCATAACCAACCACCTATGCAAATTCTTACCCAAATACTCCACTGCGTACATTGCATCAAAATGATGGGGAATGGTTTTTCGATCAGCCTCAAATGAAAGCCATTGATGACTTAAAAAAGCCTAATCAGTAATTGCAAATTTTCAACCTCTCACTCCCAACCAAGATTTCAATAGACCCAGCAAACTCGGATTGGAGCCCATTCTCCAGCATACTTTTTGGCTGCAAACGATTCCATGAATTTATTTATGGACACCACTTTGTGGTCGATAATAATCATAAACCTCTACCATTGATCTTCCAAGGTTCAATTGCAAAGGCATCACCACGGGTACAACACTTCATGCTAGCACTGAAGCGTTATGACTTTGATCTCTAGTACATCCCGTGTAAAGAGATGGTGGTCTCCGATACCCTGTCAAGAGCCTACCTCAATGAATGTGAGTGTGAGATCCCCACTAAGCACATGGAAGCCCATGTGCACTTAGTTGAGGGAGAACTGTCCATAAACGATACCGCTAAGCGCTACAGTCAAAACATTGCAGCTCCTAACAAAATATATCCTGAATGATTGGCCTGAAAAGAACAGCGTTGAACTCTCCTTAAAACCATTCTACAATGCCAGAGATGAAATAACACTCCTAAATGGACTACTAGAAGAAGAAATTTGATCCACTCTGGACATTAGGAAAAAACAAATGACTAGCCCAAGCTAAAGAACACATCTACTGGCCTGGCATCACAGCAGAAATCAAAGACAGGATCAACAACTGCATGAACGAACGCAACAGACAATCACCTGAACCCATCATACCACATGAAATCCCTGAAACTCCATGGACCAGAATTGGCACAAACACATTTAACTAACATGGTAGGCCTTATATGATTGTTGTCGACTATACCAGAAGTTTTTCTGTATAAATTCTCTTCTGGATAAACAATCGAATATCGTTATTCAGCACCTAAAAAGCATTTTTGCAAAATTAGGTATTAGTGAGCGACGGTGGTCCAGAATTCACACCCAACGCCTTTAAACAGTTTGCCCAAAACTGTGATTTCCAACATGACGTTCTTCACCGTGTTAGCCCCGACTTAACTAATTCAACTAACTTTGATATATTTAACAACGACTTTGATATTTTAAACAAAATCAAAGTCTTGCCCATTTCTGCTGTCATAATGTCTGGATATTTAGCAACATTGTTTATAAAAAGAATCCTTTAAAATTTTGGCTTGTTTGTTTATTTCAATAAATGGGAAAACGATTATCTATTCCTTTCTGACTTTCATTCAAACTTTTTTTTCCATTAATATATTCCTTCAGATTATTAACACACCTACTCTGATTTAAAATTAAACTTTTTTTTCATTATCATTTTTCCTGAATCACTAGAATTCCGAAAATCCTCAGTAAACTGGGATTTTGAACATCACACCAGTAGCCCAGAATTTCCACAATCCAATGGATGGTAGAGAGAACCATATAAACCCTAAAAAGAACCTTATTGAAATGCCTGAAAACAGTGAATGACAGATGCCTAGTATTGCAAGCTTTATGCATGGAACCCAGCAAGGAAAACATTATGTGAGCTACGGACATAGCTACTTAGGGTCACGGAACCCATTTACCAGGAAAAGGTCAGAGAGCAGACAAATCAAAAACATTGCCGTGGGAGAATTAACATATATGGGCGATCGACTCACGAAACGGCTTGAAAGTGAAGCGAAAGTGAAACTGATAGTAGACTTTAAAACACCAAAGAAGCAAGGAGATGTAGCAAGGCTTCTAGGAGTGATTAAATACCTTGCCAGATACACAGAAAATCTTTCTCGATGGACATTTTACTTGAGAAATCTACTGAAATCTATCGTAGTCTTCATATTATGGGGTCCAGAACACGGGAAAAAATTTAACGAATTAAAAAGGATGCTATTGTTACAAAGGATGAGTGATTGTAACTACGTCACATGACTGAAGACTGAAAATTATATTAGAATATTTACTACCCCCAGCATACACATACTGTACTTGGTCAAAGTTAGCATCGTTCTCCAGGACTGTCGTATAATTTATATTTAAGCTAGAGAGACAGACAAACAAAGGGAGAGTTTTGAAACTTTAGTCTTCCCGCAAACGAGACTGAGTTCTTCCCCGCCTTTGAAAATACCAATTTATGACTGATTTCATATTGATAGAAATTCATGCTGTCGATACGGAGGTCACAGGCAATTCTTTATATATATATATATAAGTATTTTTTCATTATTTTTTTTTTTTTTTCGCGCATAAGTTATTTCGTAAGTTTTTGGTATTTGAAAATTTTTGTTTGTTTTTTGTTGTTGTTTTTTTACATTTTTGGAAAGAGAATTCAATGAACATATGAAAATCGATGATAATATAAAGTCGGTAGGACATTTTGAAATTTAAATCTCGTAAATAAGAAAAATATTAATCCTTTTTTTTGTGTGTTAATTAATGCTAAATAAATTCTCCCATTTACTGCGTATTCAAGGCATATTTATCTAATTAAAGAAAAGATTGTATTAAAATATATAGCTAAAAATAGGGGTATTCAAATTCGTGCACCTGCTGATAAGGGGGATCACAAAAAATTCTTGTAAAAATCAACTAAAATAAACAATGTGATTTTAATAAAAATTTCGGTATTTGAAGTAATAAAAGAAGAATAAATGCTTACTCTAAATTGAAAAGGTTAATTATTTTTTCGTTAGTTTTTGTTTTGCGCATTCATCCCCCATACAAATTTCTCCGAAATTTTTTTGTGCAAGAAAATGAATTTTACATTTTTGGAAATGTAATTCAATGACGGAACATATGTAAAAAAAAATCGATATTCTAATTATTTTGGTTGTAGAACGTCTTACATTCTGAAACTTAAGTCTTGTAAACAAGAAAAAATATTCAGCTTTTTTTTTCTAAATCGTTAGCTTATTTTCTAAGGAATGTTATATTAAAAGTTCCAGATGTCTTTTGCCTTTTTTTTGGAGGGGGGAGGAGTGGAGGATTTTTTTTTTTTATAAAATGTAAAATAAATACTCCCATTCACTGCAAGGCAAAAGCGTATTTATTTAATTAAAGAAAATATTGTATCAAAAATATGTAGCTAAAAATAATGAGATTCATTTAATAGTCTTTATAAAAAAAATATTGAAAATAATGTTTGAATTAAAAATTGTCGTTTTTTATGGGAGGTTGTAGAGGAAATAATAATCTATTCATGCGAGTAACAACAACTGCTGCTGATTGTAATTTTAATTTTCCCAACCATTTTTTCAATAATATTAAGAGTTAAATCCTAAGGCATCGAATAACTGCTAACAATAGTAATTTGTTTTTGTTTCAGACTAAAAATTATTACATGTATGATTCTCCATAGAAAATTACGTCGCTCTTTTTTTGTGCCGAAAAACAAAAATTACAAATTTATCGTAAATTTATTTAAAATGCAAAAACCTACGTTATATGTAACATAAATCTGTTTTTGTTTAGTTTTGTTTTGTTTTGTTTTGTTTTTTTTCCTTTTTTTAACACATACACTGGGAAGCAGGTACCACCAAAATACGTCACGTGATCAGTTTAGACCATATTGAAGGAAGAAACGTAAATATTTTTTAACTTTTTTAAAAAATCTCGCAAAAAAGAAATAACGAACATAAAGAGTTGTTACGAAGAAAACAGAGAATTGTTACGTTGTAATATTCACGGCACTAAAACGATATATGTACCGTAATCCTTTTTTCTTTCTTGGTACTAAAACTCCAAAAGTCACCGTGCTGAAATGGTGCCAATAAAAATCATAACACGAGAAACATGTCGTCACAACTGCCAGCCTTCATTATCGTCCTCGTATAGTGGGCTCCTACCAGAGAGGAGGAAAGGCAGAGAGAAAGAGAGAGAGAGAACACTACTAGATTACTGGGCTCTCATGAGGGACCCAAGGTCAGGTCCGTACCCTACGACCGCCGCAGGCAAAAAGAGGCTGATAGCCTTCTTTTTTGTTCCACGTCACCACGTGACTTCCAGTCAACACCCGACTTCCGCTTGCGGTCAACACCCGACTTCCGCTTGACACTCAATTCTTTGTTCGGGGTCACACTACGGTCAAACCATCGTTCATCCTGAATTAAACCTTTATTATTTCTTCCTCCTCCTTCCATTAGTAGTCCAAGCTCACAAAAGTCAGGAATATACCCATCTTGCAACAGAATTAAAAGATCAAATTATCCGATTGGGGAAAAATTATTCACCGTTATCTTGAAAAATAAATAAAACTCTCGCATAGAAACTTATAAAATCTTCTGATATAATTATTCAGATTTATCTCTATAGAAGAAAAAAGGAAAAATCGTTCTTTGTCGGTTCATTTTTTCATATTTCATAAAATAGAATGGGGGGGGGTTAAACCTTGTAAGAAATATTTCCCCTAATATATTTGAGGAAAAAAACTATTTCAGACATATTTTCATCAAAAGGAAAATCTTTCGTGAAAATCGGACCACTAATTGAATTTTCATAGTAATTTTTAAAAAGCCTCTAGTCATAACTTGTTTTTTGCTACCTTAAATTTCAATTGATTTAATGGTGGGAAAATGTAAACATTGTTTTCGTTCATAATTTTCATTATTTCTGTAAGCTGAAAATCTTTTTCAAAAATCATCAGGAGTTTGTTTAATGCTTCTTCTTTTGAATGGACAAACAATTTTCAAGATAATATTAAACTTTATTTTCATTGTGTTAAATATAGGGGGGGGTAAATTTCACAGCGAAAATTGGTAGTACCTATTAAATTTCAATTGGGTCATTCCATGTCAAAACACCAGCAAAGAGTTGGAATCTACACCGAATCACCGAAATTTGGTACAAATGTTCCCCTTCATGGGTGAGGAAAGTGTGCCAAATTATTTTATCTTAAACCTTACCGTTCCGATTTTAGAGGGGGGGTATAATTTTCCTATTTTGCCTCAAAATTAAGGCCGTGCGGTATCGCAAAATCTCAGTGTTTTTTTATTTTAAAAAAATACTTTCATACATTCAATATTTCTGAAATTTAGTATGTAAGGCAAATCAGGACTGTAGAATCCAAATATCCAACTATTTTAACACTTTACCAGATAGAAAATTTTATTTTGCCTACCCAAATCAACAACTTTTCACCTATCGAAAATATGTCCTCTTCAATTTTCATAATATTTTTTTCTTAACGTCTGCCTAAGTTCATCAAAGAATTTTGTGTGGGAGCAAAGTCTACTTTAGAAGATATGAACCTGCAAAGTTCAGAGTTTTTTTCCTATGTACGTGCAGGATTTCATTGAAAGATTATAATTATAGACAATCATCCTAATGCTCCATGAACTCTCAAATGTTGATATTGTGCTTAGTGACTTCTTAAACAATTCAATAATATTGTTATTATCAATTTAAAAAAAATTTAAATACGAGGGTGAGTCAAAAAGTAATGCTATTTTGTTTAGTACAGGTATAATTACCGACACAGGAACATGTATCATGAATTAAAATGAAGTTGGTCCTCTGTGGATCACCTCCCTACTTTCCCACAGTCACTGTGTCTCTTAATAGCAATGTTCCATCTTCAAATGAGAGTATGTATCCCAATTCTGTAGACTTTGAGCCACTTTGTCACTACAGATTTCAATTCCTCATCACTGGAATAATGTTTTTATTGAAAAGAAAGAATGAAAGATGGTTTTAGAGGCAAACATTATTGTTCTATTTGTACTGAGCTAACAGTTGAAAATGTTATTCCATGATAAACAGGTAGGAGTGATTCCAATTGATCATTTAGATGCGATTGATATTGCTTATTGCCTATAGAACAGAATTGTGATGAGGATAAAATACAGACTATCTGTTGCTATCACAAACAGACCTTGTTGACCAAATATGAATGGCTTGAAAAGAGATGTTGTATTCCATTTAAAAATCATAAAAAGCAAATTAAAAGCAGTTTGAAACCAATTTCATTGGAGATGGCAGACAAGGCAAAGGCTAAGTTGGTACTAATCCCAGACAAGAAACTCTGCCCTAATTGTCAAATACAAATCCACAAACATCTTCCTGATGAGGAAATAAAAGAGCTTGAAGCAGGTACTTCTGCAGAATCAGAAGAGGGTAGTAATAATGAAGAACCAAGACATGTATCAGATCAGCAATGAAAAAGCTTGATACAAGTACTTCTGCAGAAACAGAGAAGAGAAATATCAATTAATGTTTCTCTGTGATTGGAATTTCTCCAATGAAAACAAAAGGATTTCATTACTCTGGAAAGCTCATTTAGGTAAGAGAAAACATTCTTCTGCATTGCAATGTATAAAGACCAAAGTAGGCAGGTCATTAAATGTTGACTCTGAGCTGTTGAATGATAAGGCTTTGAAATTCAAAAATGAGATTTTAGATAAAGCTAAGTACTTTGATAAAATAATAAAGCTTCTTGTAGCAAAAATGAAGAGAGTGGAATCAACCAACATAAAAATACAAATCTTGACACTTGCCCCTACCGACTGGTCACATAAAAAAGTCATGTGTGTGTTTGGAGTTTCAGAACACATTGTACACAAGGCTCACAAATTGTGTTCATAAGAGGTATTTTAGCTGTACCAGAACCAAAAGTCTTTGCCTGCTAATATTGCACAGCTAGTGGAAGCATTTTACCAAGATGATGAATATACTCGACTGATGCCAGGCAAGAAAGACTATATTAGTATTAAACATAATATTCATCAGCAGAAACAACTTATCTTGTGCAACCTAAATGAGCTCTTCAGACCATTCAAGGAACAGAACCTGATAGTATCCTTGGAGTTTTCAAAATTTTGTAGTCTAAGGCTGAAATGCTGTGTCCTTGCTGGTAGTGCAGGTACACATGCCGTATGTGTATGTACCATCAAACAAAACATGAAATTATTACTGGAACCACTGAATGTATCATATCAAGATCTCTTGAAATATATTGTCTGTAATACCAGTAGCAGAGAGTGTATGATTCATAGGTAGCCAAATTGTCCTAAATAATCAGGGCAGCTTGAAAAAAAATTTTATGACACCATCGAAGGAAATATTGATAATGCTGAATCAATAGAGTTCTCCCAATGGATAACAACTGACCGATTGACTTTGACAACACAAAAGGAATCCTGTCAAGCTTACATTTATTTAGTTGTTTTGCAATTGAATAAATTAGCACCTCATTCTTAATTGGCTAAATTACAATCCAGATACTTAAAGCAAAGAAAGGAGGAGATTAGTAATTGTGAAGTTTTGTTCCTGGGAGATTTTGCTGAGAACTACAAATTTGTAGTTCAAGATGAGATCCAGAGTTTTCATTGGAGTACCTCACAATGTACTTTACATCCAGTGGTACTCTACTTTAAACTTGAAAACGCAATGCAAAATCATTGTTTCTGCATTATGTCGAGTGACAACTCACATGTTGTAGCATTTGTTTATATGGTACAGAAAAAAAATTGAGGTAATCAGGCCTACCTTGCCAAATATAAAAAATAGTGAGTATTTTACTGATAGTTGCACAGCACAATAGAAGAACTTTGCCAATTTTGCAACCACCAGAAATATTTGGGTCTCAATACAAAATGGAATTTTTTTGCAACAAGTCATAGTAAACAACCATGTGATGGTATAGGTGGGACAGTGAAAGAGCTAGTGTCAAAAGAAAGTCTCTGAAGACCAACTACCAAAGAAATCCTTTCCAAAAATCTATGTTTGAATATTGCAGATCTGCAATTGAAGGTATCAAATTCATTCTGGTTGAAAAGGAGGAAGTTGAGGAAGCAAGGAGGAGCTTCAACAGGAGATTCAAAAATGCATCCACAGTCCCAGGAACAAGAAGTTTTCATCAATTTATTCCACTCATCAGAGATAAAATAGCCATGAAACAATGTAGTGAAGATGAAAACTATGACCTAATATATGACTTCTCTATTGGAACTGAAGAAAAACAGTGAAATTTGTCGTTTCAGGATATGTTTGTTGCAGGTGTGATAATAACATTTGGATTGATACAGAGAATGACTTGCTGATTAAGTTAATGCACCCAGCTCTTCCATCTTGTTCATTTTACTGGGAAGAGGATTTTAAGAATATGTTTTGTGCCATTCACAAATATTCTGTGCACTGTTGATGTCCCTATAACACCAAATGGTAGAGTTTATCATCTGTCCAAGATGGTCTATATACACAACAAAATTTATGGCACAGTGTAGTTTAAAATGTAATGTTTTAAAGACTCCTTATATATTCATTTTTATTATCACTTTCTTTTGAATGAAAAAATCAAATGTTTTTGTTTCATGAAAATAATTGAAAAATAGTAAAAAATATAAAAATGGAAAAAAAAACACAAACAGAAAGAATTTCTTTTAACTTCATGTTTAGTGGTATCTACAAATATTCTATGCACTGCTAATTATCATGCCTGAGGCAATGTTTACCAGTTGTTAAAGACTATCTAAAAAAAAAAGCATTATCTGCAAAATATATTAATAAAAACAATATTAGTGAATAGTTTAAGAAGTCACTGTGCACAATATCAACATTTGGCAGTTCATGGAGCATTAGGATGATTGTCTTTAATTATAACCTTTCACTGAAATCCTGCATGTAAAAAGGAAAAAAACTCTGAACTTGGCAGGTTCATATCTCCTAAAGTAGACTTTGCTCCCACGCAAAATTCTTTGATGAACTTAGGCAGACGTTAAGAAAAAAATATTATGAAAATTGAAGAGGACATATTTTCTATAGCTACATAGGTGAAAAGTTGTTGATTTTGGAGTCATGCATTTGGGTGAGCAAAATAAAATTTTCTATCAGGTATAGTGTTAAAATAGTTGGATATTTGGATTCTACAGTCCTTATTTGCCTTACATACCAAATTTAATAAATATTGAATGCATGAAAGTATTTTTTTTTTAATAAAAAAAAAACACTGAGATTTTGCAACACCGCACGGCCTTAATTTTGAGGCAAAATAGGAAAATTATACCCCCCTCTAAAATCGGTACGGTAAGGTTTAAGACAAAATAATTTGGCACAAATTTGCCAAATTTCAGGTAATTCGGTATCGGTGGGTGTAACTCCCTGGTGAACTGACCTGGAAAGACCCAATCGATTTAATGGTGCAAAATTGTAAACATTGTTTTTCGTTCATAATTTTCATTATTTCCGTAAACTGAATTTTTTTTTTTTAAATCATCAGGAGTTTAATTTAATTTTATTTTTTTAATGTTTCTTCTTTCGAATGGACAAAAATGTTCAAAATAATATTAACCTTTATGCAAGTTTCATTGTGTTAAATATAGGGGGAGGTAAATTGCACAGGGGAACATTGATGGTACCTACTTTTTAATTTGGTAAACATTTATTTGCAATAAAATTTCTTCTTTTATTACTTCATATACCGAAAGTTTTATCAAAATCGGATAGTTAGTTTATTTTAGATGATTTTTAGAAGTATTTCCTGTGATCCCCTTATCAACAGGTGCGCGAAATTGAGCATACCTAGTGTAAGGGATATTATATATGTTTACTGGGGGAATCCCCATCACAAATTTGTATCTGGAACTACCTCCTCTCAGAACAAGAACTTACATCCACAGTGTAAGAAAACAGAAATTACACTGAAGGCCTGCCATAGAAAATAGGCGTGGGTTATGTTAAAGAGCGAAAGACATTTGTCAACATTAGCAAAAAATATTTAAAACAAAAAAAAGTACGTTAACTGAAAATCTGTTTTTTTAAACACATAAACTTGAAATTGTTCTTTATATTAAACGTAAAAGAAAACAGTAAAAAAGATAGTTGTAGGTTCTATAAGTATCTTTTTGTACTGTTTTCTTAAAAAATAATAATTTTCCATTTTTTTAATTAACGTTTTAAAGTATATAAAGGATAACTCCTATAACATAGGAGTTTATTAGGTATCTCCAGAATCGGGTCACGTGATCAGTTTAGACCATATTGAATAAACAAAAGTAAATATTTTTTAACTTTTTTTTTTTTAAATCTCACAAAAAAGTAACAATCATACAGATTTGTTACAAAGAAAAACAGTTAATCCAAAGATCAAATTATCCGTTTGGGAAATATTACACTGTTATCTTAAAAAATGAATAAATCTGTCCGTTTTTACATGCAACAGGTTAATTTTTATATAGAAATCCGGACTGCAAAATTACATATTATCTCTCTTTGACAATTATACATTTAAATGTATGGGTGGCTGTATTCGACATAATGTTTTTTTTTGTGCATATTCAATAACCGATTATTGGTATTCAACGATTTTTGAAAGATTTGTGTGTGGTAGTTTCAGAATAACCCCGGAATATATTTTTAGTTGAATTTATAGTGTAACTGAAGCAAAGACAATAAGTATTTTAATAATTGTAATTTATAGGTACCACCAATTTTCCCAGTGAAATTTACCCACCCCTATATTTAACACAATGAAACTTTATGTATTTTATTAAGGACATGACCAACTAAAACTGGAAGACCAGTTTTTAATGCATCCCTAATTTTGCAGGATGGATTCAAAAGTCATCTAAAACAAAGAAAAAATTATTATTAAAATTTACTTTTAAAATTTCACAGTGAAATTATTTTTTTTTCAAATAATGTCGGTAGAATTTGTGCCCTTTCAAAATTAAAATCGAAAAAACTTTAATATTGAAATTTACTATTAAAATTTCACAGTGAAATTGACTTTTAAAAAATTATGCCAGCCGAATTTGCGCCCGTTCAAATTCTAAATCGAAAAAGAAATGAAATGTATGAAAATTTTAATTACTAGTAAAATTTACTATTGAAATTTATTATTAAAATTTCACAGTGAAAGTAACTTTTTTCCAATTATGCCGGCGGTTTGAGTAATTTTAAAATCGAAAACGAAATGAAATGAATGAAAATTTGAATATTTTTTCTAAGAGAAAAACTGATAAAATAATAAAGAATTACTTACTCTTATTTTAAATAGGTCAAAGTAGATTAAAATGAATTTTTATGCTTAAAATAACCAAACGATATTTAGTAGACTGGAACGCGTCTCGTCTCTTTGTAGTTCCGAGGAAAAAAGTATGTCAGTTTTGCTCTTCCGTATATAATAGGAATCACACATTACTATTCAACAATAAAAACTACTCTTAAAAATATCAATATATCGTGGATCGAACAAATTTTTAGTTCACCTAATTCTAAAATTCAGTGTTATAAGTCGTCGACGGGGCGGCCTAAAGTCGGTATCAGCCAGTCAGCGAGGGAGTCTATCCCCTTTTCAATAGCGCTAGACCAAGGAGATTGTTTTAGTATCTGAGGTGGAGCACCACACCTACCATCAGCTCCTTACTTTACCGCACAGATTCCTGTGCTACTCATACGCTGAGTTGGTGAGAACCGGTATCGAACTAGGAACCTTGTGGTTTCTAGCCGAACGCTCTACCGACTGAGCTAACCCGGCCCATACATTTCAGTGTTATATCATATCTAAATATCAGTGAAAAATTCGATTTGTAAACACAGAAAAAGATCTTTAAAAATTTAAAAAAAAAAAGAATTATTTAAAATCTCTTAAAAACTAGTTTCTTAAAAGAAATTTTTTTTCTTGACAATTTAATAGAATATAGTACATATCAATTAGAAAAGCAAAAAAAAATGTTTTCTAATAATAATATGACTTTTTTTGGCACTTTTTATTTCAGAATTGATGTTTTTTTCTACAAAAACTACTGCATTGAGTATTATACACATTTTTTGATATAGTTATTTAGACTCTTTATAGAAAAAAAAGTAAAAACCGTTTTTTGACGGTTCATATTTTTAAATATCTCATAAAAAATAGGTGTGGTGGTGGTGGTGAAAAGATTCCCCTAATATATTTTAGGAAAAATCTATTTCAGACATATTTACATCCAAAGGTAAAAAAATTTCGTGAAAATTGGACCATTGATTTTTCATAGATTTTTTTAAAAATCCTCTTGTCGTAATATGTTTTTGGCTACATTAAATTTCGGTTGATTTAATGGTGCAAAAATGAAAACATTGTTTTTCAATCATAATTTTCATTATTTCCCTAAGATGAAAAAAGATTTTTCAAAATCATCAGGAATTGTTTAATGTTTCTTTTTTTGAATGGAAAAAAATTTCAAGATAATATTAATCTTTGCAAGTTTCATTGCATATAGGGGGGGGGATTTTACAGGGAAAATTGGTGGTACCTGGAGTTTATCCTAGACTATTAAACGTTAATAAAAAAGAAAAAATATTTTTTGGAACACTTTTTTGTCCACTTTTTGTTCATCCTTACATATCGACCTTCATTAATTTATTTAAAGTATCACCAACATAAAAGTAATTGGCACATTTATGCTTGTATAGAAAATAATAGATTAATTGAGTTCGCCCACCATTTCATAAAAATGAAGGAGTTGAAAAACCGGTCTAATCAGCAACACCAAATAGGTTTTCACCTTAGCGGCTTTTTCAACTCAGAAATGTGTAACCACCGCCCTAGTAATAATTTGTACAATAAGGCAAATGTTTTGTATGTTTTTTTTCTTTTCTATGAGTGACATTGTCTTTGAAGTTATTCTTTTTTATACCGAATTAAATATATAAAATCTATCTATAAATGACAACATAATGATGAAACTGTATTTTAGAAGTGTTACTATACAATGTCTATTATTTAATATTACCTGGATAGCCAGGCGAAGTGCATAATTTGAATACAGATACATTGCTTCAAATCTGCTTATTTTCATTCTTACCATAAATTACATCCATACACTGTAGGGATGTCAAATCTGCCGTGTCAAATTTACCCCCCCCCCCCCTATATTTAACAACACGAAATTTGAATAAAGGTTAATATTATTTTGAAAATGTTTGGATCATTCAAAAGAAGAAACATAAAAAAAAACAACTCCTGATGATTTTTTTTCAGCTTACGGAAATAATGAAAATGATGAACGAAAACAATATTTACATTTTCCCACCATTAAATCAATTGAAATTTAACGTAGCCAAAAACAAGTTATGATTACCGGCTTTTTGAAAAAATTCTATGAAAAATCAACAGTAAAATTTTACAAAAAGCCGGTAATTATTCATCTTTTGATGAAATTATGTTTTTTAAACATAATTTCATGTTTGTTTTTTTGTTGTTTTTTTTCTTTTCAAAAATATATAAGGGGAACTATTTTTAACGAGGTCTCCCCCTCTATTTTATTTTATGAAATCTGAAAAAATGAACAGATAAAAACATTTTTTAAATTTTTTATATAAAGATAAGTGTCTGAATAATTATATCAGGAGATTTTTATAAGTTTCTATACGGGATTTTTTTTTAGTAAAAAAAACATGAATTCTGAATTCTGCTAAAAATGTCACTATTAGGACGGAAGTTCTAACAAGTCGAGCAACTATTTGTTTAGGCTAGGGAGTGGCATTAATTTCGTCTGCTAGGAGTTTTAAAAGCGAATTAGAAATAATTAAATCTATTATTTAAGGTCAAACTTTGTCTAAATCGATAAGTAGTAAGATAATAACCATCATTAAAAAAGAAAAATATAATTACATATGCAGTTTATTTTTAAAAGATTTAAAACTATTTGTTTTGGTCAATTTCGACGATATCAGCCAGTCAGCCTCGTTTTCGATGTTTTTAAGTGCTTGTTTACAATTTTACTGTAACATTCGCGTTTGCAAAACAATTTACCAAAAATCAGATAATTATCCGATTTTAATGAAAATTTCAGTATTGATTTATCGATTAATGAATTTTATAATGCATCAGTTATTTTATTTCAAAACTTTAATTTAGTATAAAAATTAATATATAAAATTCATTTAAAATATGAAAATCATGCTGTTAAGTTTAAAATGTTATATTTTTAGATTCGAAAAATAAATATCTACTTAATGCAAACCTTATTTTAGGCGCCAAATGTAATAAGTTTTGAAGAAAAACTCGATTGAAAATGTATCCCTTTTAAGCAGAAAAAACATCGATGTATAATTTTTTCTTTTATAAAATAATAGCCAATTGAATAATTATCGAAATGAGTAAAAAAGAAATCTCCAAAGAATTTATTATTTATTATTTTTTTACATTTTATTTTTCGATTTTCGGTACTTATTTTCTCATAGAAAAGCTACCGTAAATTTTTTTTTTTGTTTCTATTCATAAGTTCGGTCTTTTATCTCATTATTTATACTGTAATTTAGTATCGAAAATGATCAACTTGCAAAACATTTTACATAAGGGGGGTCAAAATTAAGTGACCTGAAAAAAATGAGAAAGTTTTGAAATAAAATAAATAATGCATTATAAAGATCATTCATTGATGCATAAACACTGAAAATTTCATTAAAATCCGATAATTTCCTGATTTTTGGTAAATCATTTTCTGTAGGGGGGCTAAAGTCATTTTGTCAAAAACGCATTTTAGTTTAGCCAGTTCCTATGTTTAGCCAGTTCCTATGTTTATGAGAATTATATCCTCCTTTTTTTTTTTCTTTTTTTTTTTTTTTACTGCCGTTTCATTAAAAAAAAGTTTGTTGTTTTAACTATTTAAAATGGCTTAAAAAATTTATTTTAACTATTAAAATGGCTTACTGAAAAATAAACTTTGACGAGCGAAGCTAAGAGATAGAGAGAGGGGGGGGTTAAAGCTGAATGCGATAAAAATACCATAAGATAAAAACATTTAATAATAACGGAAAAAAGTAATAAATTATTTGGAGAAATAAAAAATTAAAAAAATAAAAAAACAGGAAGAGAAGCACATCCTCTGACTTATGAGAAAAACAATGAAAAAATGCTATAGGTTTGGTTTATGTCTGGAAGAGGCGGGCCGGTCTAATAACTTCGACTAAATTCTTTAACAAATATTTCGGGATGCATACAAATTATTCTGTAGATATCGTTATACGTAATCAATGAAAGATTTATGTCGATGAGAGGTTCATCCATATATGGCAGTCGCTTACTAGAATTGTAAATTTTGTTGTTGCTATGAATGAAGCGGTCGTGTTCTCCTTAGTCACAAATAATACAAACTACGTACATCTGTTTATGAAACACTCCTACTCCCGCACTTACCTACCCATCCCACTTGTCATGAGTGCGTCTCTGTACATATATAAGCTCTTGGGGACGTACAGCTGCATTATCAGTGTTTTTCTGCAACTTGCAACTTTACCAAAACCACTCCACCGACGAATTAGAACTTCACTTGAGACACTCCTCTTCACAAATTCATTCAACTTACAAGAAGCGATTCTCAACAATTTAATTTCAACATTTTTTAAACATTCGTTTTGAAAGAAGAAAACATGTTTTTGAAAGCACTCACTGTTATTCTCTTACTACAGGTAGGTTGAATTTTCTATGGAGCTAATTTTTAGCAACTTTTTAGAAAGTTTTCCATATGCAGTATGCCTTCTTTTTCAATCAAATCAATTGTAGACCTTTACTTTCCAAGGATGCTAAGATAATACAAATACTACACAGAGCGAAGTTGCCAATATTACCAACTTATTTAGTTGCTGACATGGAAAAAAAATTAAATTTATTTTTTAAGCGTGAAATGTGTTTATTCACTGGTGTATCACAATGAAATGCATCAGCAGACTTTCCTAACTTCTAATAATCAAACACTTCCACAATTGTTTCAAGTCATTTTTTAAAACCTTTTTTCATCTTTTTCTTTCTTTCTTTCTTCAATAACAAAAACGCCTTATTTTGTGTTTAGCCAGAAATATACATAACTTAACAATTGCAATGTTGTTTTCCTCTCTGGTTAATGGATTTATTAAAATAAAATTCAGTTTTTTTAATGTATTTTTTACTCGCTCGCTCCAGACCAAAATGTATTGTAAGATTTTATTTCTTTAAACTTGTCTTTGAGAAAAATGTTTTTTTGTGTGTGTGTGAAAAACTTACCCTAGATCCAAGCATCGTTAATTTTTTGGAAGAAGAAATCTGATATACATCCTGGAATGATTGTCAGATGACAAAGTTTCAGACCAAAATGTGTTATATGATTTTTCTTTCTTTCACCCCCCTCTCTCTCTCTCCTCTTTCTTTCTGTTTACCCGTGAGTAGTAGGTACCACCAAAATACGTCACGTGATCAGTTTAGGCCATATTAAAGGAAGAAACGTAAATATTTTAACTTTTTTAAAATCTCGCAAAAAAAAAATAACGAACATAAAGAGTTGTTACAAAGAAAAACAGTTAATTCAAAGATCAAATTGTCCAATTGGGGAAAATTACTCACCGTTATCTTGAAAAATAAGTAAAACAGTCCGTTTTATTTTACAACAGGGTAAGTTTCTTTATTGATATTTTTATCAGAATTCTGTATTCATGGTTCTTTTACTTTTTTTTAGTAAAAGAACCAATAAACTCTTGCATAGAAACTTATAAAAATCTTCTGATATAATTATTCAGACTTATCTTTATAAAGTAAAAATCGTTTTTTGTCGGTTTATTTTTTTCATATTTCATTAGGTACCACCAATTTGACCCTGTGCAATTTACCCCCCCCCCCTACATTTAACACAATGAAACTTGCAGAAAAATTAATATTTTCTTGAAAAGTTTTTTCCATTCGAAAGAAAAAACATTAAATAAACTCCTGATGATTTTTTTAATTTTTTATCAGCATACGAAAATAATGAAAATTATGATTGAAAAACAATGTTTTCATTTTTGCACTGTTAAATCAACTGAAATTTAACGTAGCTAAAAACAAGTTACGATAAGAGGATTTTTTAAAAATTCTATGAAAAATCAATTAATGGTCCGATTTTCACGAAAATTTCCATAAATGTTTACCATTGGATGTAAATACATCTGAAATAGTTTTTTTCTAAAATATATTAGGGAAAATATTTTTTTACGCTGTCTAGAAAAAAAAACCAAATTTTTTTTCCACATCATTTTTTTTATCTCATAAAATAAAATAGTGGGGGGGCCCTATTTTATTTTATGAGATAAAAAAAAATGATGTGGAAAAAAAATTTGGTACTTTTTTTCTATAAAGATAAGAGTCTGAATAACTATATCAATGAAATTGTATAACGTACCGATTTATAGTTTTTTTTAGGAAAAAATAATGAAATCGGAAATAAAAAGTGCAAAAAAAATGTCATAATATTAATATTTGAAAACTTTTTTTTCTTATGTAATTGGTATGTACTATATTCTATTAAACTGTCAAAAAAAAATTTTTTTTAAGAAATTAATTTTGACGAGATTTTCAATCTTTTGTGTGATTAAATATTTTTATTTTCTGCGTGAAATAAATTAAATTTTTTTTTTTCCTGTGGAAAAAAATCAAAATTTTCATGGATATTTAAAAACATGAATTTTAGAATTCAGGTGAACTAAAAGTTGGTCCGATCCGTGCTCGGTTAATATTTTTAAAAGAATTTGTAATTTTTATTGTTGAATAAATGTGTGATTCTTAGAATGTACAAATCAGCAAAACTGACATATGACGAGACGCTTCTCGGTAACTAAAGTTTGTTTTTCTGAGCGTAAAAAAATATTTTATTTAACTTTTACGACCAATTAGAATAAAAATAATATATTGAATGATTGTTTTATCAGTTTTTCTCTTAGAAAAAATATTCAAATTTTCATTTTATTTTCGATTTTAAGAATTAATACTAAAACCGAAGACATTTTTTAACGTCAATTTCACTGCGAAATTTTAAGATTAAAGTTTTTCAAGTTTTTATTCATTTTAAATTGTAATATTAAAGTTTTTAAAGATTTTATTCATTTTAATAGAAAAAATTTGGCTAAAAAAGTTTGTCCGTTACATCCATCCCTACTTAGATGCATAACTGTAAGAGGGTAATAATATGTATTTCTTTCTCTCTAAATCGCGGCCTGAAAATTACCCTTTCGCACGTAATATGGATAGGTTTGTTTATTTTTTAAGATAACGATGTAATTTTTCCCAATCGGATAATTTGATCTTTGAATTAACTATTTTTCTTTGTAACAACCCTGTACGATCTTTTTTTAACGATATTTTTGATAAACAAAGTTCGGAAATATCTATTTCCGTTTTATTCAAGATGACCTAAACGGTCTGGTGGTACCTATATTTCATAAAATAAGATAGACCTCGTAAAAAATATTTCCCCTATAATATATTTGAGGAAAAAACTATTTCAGACATATTTTCCACAAAAGGTAAGTAATTATGGAAATTTTCGTGAAAATCGGACCATTAATTGATTTTTCATAGAATTTTTATTTATTCTATTTTTAAGGCTCTAGTCGGCAAAACTTGCAAATTGGTCGGAAATTTAAAACGGAAACTTTTTTGGTGGTGCCCCTTGACAGTTTAACTACAGTGTATGAATGAACTTTTTGTGAATTGAGTTTACGGTTTAGGTTTTTTGGGATTAAGGTTGTTTTTAATGCTTAAAAAACAAACAACAAAAAAACAGCAAAACCCCCAAATTACTATACATTTAATGTTGAAAAATATTTTTTTAAACCAAGTTTAATTGAAATTATACATTGCAATACTAACACAAACAACTGAGACTAATGTGTCTACCGTTGGGTTCAATAATTAATTTCAATAGTTAATTAAATGTATTAATATTCTTTTAAATGTTTTTTTTAAGCAATACGTAATTAAAAACAACCTTAATCCCTAAACCGTAACCTAGCCATACCCAAATTTGTCGGCTGCTAGCTTTTTAAAAACAAATTAAAATTAATTAAATCTATTATTTAAGGTCAAACTTTTGTCTAAAATGACCATTAAAAAAAAAAAATAATTACATATGCAATTTATTTTTAAAAGATTTAAAACTATTTGTTTTGGTCAATTTCGACGTGATCCGCCATTTTGGCTGTTTTTCAATGGTCTTAGGCGCTTGTTTACAATTTTAACGTAACATTTGTGATGGAAAAAAATTACCAAATATCAGGTAATTATCCGATTTTAATGAAATTTTCAGTATTGATTTATCAATTAATGACTTTTATAATGCATTAGTTATTTTATTTCAAAACTTTAATTTAGTATTTTTGCTATGAAAAATTAATATATTAAATTCATTTAAAATATGAAAAGCCTGACGTTAAGTTTAAAATGTTATATTCGAAAAATAAATATCTATTTAATGCAAACCTTATTTTAGTCAAACAAAGTATACGTTTTGAAGAAAAACTCCATTGAAAATGTACGCCCCTCCTGTTTTTGAACAGAAAAAATATCGATGTATAATTTTTTTCTTTTATAAGATAATAGCCAATTAAATAATTAGCGAAATGAGTAAAAAAGAAATCTCCAAAAAATTTATTTATTATTTTTTTTACATTTTATTTTTCGATTTTCGGTACTTATTTTCTCAAAGCCACCGTAATTTTTTTTTTTTCTATTCATAACTTCGGTCTTTATCTCTTTATTTACTGTAATTAGAAAACGGAAAGACTAACTTGGAAAAAAAAGTTACGCCCCCAACATAAATAAGTGACCCGAAAAAAATTAGAAAGTTTTGAAATAAAATAAGTAATGCATTATAAAGATCATTCGTTGATACATAAACGCTGAAAATTTCATTAAAATCTGATTATTCCCTGATTTTTGGTAAATTATTTTCCCGGGGTGTGTGTGGGGGGGGGGGCTAAAGTCATTTTGTCAAAAATGCAATTTAGTCTCATTTTAGGTATAGCTACAACCCAATTCACAAAAAGTACAGTCATACTGTAGTTAAACTGTCATGGGGTACCACCAAATAAGTTTCTGTTTTAATTTTCCGCCCAATTTGCAAGTTTAGCCCTCTAGTCATAACTTGTTTTTTAGCTACGTTAAATTTCATTTGATTTAACGGTACGAAAATGTAAACATTGTTTTTCGTTCATAAATTTTCATTATTTCCGTAAGAAAATCATCAGGAGTTTTTTTTTTTTAATGTTTCTTTCGAATGGACAAAAAAAAATCAAGATAATATTATTTCACTGTTAAATATAGGGGGGGGGGGGTAAATTTCACAGGGAAAATTGGTGGCACCTAGTTAACATTAACAGTCGATTTTAAAATGTCGTAGAATTGTTAGTTGGTATTGTTCGTTCGCTAAGAGAAAAACATGTCAGCTGATGATGTTATCTCGTAACTTGAGAAACTTGTACGTTTTACCTACTTTTTCTTGTTTCTCTTTCTTTTCTTTTGCACTGGTTTTGCAGCCCAACATTTGCTACTCAGCAATAAGATCTTGAAAAATCCACCCTTCCTGTTTCTCGCATTTGGGCTAAAAGTTATATCATTAGTTGAGAACAGCATCTAACAATGTTACCACCCCACCCTCGTTCAAGTAAACATGTGCGCAATTGAAATATTGAGAATATTACTACGTCACGTTATCACAGACGACGGAAAATTATTTTAGGGAGCTTAAAATAAAAAATAAAACTCTTTTGAAAAAGAACGCGCTATAAAACCGTTCGTTATTATTTATTTTAGACTTGTCACTTAAATTTGTCTTAACACTCGTGAAATTTGAAGCACGTGATGACTAGTGCTCTCATCTTTATTATTCTCATGTTTATTTTCACTTCATTAAAATGTATTGTGTAGAGACCATTTCTCTACACAACATTTATTTCCGTAAATAGCAGCAAATCATTCCATAAAGATGGAACAATTATAGGCTTTAGATAGGTATACCCAAAATTGGCCTAAAATGCGTTTTTGACAAAATGACTTAGACAGAAAATAATTTACCAAAAATCAGGGAATTATCGGATTTTAATGACATTTTCAGTGAATGATCTTTATAATGTATTTATTTTATTTCAAAACTTTCTCATTTTTTTTCAGGTCACTTAATTTTGACCCCCCCTCCCTTACTTGGGGGTGTAAAATATTGGCGAGTTGGTCCTTGTTTGATACTAATTACTAGGGACCACCAATCAGTTTAGACCATCTTGAATAACACGGAAATAAATATTTCCGAACTTTGTTTATAAAAAATCTCGTTAAAAAAAGATCGTACAGGGTTGTTACAAAGAAAAATAGTTAATTCAAAGATCAAATTATCCGATTGGGAAAAATTACATCGTTATCTTAAAAAATAAACAAACCTATCCATATTACATGCGAAAGGGTAATTTTCAGGCCACAATTTAGACAGAAAAAAATACATATTATGGTAATAAAGGACAGTTTTCTCGTATTTTCCTACCATAAAATTCGGCTTGGGCATTATCTGAAATGAATATAATTAGCTATCAGAAGTGAATTTATGATATTTCCGTGTTAAACTATGGTCCGTAGGTACCACCAGACCGTTTAGGTCATCTTGAATAAAACGGAAATAGATATTTCCGAACTTTGTTTATCAAAAATCTCGTTAAAAAAAGATCGTGCAGGGTTGTTACAAAGAAAAATAGTTAATTCAAAGATCAAATTATCCGATTGGGAAAAATTACATCGTTATCTTAAAAAATAAACAAACCTATCCATATTACGTGCGAAAGGGTAATTTTCAGGCCGCGATTTAGAGAGAAAGAAATACATATTATTACCCTCTTACAGTTATGCATCTAAGTACGGATGGGTGTAACGGACAAACTTTTTTAGCCAAATTTTTTCTATTAAAATGAATAAAATCTTTAAAAACTTTAATATTACAATTTAAAATGAATAACATCTTTAAAAACTTTAATATTACAATTTACTATGAATAAAAACTTGAAAAACTTTAATCTTAAAATTTCGCAGTGAAATTGACGTTAAAAAATGTCTTCGGTTTTAGTATTAATTCTTAAAATCGAAAATAAAATGAAAATTTGAATATTTTTTCTAAGAGAAAAACTGATAAAACAATCATTCAATATATTATTTTTATTCTAATTGGTCGTAAAAGTTAAATAAAATATTTTTTTTACGCTCAGAAAAACAAACTTTAGTTACCGAGAAGCGTCTCGTCATATGTCAGTTTTGCTCTTCCGTACATTCTAAGAATCACACATTACTATTCAACAATAAAATTACAAATTCTTTTAAAAATATTAATCGAGCACGGATCGGACCAACTTTTAGTTCACCTGAATTCTAAAATTCATGTTTTTAAATATCCATGAAAATTTTGATTTTTTTCCACAGGAAAAAAAAAAAATTTAATTTATTTCACGCAGAAAATAAAAATATTTAATCACACAAAAGATTGAAAATCTCGTAAAAATTAATTTCTTAAAAAATTTTTTTTTTTTCTTTACAATTTAATAGAATATAGTACATACCAATTACATAAGAAAAAAAAGTTTTCAAATATTAATATTATGACATTTTTTTTGCACTTTTTATTTCCGATTTCATTATTTTTTCCTAAAAAAACTATAATTCGGTACGTTATACAATTTCATTGATATAGTTATTCAGACTCTTATCTTTATAGAAAAAAAGTACCAAATTTTTTTTCCACATCATTTTTTTTTTTTATCTCATAAAATAAAATAGGGGGGGTGATAGACATCGTAAAAAAATATTTCCCCTAATATATTTTAGAAAAAAACTATTTCAGATGTATTTACATCCAATGGTAAACATTTATGGAAATTTTCGTGAAAATCGGACCATTAATTGATTTTTCATAGAATTTTTAAAAAATCCTCTTATCGTAACTTGTTTTTAGCTACGTTAAATTTCAGTTGATTTAACAGTGCAAAAATGAAAACATTGTTTTTCAATCATAATTTTCATTATTTTCGTAAGCTGATAAAAAATTTAAAAAATCATCAGGAGTTTGTTTAATGTTTTTCCTTTCGAATGGAAAAAACTTTTCAAGAAAATATTAATTTTTCTGCAAGTTTCATTGTGTTAAATGTAGGGGGGTAAATTGCACAGGGTCAAATTGGTGGTACCTAATGGTCCGGTATTCATTTTAAGAAAAATTCGTTTTGTTTACATTTATCGAAGGAAAATAGTGAAGATGGCGGCCATTAACTCATTTTTATTCAAGGGACGTTACTCTGAATGCCTATTTCTATTTTTTGTTTATTTTTTTTATTAAATAAAGTGTTTTATTTTAATTATTTATTTGTTTATGTATGTATTTATGGTAAATGCCATTATCAATTTCTTCTATCTATCTATAATATAATTCTATCTATCTATCTATCTATCATCATCATGCCGCGCTATTAGCACGGATATCCATGACAATCTCTCGTCAGCCTTTCCTGTCATTCATTTTCCCAGGGAGGTCCTCTGCGCAGCAACCTGCATCTTTGCTTAGTTGGTCAATGTAGGTCCTTGATGGGCGGCCCACACTAGCATGTCCGTGTGTTGGCTTCCACAGGAGAACGTCGCCTATGAGCTCATCCTTGCTTCTCCAGCAGTGCCCGGCATGCCTTGTCCGTCTCACTCGAATGGTTTGTGAGATGGGAGCAGGTGGCCATATGGCTGTTTCCTCGTGGGGTGCTGCTTCCACGATTTATTCAGGACTGCACGCAGTATTCTTGTGCAGCTCCCGTCCAGCTTATTCTCAAGGCGCCTCGTTAGGGTCCAAGTGGTGCATCCATACAGCAACACTGATACAACCACCGCTTGGAAGAAATGTCGCTTTAGCTTGTCAGTGAGATCGGATTTCCATATTACTGATAATTTGTTTGTGGCTGACCACGCTTTTCCTATTCGTGTATTTACATCGGTTTCTGTGGATGAGATATTACTACCTAGGTATGCAAATTGTTCTACTGGCTTAAGGGGCTTACCGTTGAGTGTGGTTATGTCTCCTTTTCTTTTGAAACATATGTACTCGGTTTTATCGGAGTTTACATAAAGGCCAATATTATTTACTGCCTTCTCTAGGCTATGCAGTAGTGACTCGGCCTGTGGTGGTGTATCTGCAAGGAATGCAAGGGCATCAGCCTGCTTCTTGCCTTTTTTAATGTGAAGCCTTCTTCTTTTATGGTATCTAATGATGTTCGGAGTACATAGTCTAAGCATATGATAAATATATATGGTGCTAGTCTATCTCCTTGTAGGACTCCAGTTCCGATGTCGAAGAAATCTGTGTCGCCATCGGGTGAGCGTACCATTGCTTGTGTGTCTTTGTAGAGCATCATTATAGCAGCAACAGTTTCTTCTGGGAGCCTGTATGCTAGTAGTATTTGTTCCATTTTTCCTCTGTGTACGGATCAAATGCCTTGGAAAAATCTACGAATAGTAGCGTTGCCCCTAGATTCTTTGCTCGAATCCCTTCTATGATTCGTCGTATAGTCAGGATCTGAGAGGTTGTGGATCGGTTTCATGCGGAATCCGTTTTGGTTTTTCCTAAGAATTTTCTCTATTTCGGGTCGGATGCAATTAAGAAGGGCATTATAGATCTTGGCTGCGATAGCCATAAGAGTTATGCCTCTGTAGTTTTTAGCTATTCCTAGGTCTCCCTTTTTGGGGAATGGGAGGATGCATCCTTTTGTCCATTTATCTATTCTATTTTGTCTATATACTGCATTGCATAGCCTAAGCAGTATGTCGCTGAACTTGCCCATTTTCCATACCTCCGAGGGTATTTCGTCAAGACCCGCCGCCCTTCTACCTTTTAGTTTATTTAAGACTACGTGGAGTTCTTCTGTTGTAAAATCCCCCAGTTTTATGTCTAGTTGTCTATCTATGATCTTTTGGGTGTTATTTACCATGATTTTAGGTGTGTTTCCCAGAAGTTTCTGGAAGTGGTATTTCCATTTTTGGAGTCTTTCTTTTTGGCTGTTTGGCTTTAGTTTTGATCTAGAGGTACTTTTCCTACCACTAATTTCATTTACTGTTTGCCATGCTAATCGCGACTGTCTGTCTTCTACCGATAATCTAATATTATTTATTTGTGCTTGTATATATTCTGTTTGTTCTTTTTTGTATGTTTTGGTTAGTTCTATCTGGGCTTTCCTAAGGTTGTGTAAATTGGTGTTAGTTGGGTTTGTTTTATTAAGTTGGGCTGCTTTTTTTATATCGTTTCTTTTTTCTCTAACTGCTTCGGTCTCCCAGGGAACAGAGTGTTCGGCTTTTAATTTGTTTGGTACGCACTCGGCTGCTGCTTCTAAGTGAGCACTGACAAAGTTTTCATATTCCTCGTTTGGTGTGGAGCTTTCGGGTGTCTCCTGGAGGATATTGAATTTATTTCTTACTGTAACAGCGTTGCGATTGCAAATATCGCTGTTGGCAAGTGTCGACCAGTCGTATCGTTCAGATTTACTGGTTTGTTTTTTTGTTTCTACATAGGCTTAGTCGTAATTTTGCTGTGACTATTCTGTGATCAGAGGATACTCCTTCAAAGGAAGAATACGCTTCACAGTTCATTGCACTATTTATCCATTTTTTATTTATTAGGATGTAGTCTAGTTGCGCTTTTGTGCTATTTGGGTTTGTGTATGTCCATAGTTTGCCCTTCCGTTTTTGGAATTTGGTGTTCAGGCAGACAAGCCTGTTCTCAAGGGAGAACTCAGCTAGGAGATCACCATTCCTGTTTGGGGTGTTGTGTAGGCTGAATCTATTGTTTTCGTTTTTTCCTATCTGTGCATTCATGTCTCCCCCAATTATCAGTACGTTATGCTTGGGGGGTGTCTGCATAGGGAGGATAGCCCATTGTAAAATGTTTCAATGTCTGTTTCGTCGCTGACATTTGTGGGGCTGTAACATGAGACTATAGTCATGCAGGGATTGTCATTAAACGTAGCACTCATGATTCTAGGTTGGATTTTTTTCTATGCTGTTAAGTGATTTTAGTGCTCGAGGGCTGAGAAGCATTCCTACACCACCTATAGTTGCATTGACAGAGTTTTTCCATGCAGATGCTGACACAAACGTCCAGCCATTTCCAGATTCATGGTATTTTAATTCTATATCACTGTGGTCAAATCTGTGTTCTTGCACACATATGATGTCTATATTCTTTTCGGCTGCGGACGCCGTAAGTTCAGGGAGTTGGCCTATCGTTTTTAGTGTTCTAATGTTAAATGTTGCTAGGTTGAGTGATTTTTTACATCTAAGTAGGTTTGTATTGAATTTGGGTTCTATGTCTGTTTTATTAGATACTGCGGTTAGGGTTATGTCTTCAGTAGAGTGTGTCTTGTTTGTTTGTGGTGAGAGTGATGTGATTTAGGTGTGTGGTGTATTTGGAGCCCCGTAATTTATTTATCGAACACTGGGCCGGTGCTCGAACCTCAGCAGAACGCGTACTGTTTTTGATAGCAGGAAGTACGTTGCTACAGGTTTCCTCAGCTCTGTGTAATGTCATGAATAGTTTTGGTTGGGTCGAGGTTATCGATATCTATCGGTAGCTGTTTTACTCATCAATAGGCGCTGGTCTTAGAGATGAGGAGCAGTAGTTGCCTGACTGAACTGGTTGATTCTGGCCGTTGACCCGTTTTGAGTTCCTCCGCCCAGCATCTTATGATGTACGCCGTTGACCTATTTAGGCTCTTCCACCGCATCTCAAATCCACCATGCTGCTACCCATGGTTTTGTTTTACATGCCATCGGGGCATGTAGATATTTGCTTGAAGAAGAAGAAAGAGAAAAGACAGGCGAGGAAAAGGGGACAAGGGGGATGGAATCTCTAGAAACAAGTGTTAAGTTAGAAATAAGTGTTAACTTAGTATAAGTCCACATGTCCCCTCCTATATTAGCGTTAACGAAGGTGGAGCATGTGGCAGAGAGAGGTAGATGGAGAAAAGGGGAGATGGTGGCTACATCAAGAGAATGAATAAGAACATTAGGAGCTACTTTTTAAAATATCGAAACCATAAGATTCATTTACAGTGTTAATTCCCCATTCTAATACAGAATGGTTAAATGTTAGCAAGTTTTAGAACCAATACGAAATAAAATATTATTTTGAAAGTAAATCTTTAAAATTAATTTAACAAAATTAAATCATTCACCTTACTTTGCTTCGGGTAGTTTTAACCATCATTGCCTGAGTCATGGAGAGCACGTAAATTCTGCCTTTATAGTGAGTGAGTTAAAAAGTTAGCACGAGGAGGAAGAGAGAGAGGGGGCGGGTAGACGGAGACACAGAGAGATAGGGAGGGGATAGGAGAAAGAAAAAAAGAAAAAAATAATAATGGTGGCTACATCAAGAGAATGAACATTAGGGAGCTACTTTTTAGATTATCGAAACCATAAGATTCATTTACAATTCTATCTATCTATCTATCTATCTATCTATAATATAATATCTATCTATCTATCTATAATATAATTCTATCTATCTATATATAATTCTATCTATCTATAATATAATTCTATATCTATCTATAATATAATCTATCTATCTATCTATAATAAAATTCTATCTATCTATCTATAATATCTATCTATCTATCTATAATATAATATCTATCTATTATCTAATTCTATCTATCTATCTATATAATATAATCTATCTATCTATCTATCTATCTATCTATCTATCTATCTATAATATAATTCTATCTATCTATCTATCTATCTATAATATCTATCTATCTATCTATCTATCTATAATATAATTCTATCTATCTATCTATCTATCTATATAATCTATCTATCTATCTATCTATATAATATAATCTATCTATCTATCTATCTATCTATAATATAATTCTATCTATCTATCTATCTATCTATAATATAATTCTATCTATCTATCTATCTATCTATAATATAATTCTATCTATCTATCTATCTATCTATAATATATTCTATCTATCTATCTATCTATCTATAATATAATTCTATCTATCTATCTATCTATCTATAATATATCTATCTATCTATCTATCTATCTATCTATCTATAATATAATATCTATCTATCTATCTATCTATCTATCTATAATATATCTATCTATCTATCTATCTATCTATCTATCTATCTATCTATCTATCTATCTATCTATCTATAATATAATTCTATCTATCTATCTATAATATATCTATCTTCTATCTATCTATAATAATTCTATCTATCTATCTATCATATAATTCTATCTATCATCAATCTATCTATCTATCATATATTCTATCTATCATCAATCTATCTATCTATCATATAATCTATCTATCAATCAATCTATCTATCTATCATATAATTCTATCTATCATCTATCTATCTATCTATCTATCATATAATTCTATCTATCTATCTATCTATCTATCTATCATATAATTCTATCTATCAATCAATCTATCTATCTATCATATAATTCTATCTATCATCTATCTATCTATCTATCTATCATATAATTCTATCTATCTATCTATCTATCTATCATATAATATCTATCTATCTATCTATCTATCTATCTATCTATCTATCTATCTATCTATCTATCTATCTATCTATCTATCTATCTATCTATCTATCTATCTATCTATCTATCTATCTATCTATCTATCATATAATCTATCTATCTATCTATCTATCTATCTATCTATCTATCTATCTATAATCTATCTATCTATCTATCTATCTATCTATCTATCTATCTATCTATCTAATCTATCTATCTATCTATCTATCTATCTATCTATCTATAATATAATTCTATCTATCTATCTATCTATCTATCTATAATATAATTCTGTGTGTTTTATTTTACTTATTTATTTGTTTGTTTATGTATGTATTTATTTTTTTACTAAATAAATCTGTGCCAGAATACTGAGAACAGTCCTGGACACCAGAGGAGACTTATAATATTAATTAATAATAATAAAAACTTTGCAGAAACTAAAAATATGAATTATAAATCTTAGAATTAGTCCCATTATATTTCAAATGAATTTTATCTAACAATTAAATATTTTCTATACATTTTTCTATACTATATTGTTTTATCTATTTATTTATTTATTTAATTATTATCATTATTATTATCATTATTTATTGTTTTGGTTATTGATTGAATTACATATGCAATATATTTTGCTTTTTTTTAATTTTTTTACTGATGCTCATTATGTTACTACTGTTCTACTAAAACAAAAATTTGACGTTATAGGAATGTTTATCAGGGGAGAAATTAACAATTTTAGAACAAAAAAAAAAGAAGGTTTTTATAAGTGAGTTTGTGGAAATGATAATGTCGTTCAGTGTTTTTATTGTTTTTAGGCGGTTTTTGTTGGGTTTTTTTTTCTGGTAGGGGGATTCATTGTCTGCAATATAGTTCTTTAACTATAAGACTACAAATCATCTCTCCAAATTTATTTGGCCCGACTCTTTGCCTCCAGACAAATTCCGCAAGGTAGGAGGCAAATAAATTTTGACTCGTCCCAAACTGGCGACGGGTTTTTCTCTAGGCCCTCATCCAGGTGTTTTTAATATTTTGGATGTGGACATCGTCGTCCGATGGGTCCACAACATTACTGGCATGGACAATTACATCATGCATGTAAATGTCATTATCAATTTCTTCTAGACTGGCATATGCTGCCCAGCCAGAGACAAACACACACACACACACACACACACACACACACCAATGGTTTCATGCATGCGTGCGATATATAGATATAACTATATTTATATATATATAAATATTTAAAAAATACATATACCTATCTGTCTATATATATATACATATACATATAAATATGTGAAGAGATGAAAGTGAATCTGACGGTATGTAGCATAGGAAGAAATTTGAAAAAAAAAACAGGTTTAAATAAAATGAGTGGTGATATATACATATAGATATAGATATATCTAGATATAGTTATATCTATATATTGCACACATGCATGAAACCATTGATCGTGACTGTTCCTATGTCATTAAATATATAAAACCTTTATATATTTATTTTTATTACATATATATATATATATATATATATATATATATATATTGATAGATAGATAGATAGATATAAAGTGTGTGTGTTTGTCTCTTTCTTACTAAAATTATATTAAAAGACTTCAATATACAATATTAAAAATGAAAATCACCTCTGATCTATATTTTGAATTTTTTTTTTTTTTCCAAAAACTTTTTAATCCCTTTTTTGCTAATAGTTTTTCAGATATTATTATAGTCTACCCACTGACAATTTCTTGGGTCATTTTCATTTTAGAAATTTAAAATAAAGTAAAAAAAAAATAAATGAAATGAAATAAAGAAAAGATAAAAATATTACATATGTCATTTATTTTTAATATATTTTAAACAATTAAAATTTGCAAAATATTTATCTAGCTGAAGGGTGGCAAATATATACATTTCAAGTGGGTTAGGGCATTTTGTGAATTCTGTATAAGAACTGGTGCTTTGATGAGCCAGAAATTATGACTAGGTTTTCCTTTGATTTGGTCTAAGTGAAAATGTGCAGACGGTTTATCCTCTGTCTAGGTAGAAGTTTCTAAATGAAATAAAACGTTTTTATAAAAATAAATTCAAAACATTTTGTGAATTTCTTTTTAAAGATAGATAGATAGAATTATATATACATATAGATAGATATAGATAGATATATATATATATATATATATATATATATATATATATATATATATATATATATATATATAGATAGAATTATAATATATATATATATATAGATAGAATATATATTATATATATATATATATAGATAGAATTATATATATATATATATATATAGAATTATATATATTATATATATATATAGATAGAATTATATATATATATAATATATATAGATAGATAGATTTATATATATATATATATAGATAGATAGAATATAGATATATATATATATATATATAATAGATAGATAATAGATATAATATATATATATATATATAGATAGATAATATATATATATATATATATAGATAGATAGAGATTATATATATATATATATATATAGATAGATAGATTATATATATATATATATAGATAGATAGATAGATATATATATATATAGATAGATAGATAGATAGATATATATATATATATAGATAGATAGATAGAATTATTATATATATATATAGATAGATAGATAGAATTATATATATATAGATAGATAGATAGATAGAATTATATTATATATAGATAGATAGATCTATTATATATATATTATAAATATAGATAGATAGATAGATAATTATATATATATATATAGATAGATTCTAATTATATATATATATATATATATAGATTCTAGATATATATATATATATATATATATATAATTCATCTATCTATATATATATATATATATATAATTCTATCTATCTATATATATATATATATCATTCTATCTATATATATTATAATATATATAATTTATCTATATATATATATACTATATTATAATCTATCTATCTATATATATATATATATATATTCTATCTCTATATATATATATATATATATATTCTATCTATATATATATATATATATATAATTCTATCTATCTATATAATATATATATTAATTCTATCTATATATATATATATAATATAATTCTATGTATCTATTATATATATATAATATAATTCATCTATATATATATATATATATAAATTCTACTATAATATATATATATATTATATATATTATTTAGTATAATAATATATATAATTCTATCTATCTATCTATCTATATGTATATATAATTCTATCTACTATCTTTAAAAGAAATTCCAAAATGTTTGAATTTATTTTATCAAACGTTTTTATTTCATTTAGAACTTCTACCTAGCAGAGGATAAACGTCTGCAGCCTTTTCATTTTCACTAGACCAAATCAAAGGAAAACCTAGTCCTAATATTCTGGTCATCAAAGAACCAGTTCTTATACAGAATCACAAACTGCCCTAACCCACTTGAAATGTATATATTTGCACCCTTCAGCTGATAAAATTTTGCAATTTTAATTGTTTTAATATATTAAAAATAAATGACATATGTAATATTTTATCTTTCTTATTTCATTTCATTTATTTTTTTTTTACTTTATTTTAAATTTTTAAAGATGAAAATGAGCCAGAAATTGTCAGTGGGTAGACTATAATAATATCTGAAAAACTATTAGGCAAAAGGGATTAAAAGTTTTGGAAAAAAAAAAAAAATTCAAATCTAGATCAGAGGTGATTTTCATTTTTAATATTGTATATTGAAGTCTTTTAATATAATTTTTAGTAAGAAGAGACAGAACACACACACTTTATATTATTATCTATCTCATATATATATATATATATATATATATATATATAATATATGTAATAAAATAAAATATAAAGGTTTTATATATTTATATGACATAGGAACATCCGATCAATGGTTTTCATGATGTGTGGCAAATAATAGATATACTATACCTAGTATATCTATATCTAATATGTATATATACCACTCATTTTATTTAACCTGTTTTTTTTTTCAAATTTCTTAACTATGCTACATACCGTCAGATTCACTTTCATCTCTTCACATATTAATATGTATATGTATATATATATAGCACAGATAGGTAATGTATTTTTAAATATTTATATATATATAAATATAGTTATATTATATATCGCACGCATCAGAAACCATTGGTGTGTGTGTGTGTGTGTGTGGTGTGTGTGTGTTTGTCTCTGGCTGGCAGCATTGCGCAGTCTAGAGAATTGATAACTGACATTCTACATGCATGATGTATTTGTCCATGGCCAGTAATGTGTGGACCCATACGCACGAAGTCCCCATCCACATCCAAAATATTTAACAACACCTGGATGCACGGGCCTAGAAGAAAACCCGTCGCAGTCCCTTCCGGAGAGTCAAAAATTTAATTTGCTCCTACCTTGCGGAATTTTCTGGAGCAAAGAGTCGGGCC
>CM042139.1:42112004-42168225 GCA_023376005.1 Doryteuthis pealeii | reverse complement strand
TTGAAGAGAGAGATTGTGCTCTCAATGTGCTGTTTTTGTGCTGAGTTCAGTATGGAAGGGACTCTAGGTATTGTATCATACCTAAAATAATTGCTGGAGCTCTTCTTCGGGTAGTTTTGGAGTGGTTTTCCTGTTTTATCCTGTCAATTTTTTCAGGGTGCAGGGTGGGAACCGTCTTTCATCCCAATAAGAGCCATAGAATTTAATTTGTTTTTGTCTTATTTTTGCTTTTATCTTTGTTGAAGACTCGGCCCATACTTCCGAGCTGTCTCCGATGGTCTCCTAGATTTTGATGCATGCTCCTCAGTGTTTTTCCCCGTACACGCATTATATCATCCGCGATAATACGTATGGCTCCTTACAGTTTTCCATATTTGGTCATTTTTTCGCTGGAATATGTCTTGGATCTTTTAAGTCGCGAAGCGGGGCACCGTAGTTTGTTATACTTCCATAACGGGGTGTTAACCATGGAGCGGCTGGATTCTTGCGTCTATGGTGTATTGCCCAGTATCCATGTTTTGCATCGCTTTGAGAAGTGTTTTGCTCCAGTTAATTTGTGGAGATTTCTTGCCAGGGTTGGAGTTTTATAATAAGTATCGTTTGATGACTTATTAAGTGCTTTGGGTCTAAACATATCTCTTAGTTGCTCCCACTTCTCTCCTGCTGCAGCGCTATTTGCTGTGTCACCCTAGGCAGTCTGGTCGGTTCGGATCACCTTTCTTTAATTACTCCCATAAATCTTTCCTTTTTTTCAGTTTCTTTTTTTTAATATCATACTCTTAGATGACGGGGTATTTTCTTGTGTGGGCTTGGACAACTGGTGTAGTATTTCTTGAATATAGCTATTTTTTGTTTTCGCCGGAAAGTTTCCAATACCTTGGAATCTATCAGGATATTCATTTTCGCAAGTCTCAATATTTTCTATCGTTCTTATTCTCAGTTGTCACACCCACACAATTTAATTTTACCAAACCTAGGTTTTTCTGTATGCAAGGTTCTCAGACCCAAAATTGTGTGTCATTCTCGCATATATAGAATGTTAGCTAGGATGGATGCTGAGTGTGTTATATTTTATTTTCAATTTTGATGGACCCTATTGGGGTATTTTAGGTGCCATTCACTGGCGCATAGAGTGGTTCTTGTCGCGTCTTTACGGTGTCCACTACTTCAAGTAAACTGCCTCGTGGGTACATTTTTTTAAAAAATTCTAACTGGAATAATATTACTATTGCTCCGGTGTCCACTTTCATTTTGTAGTTTAATGCTCTTTCGCACCTGTATCTACATAGCACAGTCTATATGTTGCAAAAACTTCTTCTCTGCATCGTTTTTGTAACAGACTATATAGATATAGAGTCTTGTTCGACTCTGTAATCAGTTTACGTGAGCAAACATTAATTTTTTTTGTCTTTGTTGTTTGCTTCGTTCGTGGTTTTGCTGATATTTTTTCCAAGTCTTGTGTGTATGTGTTGGTGATATTTTCTTTTATTTGCGCGTGGTGTTTGTTGTGAGGCAATATCTCAACAGTGGTGTAGAAGTGGCATTTTCTACACTCCTGTGTTTATGAAGCGTAACAATCGCTGCTTTCTTATTGCCGGTGATTGTATCCACTTATTTCAGTAACACGATCCCCTGTTTATTTTCGTAACATCTGCGTGGTATATTCCGGCCTTTATTGTCTTGGCGTCTTTGTAGGCGTGTGTTGTCTATTATCGTTGTCTCATAGGCTGCGTAATATTTTCAATAGGCCATTTTAGTGTGAGTGTCGGTTTTTACTTATTGAATTCGCGCTTTTCTGTCATGGGCTCTTTAACGGCTTTTAGTTATTTGGTTCGAGGATTCTTTCCTCTTTGCTTGGCTTTGAAGTTGCGCATTGCTCTTTCAAGCTTTGGTCTGTAATTTGGTCAGGATATTCGTCGATAGAGTTTTGTCGCTCTGATTCATTGAGCGGAGAATTCGCAGTCGCTCATCCCATTATATGTTCGGTTTTTTGAATTAAAGCGCTCTCAATGTGCGCGAAATATTTCTTTGGAATCTTCTTTTTGTTCCGTTGTTAGCATTTCAATTTTTTAAGATTTCCCCAGCCCCGTTGGTCCTGTGCTTATCAATATATAATTATATCTTCACTTTTTCTTCATTCTATTGATCAAATAAATACGAAGATTAAAGCAATCCCAACCACTCACTGACAAGCGTCCTGTTTGTTTCATTTGACGCAGTCGCAAATAGGGTAGAGGGATATTAGTAGGCAGATGCCATCAGTTTTTTTTTTTTCGGCTAGCTTTGCTTTTTGTATTTTTTTGTTTCCGAAGTATTTTAGCTTCTTGTTCTTTTTTTTTTTTCTTGGTTTCTTCCTTTGAAGGTTATTTGTCTTTTTATTAGCCGCTGCCCACTCTGATGAAGATGAGATGATCTTTACACTTTGTGTAAGATAAAGATAGAGCGAGGAGACGAAGGACGATTTAAAAACACCCTTGCTTTTTGATTCAGTCAAGTTCTCAATAATGTTAACGCAGGCGACAGACAGCAGACGCCAGGTTAGTTGATCACGTGATGTCTTGGCCTGATCGCCAGATGAGCTGCAATAAAGATTTAAGGGGGACACTCATCACAGTGAAAGAAATCAAATTACACAGGTATCTACTAAAGACGGTCACGTTGATCAGTTTAGGCCATCTTGAATGAAACGTAATAAAATATTTCCGAACTTGTTTATCAAAATCTCGTAAAAAACATTCACGGATCATACAGGGTTGTTACAAGAAAAACAGTTAATTCCGGCAATACTTTTTGGTAGACCAACTGCCACTCGAGTACGGATTATGATATCAGCTTTAGACATCCCACGATCTTGATGCAAACAAGACCAAACCTTGCTTTACTTTTAAAATTGTATATTTAAAATTTACCTTTTTTAGAATGAAGAGCAAGGATACCTCGATGAATTGCGAAAATTTACCTTTTTTTAGAAGATACTTGCAGAAAATTATACCTTTTTTAACATGAAAAAGCAAAGATACTCGATCAATTACAATTTTAAAAACTTTTTTAGAATAAAAAAGCGATACTCAACGAATTACAGAAATTTACCTTTCCTTAGAATGGAAAAGCAATGATACTCGGTCAATTTCCGAAAATTTACGTTTTTTGGCAAAAAACGCTCCACAAGATACTAATGAATTGCAGAAAACTTACTTTTTTTAGAAAGAGAAAGGCAAGGATAGGCGATGGAATTGGTAGAAAATTTACCGGTTTTAAAAATAAAAAAGGCAAAGATATTCGATCAATTACGGAAAATTTATTTTTAGAATAAAAAGCAATGATACTGCGACGAATGGCAGAAAATTTACCTTTTTAGAAAGAAAAAGCGGATACACGATGAATTGCAGAAAATTTACTTTTTTAAAAAGAAAAGGCAAAGATAGTCGATCGATTACAGAAAATGGTTACTTTTTTTAGAAAGAAAAAGCAAAGATAATCGATAAAATGCAGAAAATTTGACCTTCTTTAGAATGAAAAGGCAAAGATACTCGATTGAATTGCAGAAAATTTACGTTTTTTAGAAAGTAAAAGCAAGGATACGCAATGAAATTGCAGAAAATGTACTTTCTTTAACTGAAAAGCAAAGATACTCGATCGTTTACAAAAGATTTTACTTCACATACAAGCTTAAAAGGTATGAACACTGTATCTCTCTATATATATAATCAGCTTTTCCGAGATCAGCATTATCTATTCAACTTTACGCCTGACTATTTTGTGACTCTGAAATCTTACCCTTTCTTTCTCACTTCGAGATTTATAAGATCTTTTATTATATTTTATATTGAACTTTCAAACAAGAACTTTTAAACAAAACTTATGAAAGAACTTTGCCCGGTATTCTGTAATACCTTTTTGTAAACTTCATATTAATACAAGTTGTTTGTTTTTAATACTGAGTTTTGTTTCTATGCAATGTTCTTATGGTGTGATTTATGTATTGATGAATATTTCATGAATCTTTTCTAATTATTATAAATTACATATAAGGTTTTGAAAACACAAAATATCTTAACCTTAAATTGGTGACCTTATCAAAATTTATGTTGTTTAAAATTAAAATTAAAATTAAAAAATACGAGAATCTTCCGAGAAGCCATGACGTCACGGTTGCTGCTTCGTCCCAGAATTTGACCCTAGCGCTACTACACACTGTCACCACACGTACGCCTTTGGGAGAGGAAGGGCCTAGCTGACAGAGAGAAATGTGACGTCACGGATGAGGGCAAGGGAGAATTTTCGCCTTTGAAACTTCAGTGTCGCAGCAGACGGCCACCTGTGAGGATCTTTGTAGCAATGCTACCTCACAGGTCGATAAAATCAACCACGCCTTGAGGAATTAGAGTATAACTCCCTCAAGTATGAAAAAGGACAAGCCGGCACTCACTCGAAATTCAACAACCAAGAACAATAAGGAAATTTGTAGCATACGCTACTTATTTGTAACACGAAATCTACATTCAAAGAACTCTCGACGTTCAACTACGAAATCTACATTCAAAGAACTCTCGAAACATTCAACTACGAAATCTACATTCAAAGAACTCTCGACATTCAACTACGAAATCTACATTCAAGAACTCTCGACATTCAACTACGAAATCTACATTCAAAGAAACTCTCGACATTCAACTACGAAATCTACATTCAAAGACTTACGACAAAATGAACACTTGTTACCGGGCTCAAAGATAAGTTCCCCCGCAAAACCATCGTTTTTTTGCAAACCCTTACAACTAAATCTCTCTCTATCTATTAGTTACTACGTCACTCTCTATCAATTGACATTTATTCCTTCTTCTTTCTTCTACCTATTTTATTTGTTACATTAGAATTGTTGAACTTTAGTATTTGTTATCGTGTTTTTCTTTCATTCCAGCATCCGATTTGAATTTGCGTATTTTTTCCCGCCCCTTGAAATTATCTTCCCTTTGTACTTGAAAGGTATATTCGCTTGTATATCGGAACTAGGATATTTTCCCCGGTATATTTACAAAGCGAATTTACCGTACTCAGGAATTAGAAGATATTATTAAGAATTCTGGGGGTATGGGTTATCGTCCCTTGTCTGCGAGCCTCTGTTTCAAACCAACCAATCATGAGCCAGCATACTTTGGCACCAAATCCAAAGTGCAGACTCATTCCACCTCTTCTGCAACAGCAACGAAAGGAATCGGACCGTACAAAAGGTCGCTCCTACTATACTATAACAGAACCGGAGTCGGACGCAAACAGAAGTCCAAATATATCCGAATTATAAACAGAAAGCCGTAGCAAGGGGCTCCGTTAATACCCCATATCCCAGGATAAACAGCTAAGTGACATTTATATAAATATTATATACATATTATATACATATTGTATACATATTATATATTTGATCGCAAACGAGACTAAAGTTTGCAACTTTATATTTAATACAGTCTTTTATTCTTATCTTGTCGTTGTTTTACTTCTTTAACTCTTAACTCGTCTGCCACATTTGCGGTTAACTCCAGTCAAACCTAGGAATACTGCGCTAGTGTTACTTTTCTTACATTTTGCAAACTTTAAGTTTAAGTCTAATATTTACTAATATAGGACTTTGGAGTTGTAAAAGAATGTGAAATTAAGCGAAAACGGATAGAATTAAGACAACTTCACTGCTGAGTTTTCCTGTCTCGTTCGTAACAATTTGGAAAATAAAATAAACATTTTCCTAACTTGTTGAATGAAAAATATTCAAAAGAGAATTTTTTACACAAATACCTCGTTCGTAACAATTTCGAAAAGAAAAACAAAACATTTCCTAACTTGTTGAAGGAAACCTCGTCGGTAACAATTTGGAAAAGAAAAATAAACATTTCCTAACTTGTTGAATGAAATAAATATTCAAAAAGAAATTCTTAACACAAATACCTCGTTCGTAACATTTTGGAAAAGAAAAATAAACGTTTCCTAACTTGTTGAATGAAATAAATATTTCAAAAAAATTTTTACACAAAACTCGTTCGTAACAATTTGGAAAAGAAAAATAAACGTTTCCTAACTTGTGAATGAAATAAATATTCAAAAAAGAATTTTTACACAAATACCTCGTTCGTACAATTTGGAAAGAAAACAAACATTTCTAACTTGTTGAATGAATACAAATTATTAAATAAAATAAAATAAAGCTGCCATTTACGAATTTAAACAAATATTGGCAACTTCTTTCAAGAAACAAGCATCAATATATGCCCCTTGAATTAAAAAAACAAAAAAACAACGAAGACATCTTTTTCGTAAATGGGAGACAAGAAGAAATAAAAGCCTCAGACTCACAGAGAAAGAAAACATTCATAGCAAATGTAAAAAAATTTGGAAAAGAATAGAAATTCCTCATTTGTTGAATGAACAATTATTAAAAAAAAGAACTCTCACAGAAAGACACTTATTCATTTCTAGCAAGTACATTTGGAGAAACAAATATTTTCTCACTTGTTGAATGAACCGGAGCTTTTAAGAAAAAATTCTTACACAGAGAAAGACACTTATACATTCATAGCAATGTAAAAAATTGGGAAAAGAATAGAAATTCCTCATTTGTTGAATGAACAATTATTAAAAAACAAAAAACGGAAAAAATTCCTCATTTGCTGAATGAACAGCTATTTAAAAAAAAAAATTATTATTAAAATTAACGAAGCTAAAAATGTTCAGGCTACGAGAATTAAACAAAAAATATTTTCAGTTGTCACCTTTCTACCAAAAGAGGAAGGTCTAAGAAACTAAATTTCAGCTTTCTCCTTCACCCCCTCGCAACCACTGCTGCTTAGATGTTTTGTTCCGGCTAAGAAGGGTCAATACCTCCCTCGCCCCTTGTAACCAATTCATAAAGGTTTACTACTAAAATTGTAGTTGACAGGGCTAGCGAAGGAAAGAATAAATAAATAAAATAAAAAAGAACGAATCCTATGGCGCATTTCATGGAATTGGAGGGAGTCCCTCATCTTTTACAAATGAGAAACTCGTTAAAAGAGGATATTTCCTTTAACATGGAAATGTTAGAGCGGACTTGGAGGGGGAAAAAGCGTATTTTCGAACAGGAAGAAATTAGCATAAGACAAAAACAGAAAGGGGTAAATGTCTTGAATGATAGAATCAAAGATATCATTACTAAGGCAAAGCTAGGTTTAGCGGAATGCGGATTCCTAACGGAACGAAAAAATGAGTTCCATTTTAGGATAAGCATTTACGACAGACTCGCTATCCTGGAAGAGACCCATGACCAGCAGATTTGAGGCCTGTCATTCGGGACCTTTACCATCTCATGTTTATTTCTACACCCAAGCCAATGGATAAAGAAAAACCAGAAATATTTCCAGACATAGAAGTACACGTCAAAGGAAATAAAGAAAAACCAGTATATTTCCAGACATAGAAGTACACGTCAAGGAAATCGCAGTAATATTTCGAGACATAGAAGTACACGTCGAAGAAATAAAAGAAAAACCAGTAATATTTCCAGACATAGAAGTTACGTCGAAGGAAATAAAGAAAACCAGTAATATTTCCAGACATAGAAGTACAGGTCGAAGGAAATAAAGAAAAACCTGTAATATTTCCAGACATAGAAGTAACACGTCGAAGGATAAAGAAAAACCAGTAATATTTCCAGACATAGAAGTACACGTCGAAGGAAATAAGAAAAACCAGTAATATTTCCAGACATAGAAGTACAAGTCGAAGGAAATAAAGAAAAACCAGAAATATTTCCAGACATAGAAGTACAAGTCGAAGGAAATAAAGAAAAGCCAGAAATATTTCCAGACATAGAAGTACACGTCGAAGGATAAAGAAACCAGAATATTTCCAGGCAGAGAATTAGAATCGTCAAAGGAATTACAGAGAGAAACTGTCGACACAGAAAGATTCCCAGAATGGAAAACTGGTCGCAGTCAGAAGAAATCCTAAGACGGTCGCAGTAGAACTACTGCGCTTTCTCAGTTGAGGAAAGACTCAACGGTTATGTGGTGAAACTTCCTTGGAGTGAGGACAATATCATGTCTGTAACCTCCAACACTTTGTAGCTCCAGAATTGTCTGATAGAACTAAGCTATCCAAAAAGAAACCAAGCAAGGAGACTCTACGTAAAGTAAAAGGAAGAAGCAAAGCATCAAAACTAAAAAGGAGAAATTTAATTGTTGATTCTCCACAAGCAAAACAAGATAAAAGGCCAAATTGGAAAAGAAGAAAAAAGAAATTATAGACTTCCTCAATTCACTACGAAAGGCTACATCCCTTAAAACGCAGGACCAATTAAAGAAATGGCAACCTCCAACATTGGATCCAATAAATAGTCTCTGGGGCATGACTTTATTAAAAACTAACCTATTTATTGTACCTTACCATAGGGTCTAATACCACAAAGAATATTTGTGTCATGGAGCAGAATGACCCCTGAAATTAAAATTGAACTTCAGGACTCCATTATAGATTTTCTCTTAAAAGGAGAACAGGATCATTATTAACTAAAAAATAATTACTCCTGGACTACACACTTCCATTGTGGACCACAGAATAGGTCCATTACATACAAATAATTTGCATGAGATAACACAATCTCGAAATCTCTACCATTTTCTTATTGCTTTCTACATTACCTTAATAAATGGGTTCATTATAATTACAAAAATATTTATAAAGAACAAATTAGTATGGCTAACAATAATGCCCGATATATCTGAGTCTCGAACTCGTAGATATTTCTATTAAAAAATACATTCTTACATACAGAACCATTTTATACATTTATATAGCCCCTAATAAAATAGGTCCATTACAATAACAAAAATTTCAAACAATTTTATAGTATGGCCAGAATATATGCCGAAATATCAGGGCAGTCGAGCCCGGAAATATTTCTTACAAATTACACATGCATGGCAAACATACAATAATTTGCATTATTGCATGTTTTTTCCTTTGTCGGGAGAATATTAAGAATTTCTGGGGTATGGGTTATCGTCCCTTGTCTGCGAGCCTCTGTTTCAAACCAACATTCATGAGCCAGCATACTTTGGCACCAAATCCAAAGTGCAGACTCATTCCACCTTCTTCTGCAACAGCAACGAAAGGAATCGGACCGTACTAAAGGTCGCTCCTACTATACTATAACAGAACCGGAGTCGGACGCAAACAGAAGTCCAAATATATCCGAATTTATAAACAGCAAGGCCGTAGCAAGGGGCTCCGTTAATACCCCATATCCCAGGATAACAGCTAAGTGACATTTATATAAATATTATATACATATTATATACATATTGTATATATTATATATTTGATCGCAAACGAGACTAAAGTTTGCAACTTTATATTTAATACAGTCTTTTATTCTTATCTGTGTCGTTGTTTTACTTCTTTAAACTCTTAACTCGTCCTGCCACATTTGGCGGTAACTCCAGTCAAACCTGGAGTACTGTCGCTAGTGTTATTTTCTTACAATATCCCATGTTGGTATTGGTGCTTCACGGCGCTAATCCGATAACCTCCCAATATACATCAAACTACGCTTACCCATCCGCCATACATGTATGTATTTATCGTGATATTTCTTTCACTTTTATTCACTAATTAATGTTTTAATGTTGTTTATTTTACAAATTTATAAAGGATTTATAAGATTCTTTTTCGAAGTTGCGTAAATATAAACATTACTTAGCTAGATTTCTTTACTCATAATTTTACGTTTGAATCATTCTATTAGTTGCGTCGCTTGATTTTTTTTTAACGTTGTTTTTTAACGTCATTTTCTTACCGTTCACTAAAGCGGTGTAAAAATGAAAGAAATATGTTTATTCTCACGCATAAAACATTTTAAAAATGTGTGAAGGTTGATAATATTAGAACTGAGCCCTCTCTAGTGCGTGAACCTCCTTTGCTATTTCATATGTTTACTTTATCATTAAACAGTTTAAAATATCAATGCACGACTTAGTAGTAGTAGTAGTAGTAGTAGTAGTTAGTAGTAACTATAATAATAACTAATAATAATAATATGATTATAACAATAATAATGAATATATAATAATAACTATCACATAAATATGATTATTATAACAATAATATAATAATGACAATAATAATGATAATAATTGTCTACTTCCACTTATATATATATAGATTTCGATTCATTTACTTCGGCTAACGCGTTCAGAAATTCATATATTTATGACAAATCTGAAAGGGAAAATTCACTACACCAAAACCCTAGGTATATGGTAACCAGCCATATCCTGATGTCCCAAGAGGTCAAGACTCCGTGATAAAACAACATGGCGATAAAACAAACACCTAACGTGTAGCACATGGGCTATGTTGTATTAATGGAGAGAGTGTGCTTTGCATAGCACAGCAACAGACCACTCTAAAACAATCGTAGTGGCAGGTTGATCAGCAACTGAGTGACTAAAAATACTGCTAATGCGAGATTTTTTTTTCCCGAAATCCCTGAACGAGGAAGAGATAGCGACTGGAACAAAGCTGAGGATGTCGCTGGAAAGTTTTTAATTTGAACTTCACACATGGGGGTGATGGATAGAACAGCCCGCTGTGTATTACAAAATCGGATATTACTACACTTCGTGTCCTCCTCTCATAACAAAGCAGCCCTATTTAGGATGGCACTGCTTTCCTCACATGAGGAACAATAAAAGGCGACCAAAAATTGCATGTCCGTACAATTTGGATGCCCAGCCATATGCACCTTATAGCATGGTCTGCTATAAGGTGCATGTGACTGGGCATCCAAATTGTGGCACCAGAAATTTCAGAAATCTAAAATTAATTAAACAACATGTTCATAGCATGTTGGACGTAAGGACACTTCAAGACAACAAGAAAAACCGTGAACAAAACACATTAGTATTGCAGCTCTATCAGAAACCAGTGTTATAACAGAAATAGATATCTCTTATGATTCACAATCTTTAATAAACACAATACCCCACTCACCAACGAAACAAATTTAAAAAAGAGACAAAAACAAAACACTACATAAGCTGCTGACACCAAACGGATGTTAACCCATGGCAGCGAAAGTGAAATGAACAAAACAAATCTTCTACGCATAGGCTTCAGCAAAACTTGCGGTCGAACAAAATTTATAGACAATTAAAAAATAGCTCCTATTTAATGTTTTTCAACCAATAAAAATGTTTTCCCCAAAACCCTTCAAAGGCTTCCCCGAGCCACTTACTATATATACAGCTGACTTAAAGTCGATAGACAGTTGATCACAGGTCGTCTTATCCCAAGCCGAGATAAAGGAACCACCAATACCGACCACACTACACCCCGCGTCACGCAAAGACCAGCCATCAGCCAGAATTGACTTTTCAACCCACACTACCCTCATTTCGCCGAGCGAAAGGAATTATCATCTCCACAATTCCAGCTTTTGTTTATTTTAAAAACAAAGGAATTTAATTCAACCCTACTCGTACTACCAACAGCCGACCTAAATCTCTCACCTACCACTCTCTGACACGGCGGCGAGTCTTAAAGGAACTATGACTGACACATTCTCTATCATCAATTTACCAAATTGACGCCTATCAACTCAAATCGCCAGCTATCAACCTTACAACTTTTACCAAACCAGCATCAGACCCTGCCCGATTCCAATTTTTACCACCGACCACCAAAATCAGACTTTCTTAAATGTTTTACAACCTTACAACCTTTTTTATGTTTTTCTAATACAACTGATGAAACTTAAAATCTGTGTTTGTTTTTTTTCTCGCCACCATACACTTCATACTAACCATTATATATCACCAGGCTCCCAGGCAAAGGGGAACTGAAAGAAATGGATGGTGGTTACACCTTCTTATGGTGGGCCTCCTGAAACTGTGAAGAGACAGTCCGGTGTTGGGTTCGCCATCAGAAATGACATTGCTTTACAATTGGAATCACTTCCAGTTGGTATTTCTGACAGGCTGATGTCTCTTCGCTTACCTATCGGAAGGAATAAATATGCGACCTTGCTGAGTTGTTATGAGCCTACAATGGACTCCAATGAGGATGTAAAGGAATCCTTTACAGTAGCCTTCGTATTCTACTGAGACGTACAACATTTCGTGATAAATTCTATGTCATGGGTGACTTCAATGCTCGTGTTTGATGTGACACACTGACTTGGGGAAGACTAACTGGTAAACATGGCGTAGAAAAGGTAAACTCTAATGGTCTGTTACTGCTGTCTCTTTGTTGTGAATTCAGTCTTGTGATTACCAACACCATTTTCCAGCAACGGAATAGTTTCAAACTACCTGGCGACACCCTAGATCAGGCCACGAAACATCTCATTGACTACATTATAGTTCGTGGTCGTGATTGTCGTGACATAAAGCTAACTCGATCACTAGCTATTGGGCAATGTTGGTCAGATCACAAGATAGTTAGCGCTTGTACTGGCATGCATGTAAGGAAACCTGTTCGAAACAACAGAGCTAAAACCCAAGAAAGGTAGATGTAACAAAGTTAAAAGATATGAAAATCTTGAGCTCTTTCCAAACATTATCTGAATCTAAGCTCATGTCTTTCGACATTGGGGATGAAGTTGAAGCGGCATGGTCGGGTCTACGGGAAATTCTCTATAGCTCGGAAAAAAACAAAAACGCTTGGGTATGCCCATCGGAAACATCAAGATTGGTTTGATTCAAAGTTTTTGGTCCAATTACCAGTGGTCTATTACCAATTATGTCAGTGGATAACACTATTTTGACTGACAAAAGTGATATTGTCAAACGTTGGGCGGAACATTTCTCTACAGTCCTGAATCAGAAATCTTCTTTCGACACTCATGTAATAGACAATCTTCCCCAGTGACCTGTTGTACAATCCCTATCTGCTAACATGTCAATACTTGAGGTGAAGAAAGCTATCAATCAACTTTCAAATGGAAAAGCACCAGGCGAAAATGGAATTTCAGCTGAATTGTATAAATGTGGAACCAATCTTTTGACACACAGGCTCTGCAAATTCTTCAACCTTGTGTGGGACAAGGGTGAAGTCCACAACAATTTAAGGACGCATCAATTGTCCATTTATACAAAGAACAAAGGAAGTAAGTATGACTGTGACAACCACAGAGTAATATCTCTTCTCTCGGTTGCTGGCAAAATCCTTGTTCGTATCATCTTTAACAGGCTTAATGACTTTGTCTCAGGATCAGCACTACCAGAAACTCGGTATGGTTTTCGCTCAGGTAGAGGAACAGTAGGTATGATTTTCTGTCTTCGACAGGCTCAGAAGAAGGCTCGAGAGCAAAACTAAGACTTATTTATTGTTTTCGTGGATTTCACAAAAGCCTGTGAAAAAAGACACTGTGTCTCGGTTATGCGTATGGTTCAGTAAGACACCAATTACTTGAGAAAGCAATGGAGTTCTTTTGGATTTCAAAATACATTAAAAATCTCATTTCAGCGTATTTTAAATGTACATATATGATTTTCTAATAATGAATACTCCACAAACTGGCAAAAATTGAATATTGGGATTATGATGGGATGCGTTATCTCTCCATTACTTTTCGTACTGGTAATGGAGATAATACTGCGTAATGCTGAAAACAACACCAATAAGAAAACCGTCCTATCTATGAAGGCTTTTATGGATCATGTAACCTCGTCGCAGAATCCGGATCCATGTGAAACAACTTATAAATCGCCTACAGGGGCTCTTCAAATGGGCTGCGATGAAGATAAAACCTTCTAAATGCTGCAGTCTTTCCATAGTAAAACGAATCTGTAAAGATGTCAGCTTTTTCGTCGATAGGAATGAAATCCCCACAATCCGCGAAAGAAGTGTTAAAAGTCTCGGTCGCTGCTACTCCCTACCAATTACTGATCGACATCGTTGGCAGGACGTTATCAAATAACTAAAGGTTGCCCTATGCTCCATTGATAAATGTGATCTCATAAATAAAGACAAAATGTGGTGCATTTATTTTGGATTAATTCCTAAATTATCATGACCCGTGCAGATATATGAGGTATCACTGACAAAGATTGAAACAATGGAACGCTTAATTAGTAATTATGTAAAAAATGCTTGGGGTACCTAATTCGTTAACAAATCTGGCACTATACAGTTCATCAACGAAGCTAAAACTTCCGATGGTGTCACTTGTTGAGAAATTCAAATTAAATAAAGCGCGACTTTTCTAAATGCTGCGCGACTCTCGCGACCCACTAGTGAAGAACTGGTCGTAATAACTGGTCGAAAATGAAAAGCACAACAAGCTGTAGAAAACGCAGAATCATCCCTCAAGATGAAAGAAATAATTGGAACTGTGGCAAAGGAAAATCAGGACTAGGTCTTCACCCACAGCATTGGTGCTCTAAAGAATCAACGTTAAATAAAAGGATTATGATTTCGGAGGAAATTCGTCAACTTGAGGAAGTCAAGCGTATTGCTACAGCTGTAGGGCAAAGTAAACAGGGCACATGGACTAGGTGGGAGAGTACAAAAGAGAGAGCTGTCACATGGAGCGACATCAGACATATGGAGCATAAAAAATTAAGTTTCCTAATAAAGGTAGTTTACGACATATTACTACACGTCTGGGGTTAGCTACGTCAGACCTATGCAAAGCATGTGGGAAAACTGCTAGCCTGAAACATATTCTCACAGGATGTGAGTATGCTCTAAGAAGCTACACGTGGAGGCATAATGAAGTCCTCGAGATTGTTGCGGAAGCGTCAAAGATATGTTGTGAGACTGCAAATAAAGCTGTTAATAACATCAACAAAGCAGTATATTTCGTTAAAGAGGGAACATTTCGAAATTTTCGCGTAAAAATAAGTACATTTCGTCACTGTTTGATGGCTCCATGGACTGGCGCATTGCATGCGACTTGGAACGTCAACTCGTTTTTTCCAACTGAAATAACGTTAACAGCCCAGCGTCCTGATATTGTCATTTGGTTTGTTAATCAAAAGATTAAATATTATACACATTTTTTATATAGTTATTCAAACTATATAAAAAATTTGTATAATATTCAAGGCAGTAGTTTTTGTAGAAAAAAATCCTGAATTCTGAAATAAAAAGTGCAAAAAAATGTCATAATATTATTATTTGAAAACTTTTTTTTTTGCTTTTTTAATTGATATGTACTATATTCTATTAAATTGTCAAGAAAAAATTTTCTTTTAAAGAAATTAATTTTTGTGCTTAAATAATTTGTGCTAAATAATTTTTTTTTCATGTTTAAAAATCTTTTTTTGTGTGTACAAATCGAATTTTTCACTAATATTCAAATATAATATAACACTGAATTTTAGAACTCAAGGAAATAAAAGAGTTGGATAATAATCCTCCTGTTACGTTCAACTTAAAGAAATCCTTCATACAAAAAAAAAGAGGAAAGACCAACCTACCAACGAACCTACCACCAACCAACCAACCAACCAATGAAACCAAAATGACAAAAAGTAACATACACTCACACATCCTTTAAGGAATTGACTTTCCATACAAACAACCCTACAGAGCTCCACTCTTTGGTGGGGGAGTGTTGTGGGGATTAAAATAAAAATGAAACTAAATTAAAATTTTTTTAAATAATAAACTTCCATGGGCCTTCACTGGAAGAATTCTCCATGCATGTGCGACAAAAAGGACTGACTCCCCACTCCCATAAGAATATCTTGGGCATTTGCAAGTTTAGGCCGTAACTGGGTCTAGTTGGTCCTACTAGCCAGGGAGATATTCCTTTGCTACAGGCGACTATGACTTGGTCAATAAAGCCTAAGCCATATAATCACCTTCTGCCTTTGTCTCTTTCCTTTTCATTCCTTCCTTTTAAGCGCGACCACCAAATGAGAGGGGGTAAAAAGCAAAAACCCAAGAATATCCAGCTACCTTTAACCATAAAACACCCAAACCTCATCCTACCCATACTCCTCAGGTATTTTTATTGGAAAATTCTCCACTTTTTATAAGACAAAAAATATTGTAAAACTTATTTGCATAGCAAGTTAATTCAGATTAATAATAATCTTATTAATACTCTAACTTTAAATTGGTTGCTATTGTAAGATGATAAAAAATCTTTGAAGATAAAGTCAATTAAATGAGGAAGAAGAAAAAGCTTGTTGATTGATAAATTGGGCTCACTGTAATTTTGGCTGTTTTTAATTTTCATCAGCACATTCTAAGAAATGGCATTTTATAATTCTGCATATAATCTTTTTTTATTCTCAGGTATTTATTCCTGAAATTAAATCAAATCTAGTGCACTTATGTTAAATCTGGACTGCATGTAAGAGTAGTAAAGTTGATGGAGTGGCCTATTGTCAGTATAAGCTAGGTAGACTATAAGCTCCATTAGACTAGGGGGATTGTTTTTGCATCTGATGTGGAGCACTACACCTACCATTAGCTCCCCACTTTAAATAAATTAGTTGGCAAGGGCTGTTATCGAACCTGGAACTACCAACAGAGCTAAACTAAAAAGGTTTTTTTTTTATATTAATCTGACCATTAATATTAATATCTAGCAATTTCTCATGGGACTATGAATCCAACAAAGTTTTGAGCAAAAAACAACATCATAGATTGAATGAGAAGGAATAATACTTCCATTCATTGAAACCAAATGCATTCAGGAAAATGTACACCAACCCCGATATTAGTATGAATATATAATGACTTTTAACAATAATAATGAAGTGTTGTAGTCTGAAAACTTTCATGACATCTTTTTCACATTATAGTTTCTGAAGATTTGAGTAATTTACTAAAACTTAGAATAATTAAATATACTTTACTTAGGTGGGCTATGGTTGTTACTGGCTTTGGGAAATTCATAATTATTTGATTGTTTTTTTGTTTTCGTCTGAATTTTATTTACTTTGTAGAGCTTAGCAATTTATTTTGTATAATTTGTATTAATCAATCTATTTATATGTCTATCATACTAAGTAACTTTATGAAATATATCTGCCTATTAGTCATGTACCCTTGTCTCACTACAGGGCATTTATTTATCCAACCCCTCCTCTATGGAAACAATGTGACACAGTCAATTTTTAAACAGTACAGCTGGTTTGAAGTTAGTTTTTTTTTCTTAGACTGGTTTTCATATCAAGGTTAAAGAGCTCACTATATACTTCATAACTAAAAGGAGAAGAGAGGGGTTCATCCAAGGGCATTAGTACAAGGTGAAACAGCCTCAACCATATTTCAGAGCCATTACTCAACAAGAATGATACCATAAGTAATGAAAAAAAGTCATTAATAAAAGTTTCATTTTCAGCTTCAAAACTGACAAAAGATTTGAACTAATAATCAATGCAATAAATGCAAAAACCTGACAAATCTCTATCAATATTTATTATTTTAGTAGTACCATTATTAATCTTTGGTCCTTGTTAACAGCTACTAGACTCAGATCCCATCCTGAAGACCAGGGAGCTATGCTCTGGTTATAGCATTAAATGCTGGGGAGCAACATTTTAATCCTTGGCAGAGTGCACAGATATTAGATTTTTATCCTAGTTAGAAGTACTGGTCCATATGTAAATATTTTTGATGGGAATTATGTAACTTACATGAGAATAGCTTTTGTTAGAAATTGTAGGAGATAATTATAGGTCTACTAGTATATATATATATTTTTACTAGTTAGGATGCAGTTGTTTTGCTATCAGAACCTACATATAAGAAATACTTGATGAATTTTCTTTTTCTTTCTGCTAATAAAAATTATATATATATATATATATATATATATATATATATATATATATATATATATATATATATATATATATATAAGGCTTTAAAATGACTAAATAAAATCTGTTTCTTTTTGAGAAAGCAAAAATGAAAATGGCCTTTTATTTCACTTATGTGTTTGTGAAGTTAATGTTAGTTCATATGACGGAGAACGAGAAAGGAAAAGGAGCAAGACATTGTCTTGCCTGCCGGGATCGAACTCGCGTCCACCCGCATGCAAAAACAAATGTGATTTAGGCACTGGACAGACGCGAGATTCGACTGATTTGCCCGGATGTTTGGGTAATATGCCCATAAGTAACCAAAGCGAGCAAAGGTGACAAGCAGAGAAGCATTTGGCCTATGTGGGACGGCAGTCAGTAAAGATTATTTTGACGACGACAACGGATTTTTCAGCTGCTGGTTGAAGACTGTTGACTCAAATATCTATTTTCCCCCTGCTATTTTTCCCCCTTCTATAAGCTATTTCGGCCTTGGATAATATTCGCTTGAACAGAGAGATACTAGGCTTGGGTCCTCCAGAGATATCCGTCACGAGCCAAGAGAACCTATGCTTGAATCTTTCAGGGATATCTACCTTGAACCTGCAAGAGATATTCACTTTGGATAATGTCAAACAAGTCTAAGGTATGCCCTGTCAGACGTTTGTGAGCAGAAATGGGCGAGATATTGTTACCAATCTCCCCCACCCCGGCAATTTAAAAGTCGAAACTGGATCGACATGCCGTCATACACAGAAGGTTGGCCATTTATTTCGGAGGTGGACCCGGTGACTTTTCAACGAATGTCAGAGCTGAATCACGAGTCCAGCATACACAAAGAAGATTGTGATGATGGAGGTGGTAGTAGCAAATATTTGAACGAGACCTTCGAAGACCGGAGTGCGTTCGGGCCAGAGACCGGAGTGTATTTATGCGATTGGGCTGTAAACCAGAGTGCATTTATGCGATTGGGCTGGAGACCGGAGTGCATTTATGCGATTGGGCCAGAGACCGGAGTGCATTTATGCGATTGGTCGGAGACCGGACGGATTTTTGCGATGTGACGAAGAAGCAACAGCTATCCCACTTCAAAGGAATATGTGAGAACAAAAAGACCACACCCACCCTGCGCATTTTGTGATGAGGACATCAGGGAGGAGTATGACGGAGAACGAGAAAGGAAAAAGAGCAAGACATTGTCTTGCCTGCCGATATCGAACCCGCGTCCGCCCGCATGCAAAAACAAATGCGATTTAGGCACAGGACGTACGTGAGGTTCGACTATGTGCCCGTATGTTTGGGTAATATGCCCATAAGTAACCAAAGCGAGCAAAGGTGCAGAGAAGCATTTGGCCTACGTGGGACGGCAGTTAGTAAAGATTATTTTGACGACAACAACAGATTTTTCAGCTGCTGGTCGAAGACTGTTGACTCAAATATCTATTTTCCCCCCTTCTATAGTTAAAATTGATCACAATAGAAAATTGAATATCTGGCTGAATATTTTATTCAACTCACTGAAACTATACATTTAAAAATTTTGTAATTAAATGAGTTACATCGCAGAATTTTTTTTACAAAAGTTGGTTTAGAGCCGTTCAATGATCTGAAATACCCCCCTACACACACACACACAATACTTAGAATAGAGGCTGTAATTTCATTTTTATTTATTTCATTTTAGAGGAATTTTTATCATATATCTTTGGCAGGTTATATTGACTGAAGTATTGTAATTAAATAAATTTAAAAAAATCATGCTGAGGATATAAATTTAAAAGTACTACTAATAAAGATTGTAGTGGACTGCATATTAATATTTAAAAAAAAAATTTATTAAAATGGAATCTATGAACCAAGTTTGAATTAGGGCTCAGGTTATTCTTGTTCACTTTGTACTTAATGCCAAATGCTTTGGACTTTTTGCTAAATATCTTGAGAAAAATATGAAAATATCTTGGTATGTGGCAGTGGATGATAAAAACGAGTAATCATGTGAATAAACTATTATTTCATAATTGATTTACTTGTCTAACCAATCAGTAAAAGGCTGTTGTACCCCTTGTAATCTTATTGTCTTTGTGTTCTGTCGGCCATTCATAGTCATCTTGCTGTTCCATCTTTCGTCATGTTCCCATGCTGTTCCCTCTTCTTTGTGGAGATGAATAACACAGATAACATCTATTCATGTACACATAATTTTATTCACTTCATGAAGTCTTTTCACATACATCTTACTGAACATATGTATCAGGAATTAGTTGGGCCATAGATGGAAATGGACAACTGCTTATTTCAGCAATTCTGGACTAATTCTTAGCTAAAGTCATCACCTGTCAAACCTATTTGACACCACCGGTTTTCGTTTATGACACAACCATTTTAAATCTTTTAAACTTATCTACACCACCTGTCAAATAATACATACAGCTGATCAATTATTTAACACCAGTATCAACCATGACAGTGATTTACAGATAAAGCAGTAAAAATTTAAAGTTTTAACTGTTTAAGGTTAAGAATTTTCTAGTCATTATTTTCTTTTTACAGAAAGTTTACAATAAACAAACAATATCAAAATTGGTCATATTTTGCAAAATTTTATTTCAAATATACATCAGTTTTTTTCAAATTTCTTTTATAAACCAAGAAAAAAAAATGGATGACCATTAGGTTTAATTTAATCTTTCCTGACATTAAAAAAAAAAAAAAAAAAAAAAAAAAAGAAACAATTAAAATCCGAGTCTGACACATGGAAGACAAGAGAAATCTTATTTTTCAGTCACTGTAAATACCTGAGTATTTAGTAATATTTTTTACATAAAAATCTATAATATTTTTATGATGTATGAATTAAATTGTCTTTTAAAAAAACATTCTTCTAAAAACTTTTTAGTAAGATTCATAAAAAATTAAATGAGTGCTTGTATGATGCTAAAAATTAATTTAAAGATTTAATGAATGGAAATGTTTTGTAGTTTTGCTGACATCAGTGTGGGAATGAAAATTTATTAATTTGGTTGTAATAATGATTATTAAAATACTCTTTCTATTGTTGAGCATTTAATATTTTGTTTGTTTTAATAAAATAACAAAAGATACTTTAAAGTGTTATTTTCATGCATTTTAAATATGTGATATACAAATTGTTTTGATTAATAATCAAACATTTAAGTTATGTACAGAACCATTAATAACTTTGTATAACAAAGTTTGTCATTCTGTTTACAGCACTTTGGAAGAGTTGGTTCCTTTCAAAGTATGAAGACACTAATCTCACTCGATTGTTCCATATTTATTTTATATACAACTTCATTAAACTGAATTTTCTTGAATCAAGCTCACCAACCTAGAAGATAAAAGGAAAAAAGAAAAACAGTTAGCAGCATTCAAAAATAAAATTTGAATACTAATTGAAATCCATTGCAAGTCTTATAAAAATGTGATATATGAATAATAAAATTGTTCTGAGTAATCTTGAATATTTAAGGTATCAAAATGATTTGCTTTCTGTGTAGATAAACCATTCTCCCATAACTATTTGTTTTGATTAATAATCAAACATTCAAATTATGTACAGAATCATTAACAACTTTGTATAACAAAATTTGTCATTCTGTCTACATTACTTTGATTCCTTTCAAAGTATGAACATTAATCTTACTTGATTGTTGCATATTAACTTTCATTGTTAAAACCCATTAAAAAAGTTATCTCTCTTATAACTATTGAACTACTTTTTATAGTTTATATTGTTTTCTTTTTCAATGATTTATTTCAGTTTTTAAAATCATATGAAACAAAAGTGAAAACATACCTTTGCAGATACACTTGAGGATTTCTTCTTTATTCAGTTGTTCCTCATCTTCAATTTGCAACAAATGATCTTTCGTTGGTTTACTTACAATTTCTGAGAATTTTGTTCCTTTTTTCCCAATGACAACTGCATAAATTTCCACTTTATGGTCTTTAATATATTTCGCTCTTCTTATCATTTCTTTTGTCTCGTAGCTGTTTGAATCCAAAAACAAGAGAATAGTATTTTGGACAGATTGTCTCTCTGTCTTGATTGAAGCAATGGTTTTGTTGATTTTTCTTAAAAGGTTACTGGAATCTGGAAGCATTTTCCCAGATACTGATGGTTTCTTCATCTTAAATTCATTGTACACTTCTTCAACCAGGATTTTATCTCCATTTGTCTTTTCCAATTCATTTCTAAGGCTCAAGATGAAATGTTGAATTTTCCTAGTCTTGCTTCCATCCAATAATTTAAGATGAAGAAACCATCAGTATCTGGAAAATGCTTCCAGATTCCAGTAACCTTTTAAGAAAAATCAACAAAACCATTGCTTCAATCAAGACAGAGAGACAATCTGTCCAAAATACTATTCTCTTGTTTTTGGATTCAAACAGCTACGAGACAAAAGAAATGATAAGAAGAGCGAAATATATTAAAGACCATAAAGTGGAAATTTATGCAGTTGTCATTGGGAAAAAAGGAACAAAATTCTCAGAAATTGTAAGTAAACCAACGAAAGATCATTTGTTGCAAATTGAAGATGAGGAACAACTGAATAAAGAAGAAATCCTCAAGTGTATCTGCAAAGGTATGTTTTCACTTTTGTTTCATATGATTTTAAAAACTGAAATAAATCATTGAAAAAGAAAACAATATAAACTATAAAAAGTAGTTCAATAGTTATAAGAGAGATAACTTTTTTAATGGGTTTTAACAATGAAAGTTAATATGCAACAATCAAGTAAGATTAATGTATTCATACTTTGAAAGGAATCAAAGTAATGTAGACAGAATGACAAATTTTGTTATACAAAGTTGTTAATGATTCTGTACATAATTTGAATGTTTGATTATTAATCAAAACAAATAGTTATGGGAGAATGGTTTATCTACACAGAAAGCAAATCATTTTGATACCTTAAATATTCAAGATTACTCAGAACAATTTTATTATTCATATATCACATTTTTATAAGACTTGCAATGGATTTCAATTAGTATTCAAATTTTATTTTTGAATGCTGCTAACTGTTTTTCTTTTTTCCTTTTATCTTCTAGGTTGGTGAGCTTGATTCAAGAAAATTCAGTTTAATGAAGTTGTATATAAAATAAATATGGAACAATCGAGTGAGATTAGTGTCTTCATACTTTGAAAGGAACCAACTCTTCCAAAGTGCTGTAAACAGAATGACAAACTTTGTTATACAAAGTTATTAATGGTTCTGTACATAACTTAAATGTTTGATTATTAATCAAAACAATTTGTATATCACATATTTAAAATGCATGAAAATAACACTTTAAAGTATCTTTTGTTATTTTATTAAAACAAACAAAATATTAAATGCTCAACAATAGAAAGAGTATTTTAATAATCATTATTACAACCAATTAATAAATTTTCATTCCCACACTGATGTCAGCAAAACTACAAAACATTTCCATTCATTAAATCTTAAATTAATTTTTAGCATCATACAAGCACTCATTTAATTTTTTTATGAATCTTACTAAAAAGTTTTTAGAAGAATGTTTTTTTAAAAGACAATTTAATTCATACATCATAAAAATATTATAGATTTTTATGTAAAAAATATTACTAAATACTCAGGTATTTACAGTGACTGAAAAATAAGATTTTCTTGTCTTCCATGTGTCAGACTCGGATTTTAATTGTTTCTTTTTTTTTTTTTTTTTTTTTTTTTTTAATGTCAGAGAAAGATTAAATTAAACCTAATGGTCATCCATTTTTTTTCTTGGTTTATAAAAGAAATTTGAAAAAAAACTGATGTATATTTGAAATAAAATTTTGCAAAATATGACCAATTTTGATATTGTTTGTTTATTGTAAACTTTCTGTAAAAAGAAAATAATGACTAGAAAATTCTTAACCTTAAACAGTTAAAACTTTAATGTTTCAAGTAATTTACTGCTTTATCTGTAAATCACTGTCATGGTTGATACTGGTGTTAAATAATTGATCAGCTGTATGTATTATTTGACAGGTGGTGTAGATAAGTTTAAAAGATTTAAAATGGTTGTGTCATAAACGAAAACCGGTGGTGTCAAATAGGTTTGACAGGTGATGACTTTAGCTAAGAATTAGTCCAGAATTGCTGAAATAAGCAGTTGTCCATTTCCATCTATGGCCCAACTAATTCCTGATACATATGTTCAGTAAGATGTATGTGAAAAGACTTCATGAAGTGAATAAAATTATGTGTACATGAATAGATGTTATCTGTGTTATTCATCTCCACAAAGAAGAGGGAACAGCATGGGAACATGACGAAAGATGGAACAGCAAGATGACTATGAATGGCCGACAGAACACAAAGACAATAAGATTACAAGGGGTACAACAGCCTTTTACTGATTGGTTAGACAAGTAAATCAATTATGAAATAATAGTTTATTCACATGATTACTCGTTTTTATCATCCACTGCCACATACCAAGATATTTTCATATTTTTCTCAAGATATTTAGCAAAAAGTCCAAAGCATTTGGCATTAAGTACAAAGTGAACAAGAATAACCTGAGCCCTAATTCAAACTTGGTTCATAGATTCCATTTTAATAAATTTTTTTTTTAAATATTAATATGCAGTCCACTACAATCTTTATTAGTAGTACTTTTAAATTTATATCCTCAGCATGATTTTTTAAATTTATTTAATTACAATACTTCAGTCAATATAACCTGCCAAAGATATATGATAAAAATTCCTCTAAAATGAAATAAATAAAAATGAAATTACAGCCTCTATTCTAAGTATTGTGTGTGTGTGTGTAGGGGGGTATTTCAGATCATTGAACGGCTCTAAACCAACTTTTGTAAAAAAATTTCTGCGATGTAACTCATTTAATTACAAAATTTTTAAATGTATAGTTTCAGTGAGTTGAATAAAATATTCAGCCAGATATTCAATTTTCTATTGTGATCAATTTTAACTATAGAAGGGGGGAAAATAGATATTTGAGTCAACAGTCTTCGACCAGCAGCTGAAAAATCTGTTGTTGTCGTCAAAATAATCTTTACTAACTGCCGTCCCACGTAGGCCAAATGCTTCTCTGCACCTTTGCTCGCTTTGGTTACTTATGGGCATATTACCCAAACATACGGGCACATCAGTCGAACCTCACGTACGTCCTGTGCCTAAATCGCATTTGTTTTTGCATGCGGGCGGACGCGGGTTCGATATCGGCAGGCAAGACAATGTCTTGCTCTTTTTCCTTTCTCGTTCTCCGTCATACTCCTCCCTGATGTCCTCATCACAAAATGCGCAGGGTGGGTGTGGTCTTTTTGTTCTCACATATTCCTTTGAAGTGGGATAGCTGTTGCTTCTTCGTCACATCGCAAAAATCCGTCCGGTCTCCGACCAATCGCATAAATGCACTCCGGTCTCTGGCCCAATCGCATAAATGCACTCCGGTCTCCAGCCCAATCGCATAAATGCACTCTGGTTTACAGCCCAATCGCATAAATACACTCCGGTCTCTGGCCCGAACGCACTCCGGTCTTCGAAGGTCTCGTTCAAATATTTGCTACTACCACCTCCATCATCACAATCTTCTTTGTGTATGCTGGACTCGTGATTCAGCTCTGACATTCGTTGAAAAGTCACCGGGTCCACCTCCGAAATAAATGGCCAACCTTCTGTGTATGACGGCATGTCGATCCAGTTTCGACTTTTAAATTGCCGGGGTGGGGGAGATTGGTAACAATATCTCGCCCATTTCTGCTCACAAACGTCTGACAGGGCATACCTTAGACTTGTTTGACATTATCCAAAGTGAATATCTCTTGCAGGTTCAAGGCAGATATCCCTGAAAGATTCAAGCATAGGTTCTCTTGGCTCGTGACGGATATCTCTGGAGGACCCAAGCCTAGTATCTCTCTGTTCAAGCGAATATTATCCAAGGCCGAAATAGCTTATAGAAGGGGGAAAAAATAGCAGGGGGAAAATAGATATTTGAGTCAACAGTCTTCAACCAGCAGCTGAAAAATCCGTTGTTGTCGTCAAAATAATTTTTACTGACTGCCGTCCCACGTAGGCCAAATGCTTCTCTGCTTGTCACCTTTGCTCGCTTTGGTTACTTATGGGCATATTACCCAAACATCCGGGCAAATCAGTCGAATCTCGCGTCTGTCCAGTGCCTAAATCACATTTGTTTTTGCATGCGGGTGGACGGCGAGTTCGATCCCGGCAGGCAAGACAATGTCTTGCTCTTTTTCCTTTCTCGTTCTCCGTCATATGAACTAACATTAACTTCACAAACACATAAGTGAAATAAAAGGCCATTTTCATTTTTGCTTTCTCAAAAAGAAACAGATTTTATTTAGTCATTTTAAAGCCTTATATATATATATATATATATATATATATATATATATATATATATATATATATATATATATATATATAATTTTTATTAGCAGAAAGAAAAAGAAAATTCATCAAGTATTTCTTATATGTAGGTTCTGATAGCAAAACAACTGCATCCTAACTAGTAAAAATATATATATATACTAGTAGACCTATAATTATCTCCTACAATTTCTAACAAAAGCTATTCTCATGTAAGTTACATAATTCCCATCAAAAATATTTACATATGGACCAGTACTTCTAACTAGGATAAAAATCTAATATCTGTGCACTCTGCCAAGGATTAAAATGTTGCTCCCCAGCATTTAATGCTATAACCAGAGCATAGCTCCCTGGTCTTCAGGATGGGATCTGAGTCTAGTAGCTGTTAACAAGGACCAAAGATTAATAATGGTACTACTAAAATAATAAATATTGATAGAGATTTGTCAGGTTTTTGCATTTATTGCATTGATTATTAGTTCAAAAAATGAAACTTTTATTAATGACTTTTTTTCATTACTTATGGTATCATTCTTGTTGAGTAATGGCTCTGAAATATGGTTGAGGCTGTTTCACCTTGTACTAATGCCCTTGGATGAACCCCTCTCTTCTCCTTTTAGTTATGAAGTATATAGTGAGCTCTTTAACCTTGATATGAAAACCAGTCTAAGAAAAAAAACTAACTTCAAACCAGCTGTACTGTTTAAAAATTGACTGTGTCACATTGTTTCCATAGAGGAGGGGTTGGATAAATAAATGCCCTGTAGTGAGACAAGGGTACATGACTGATAGGCAGATATATTTCATAAAGTTACTTAGTATGATAGACATATAAATAGATTGATTAATACAAATTATACAAAATAAATTGCTAAGCTCTACAAAGTAAATAAAATTCAGACGAAAACAAAAAAACAATCAAATAATTATGAATTTCCCAAAGCCAGTAACAACCAAAGCCCACCTAAGTAAAGTATATTTAATTATTCTAAGTTTTAGTAAATTACTCAAATCTTCAGAAACTATAATGTGAAAAAGATGTCATGAAAGTTTTCAGACTACAACACTTCATTATTATTGTTAAAAGTCATTATATATTCATACTAATATCGGGGTTGGTGTACATTTTCCTGAATGCATTTGGTTTCAATGAATGGAAGTATTATTCCTTCTCATTCAATCTATGATGTTGTTTTTTGCTCAAAACTTTGTTGGATTCATAGTCCCATGAGAAATTGCTAGATATTAATATTAATGGTCAGATTAATATAAAAAAAAAAACCTTTTTAGTTTAGCTCTGTTGGTAGTTCCAGGTTCGATAACAGCCCTTGCCAACTAATTTATTTAAAGTGGGGAGCTAATGGTAGGTGTAGTGCTCCACATCAGATGCAAAAACAATCCCCCTAGTCTAATGGAGCTTATAGTCTACCTAGCTTATACTGACAATAGGCCACTCCATCAACTTTACTACTCTTACATGCAGTCCAGATTTAACATAAGTGCACTAGATTTGATTTAATTTCAGGAATAAATACCTGAGAATAAAAAAAGATTATATGCAGAATTATAAAATGCCATTTCTTAGAATGTGCTGATGAAAATTAAAAACAGCCAAAATTACAGTGAGCCCAATTTATCAATCAACAAGCTTTTTCTTCTTCCTCATTTAATTGACTTTATCTTCAAAGATTTTTTATCATCTTACAATAGCAACCAATTTAAAGTTAGAGTATTAATAAGATTATTATTAATCTGAATTAACTTGCTATGCAAATAAGTTTTACAATATTTTTTGTCTTATAAAAAGTGGAGAATTTTCCAATAAAAATACCTGAGGAGTATGGGGTAGGATGAGGTTTGGGTGTTTTATGGTTTAAAGGTAGCTGGATATTCTTGGGTTTTTGCTTTTTACCCCCTCTCATTTGGTGGTCGCGCTTAAAAGGAAGGAATGAAAAGGAAAGAGACAAAGGCAGAAGGTGATTATATGGCTTAGGCTTTATTGACCAAGTCATAGTCGCCTGTAGCAAAGGAATATCTCCCTGGCTAGTAGGACCAACTAGACCCAGTTACGGCCTAAACTTGCAAATGCCCAAGATATTCTTATGGGAGTGGGGAGTCAGTCCTTTTTGTCGCACATGCATGGAGAATTCTTCCAGTGAAGGCCCATGGAAGTTTATTATTTAAAAAAATTTTAATTTAGTTTCATTTTTATTTTAATCCCCACAACACTCCCCCACCAAAGAGTGGAGCTCTGTAGGGTTGTTTGTATGGAAAGTCAATTCCTTAAAGGATGTGTGAGTGTATGTTACTTTTTGTCATTTTGGTTTCATTGGTTGGTTGGTTGGTTGGTAGGTTCGTTGGTAGGTTGGTCTTTCCTCTTTTTTTTGTATGAAGGATTTCTTTAAGTTGAACGTAACAGGAGGATTATTATCCAACTCTTTTATTTCCTTGAGTTCTAAAATTCAGTGTTATATTATATTTGAATATTAGTGAAAAATTCGATTTGTACACACAAAAAAAAGATTTTTAAACATGAAAAAAAAAATTATTTAGCACAAATTATTTAAGCACAAAAATTAATTTCTTTAAAAGAAAATTTTTTCTTGACAATTTAATAGAATATAGTACATATCAATTAAAAAAGCAAAAAAAAAAGTTTTCAAATAATAATATTATGACATTTTTTTGCACTTTTTATTTCAGAATTCAGGATTTTTTTCTACAAAAACTACTGCCTTGAATATTATACAAATTTTTTTATATAGTTTGAATAACTATATAAAAAAATGTGTATAATATTTAATCTTTTGATTAACAAACCAAATGACAATATCAGGACGCTGGGCTGTTAACGTTATTTCAGTTGGAAAAACGAGTTGACGTTCCAAGTCGCATGCAATGCGCCAGCCCATGGAGCCATCAAACAGTGACGAAATGTACTTATTTTTACGCGAAAATTTCGAAATGTTCCCTTCTTTAACGAAATATACTGCTTTGTTGATGTTATTAACAGCTTTATTTGCAGTCTCACAACATATCTTTGACGCTTCCGCAACAATCTCGAGGACTTCATTATGCCTCCACGTGTAGCTTCTTAGAGCATACTCACATCCTGTGAGAATATGTTTCAGGCTAGCAGTTTTCCCACATGCTTTGCATAGGTCTGACGTAGCTAACCCCCAGACGTGTAGTAATATGTCGTAAACTACCTTTATTAGGAAACTTAATTTTTTATGCTCCATATGTCTGATGTCGCTCCATGTGACAGCTCTCTCTTTTGTACTCTCCCACCTAGTCCATGTGCCCTGTTTACTTTGCCCTACAGCTGTAGCAATACGCTTGACTTCCTCAAGTTGACGAATTTCCTCCGAAATCATAATCCTTTTATTTAACGTTGATTCTTTAGAGCACCAATGCTGTGGGTGAAGACCTAGTCCTGATTTTCCCTTTGCCACAGTTCCAATTATTTCTTTCATCTTGAGGGATGATTCTGCGTTTTCTACAGCTTGTTGTGCTTTTCATTTTCGACCAGTTATTACGACCAGTTCTTCACTAGTGGGTCGCGAGAGTCGCGCAGCATTTAGAAAAGTCGCGCTTTATTTAATTTGAATTTCTCAACAAGTGACACCATCGGAAGTTTTAGCTTCGTTGATGAACTGTATAGTGCCAGATTTGTTAACGAATTAGGTACCCCAAGCATTTTTTACATAATTACTAATTAAGCGTTCCATTGTTTCAATCTTTGTCAGTGATACCTCATATATCTGCACGGGTCATGATAATTTAGGAATTAATCCAAAATAAATGCACCACATTTTGTCTTTATTTATGAGATCACATTTATCAATGGAGCATAGGGCAACCTTTAGTTATTTGATAACGTCCTGCCAACGATGTCGATCAGTAATTGGTAGGGAGTAGCAGCGACCGAGACTTTTAACACTTCTTTCGCGGATTGTGGGGATTTCATTCCTATCGACGAAAAAGCTGACTTCTTTACAGATTCGTTTTACTATGGAAAGACTGCAGCATTTAGAAGGTTTTATCTTCATCGCAGCCCATTTGAAGAGCCCCTGTAGGCGATTTATAAGTTGTTTCACATGGGATCCGGATTCTGCGACGAGGGTTACATGATCCATAAAAGCCTTCATAGATAGGACGGTTTTCTTATTGGTGTTGTTTTCAGCATTACGCAGTATTATCTCCATTACCAGTACGAAAAGTAATGGAGAGATAACGCATCCCATCATAATCCCAATATTCAATTTTTGCCAGTTTGTGGAGTATTCATTATTAGAAAATCTCATATATGTACATTTAAAATACGCTGAAATGAGATTTTTAATGTATTTTGAAATCCAAAAGAACTCCATTGCTTTCTCAAGTAATTGGTGTCTTACTGAACCATACGCATAACCGAGACACAGTGTCTTTTTTCACAGGCTTTTGTGAAATCCACGAAAACAATAAATAAGTCTTAGTTTTGCTCTCGAGCCTTCTTCTGAGCCTGTCGAAGACAGAAAATCATACCTACTGTTCCTCTACCTGAGCGAAAACCATACCGAGTTTCTGGTAGTGCTGATCCTGAGACAAAGTCATTAAGCCTGTTAAAGATGATACGAACAAGGATTTTGCCAGCAACCGAGAGAAGAGATATTACTCTGTGGTTGTCACAGTCATACTTACTTCCTTTGTTCTTGTATAAATGGACAATTGATGCGTCCTTAAATTGTTGCGGGACTTCACCCTTGTCCCACACAAGGTTGAAGAATTTGCAGAGCCTGTGTGTCAAAAGATTGGTTCCACATTTATACAATTCAGCTGAAATTCCATTTTCGCCTGGTGCTTTTCCATTTGAAAGTTGATTGATAGCTTTCTTCACCTCAAGTATTGACATGTTAGCAGATAGGGATTGTACAACAGGTCACTGGGGAAGATTGTCTATTACATGAGTGTCGAAAGAAGATTTCTGATTCAGGACTGTAGAGAAATGTTCCGCCCAACGTTTGACAATATCACTTTTGTCAGTCAAAATAGTGTTATCCACTGACATAATTGGTAATAGACCACTGGTAATTGGACCAAAAACTTTGAATCAAACCAATCTTGATGTTTCCGATGGGCATACCCAAGCGTTTTTGTTTTTTTCCGAGCTATAGAGAATTTCCCGTAGACCCGACCATGCCGCTTCAACTTCATCCCCAATGTCGAAAGACATGAGCTTAGATTCAGATAATGTTTGGAAAGAGCTCAAGATTTTCATATCTTTTAACTTTGTTACATCTACCTTTCTTGGTGTTTTAGCTCTGTTGTTTCGAACAGGTTTCCTTACATGCATGCCAGTACAAGCGCTAACTATCTTGTGATCTGACCAACATTGCCCAATAGCTAGTGATCGAGTTAGCTTTATGTCACGACAATCACGACCACGAACTATAATGTAGTCAATGAGATGTTCGTGGCCTGATCTAGGGTGTCGCCAGGTAGTTTTGAAACTATTCCGTTGCTGGAAAATGGTGTTGGTAATCACAAGACTGAATTCACAACAAAGAGACAGCAGTAACAGACCATTAGAGTTTACCTTTTCTACGCCATGTTTACCAGTTAGTCTTCCCCAAGTCAGTGTGTCACATCAAACACGAGCATTGAAGTCACCCATGACATAGAATTTATCACGAAATGTTGTACGTCTCAGTAGAATACGAAGGCTACTGTAAAAGGATTCCTTTACATCCTCATTGGAGTCCATTGTAGGCTCATAACAACTCAGCAAGGTCGCATATTTATTCCTTCCGATAGGTAAGCGAAGAGACATCAGCCTGTCAGAAATACCAACTGGAAGTGATTCCAATTGTAAAGCAATGTCATTTCTGATGGCGAACCCAACACCGGACTGTCTCTTCACAGTTTCAGGGAGGCCCACCCATAAGAAGGTGTAACCACCATCCATTTCTTTCAGTTCCCCTTTGCCTGGGAGCCTGGTGATATATAATGGTTAGTATGAAGTGTATGGTGGCGAGAAAAAAAACAAACACAGATTTTAAGTTTCATCAGTTGTATTAGAAAAACATAAAAAAGGTTGTAAGGTTGTAAAACATTTAAGAAAGTCTGATTTTGGTGGTCGAGTGGTAAAAATTTGGAATCGGGCAGGGTCTGATGCTGGTTTGGTAAAAGTTGTAAGGTTGATAGCTGGCGATTTGAGTTGATAGGCGTCAATTTGGTAAATTGATGATAGAGAATGTGTCAGTCATAGTTCCTTTAAGACTCGCCGGTGTCAGAGAGTGGTAGGTGAGAGATTTAGGTCGGCTGTTGGTAGTACGAGTAGGGTTGAATTAAATTCCTTTGTTTTAAAATAAACAAAAGCTGGAATTGTGGAGATGATAATTCCTTTTCGCTCGGCGAAATGAGGGTAGGTGTGGGGTTGAAAGTCAATTCTGGCTGATGGCTGGTCTTTGCGTGACGCGGGGTGTAGTGTGGTCGGTATGGTGGTTCCTTTATCTCGGCTTGGGATAAGACGACCTGTGATCAACTGTCTATCGACTTTAAGTCAGCTGTATATATAGTAAGTGGCTCGGGGAAGCCTTTGAAGGGTTTTGGGGAAAACATTTTTTATTGGTTGAAAAACATTAAATAGGAGCTATTTTTTAATTGTCTATAAATTTTGTTTTTCGACCGCAAGTTTTGCTGAAGCCTATGCGTAGAAGATTTGTTTTTTGTTCATTTCACTTTCGCTGCCATGGGGTTAACATCCGTTTGGTGTCAGCAGCTTATGTAGTGTTTTGTTTTGTCTTCTTTTTTAAATTTGTTTCGTTGGTGAGTGGGTGTATTGTGTTATTAAAGATTGTGAATCATAAGAGATATCTATTTCTGTTATAACACTGGTTTCTGATAGAGCTGCAATACTAATGTTGTTTTGTTCACGGTTTTTCTTGTTGTCTTGAAGTGTCCTTACGTTCCAACATGCTATGAACATGTTTGTTTAATTAATTTTAGATTTTCTGAAATTTCGGTGCACAATTTGGATGCCCAGTCACATGCACCTTATAGCAGACCATGCTATAAGGTGCATATGGCTGGGCATCCAAATTGTACGGACATGCAATTTTTGGGTCGCCTTTTATTGTTCCTCATGTGAGGAAAGCAGTGCCATCCCTAAATAGGGCTGCTTTGTTATGAGAGGAGGACACGAAGTGTAGTAATATCCGATTTTGTAATACACAGCGGCTGTCTACCACTCACCACCCATGTGTGAAGTTCAAATTAAAAACTTCCAGCGACATCCTCAGCTTTGTTCCAGTCGCTATCTCTTCCTCGTCATGGGATTTCGGGAAAAAAAAATCTCGCATTAGCAGTATTTTTAGTCACTCAGTTGCTGATCAACCTGCACTACGATTTGTTTAGAGTGGTCTGTTGCTTGTGCTATGCAAAGCACACTCTCTCCATTAATACAACATAGCCCATGTGCTACACGTTAGGTGTTTGTTTTGATCGCATGTTGTTTTATCACGGAGTTTGACCTCTCTGGGACATCAGGTATATGGCTGGTTACCATATACCTAGTGGGTTTTGGTGTAGTGAATTTTCCCTTTCAGATTGTTCATAAATATATGAATTTCTGAACGCTGTTAGCCGAAGTAAATGAATCGAAATCTAATATATATAAGTGGAAGTAGACAATTATTATCATTATTATTGTCATTATTATTATTATTGTTATAATAATCATATTTATTGTGATAGTTATTATTATTATTATCATTATTATTGTTATAATCATATTTATTATTATAGTTATTATTATAGTTACTACTACTACTACTACTACTACTACTACTAAGTCGTGCTATTGATATTTTAAACTGTTTAATGATAAAGTAAACATATGAAATAGCAAAGGAGGTTCACCACTAGAGTAGGCTCAGTTCTAATTAGTTATCAACCTTCACACATTTTTTAAAATGTTTTATGCGTGAGAATAAACATATTTCTTTCATTTTTAACCAGCTTTAGTGAACGGTAAGAAAATGACGTTAAAAAACAACGTTAAAAAAATCAAGACGCAACTAATAGAATTGAATTCAAACGTAAAATATGAGTAAAGAAATCTAGCTAAGTAATTGTTTATATTTACGCAACTTCGAAAAAGAATCTTATAAATCCTTTATAAATTTGTAAAATAAACAACATTAAAACATTAATTAGTGAATAAAAGTGAAAGAAATATCACGATAAATACATACATGTATGGCGGATGGGTAAGGTAGTTTGATGTATATTGGGAGGTTATCGGGATTAGCGCCGTGAAGCACCAATACCAACATGGGGATATTGTAAGAAAATGAACACTAGCGACAGTACTCCTAGGTTTGACTGGAGTTAACCGCAAATGTGGCAGACGAGTTAAGAGTTAAAGAAGTAAAACAACGACAAGATAAGAATAAAAGACTGTATTAAATATAAAGTTGCAAACTTTAGTCTCGTTTGCGTCAAATATATAATATGTATACAATATGTATATAATATGTATATAATATTTATATAAATGTCACTTAGCTGTTTATCCTGGGATATGGGGTATTAACGGAGCCCCTTGCTACGGCCTTCTGTTTATAATTCGGATATATTTGGACTTCTGTTTGCGTCCGACTCCGGTTCTGTTATAGTATAGTAGGAGCGACCTTTGTACGGTCCGATTCCTTTCGTTGCTGTTGCAGAAGAGGTGGAATGAGTCTGCACTTTGGATTTGGTGCCAAAGTATGCTGGCTCATGATTGGTTGGTTTGAAACAGAGGCTCGCAGACAAGGGACGATAACCCATACCCCAGAATTCTTAATATTCTCCCGACAAAGGAAAAAACATGCAATAATGCAATTATTGTATGTTTGCATGCATGTGTAATTTGTTAAGAAATATTTTCGGGCTCGACTGCCCTGATATTTCGGCATTATTCTGGCCATACTAAAATTGTTTGAAATTTTTTGTTATTGTAATGGACCTATTTATTAGGGGCTATATAAATGTATAAATGGTTCTGTATGTAAGAATGTATTTTTTAATAGAAATATCTACGAGTTCGAGACTCAGATATATCGGGCATTATTGTAGCCATACTAATTGTTTTTATAATATTTTGTAATTATAATGAACCCATTTATTAAGGGTATGTAAAAGTATAAGAAAATGGTAGAGATTTCGAGATTGTGTTATCTCATGCAAATTGTTTGTATGTAATGGACCTATTCTGTGGTCCACAATGGAAGTGTGTAGTCCAGGAGTAATTATTTTTAGTTAATAATGATCCTGTTCTCCCTTTTAAAGAGAAAATCTATAATGGAGTCCTTGAAGTTCAATTTAATTTCAGGGGGTCATTCTGCTCCATGACACAAATATTCTTTGTGTGTATTAGACCCTATGGTAAGGTCAATAAATAGGTGTAGTTTTAAAGTCATGCCCCAGGACTATTTATTTGATCCATGTTGGAGGTTGCCATTCTTTAATTGGTCCTGCGTTTAAGGGATGTAGCCTTTCGTAGTGAATTGGAAGTCTAAATTTCTTTTTTCTTTCTTTTCCAATTTGGCCTTTTATCTTGTTTTGCTTGTGGAGAATCACAATTAAATTTCTCCTTTTTAGTTTGATGCTTTGCTTCTTCCTTTTTACTTTACGTAGAGTCTCCTTGCTTGGTTTCTTTTTGGATAGCTTAGTTCTATCAGACAATTCTGGAGCTACAAAGTGATTGGAGGTTACAGACATGATATTGTCCTCACTCCAAGGAAGTTTCACCACATAACCGTTGAGTCTTTCCTCAACTGAGAAAGCAGTAGGTTCTACTGCGACCGTCTTAGGATTTCTTCTGACTGCGACCAGTTTTCCATCTGGGAATCTTTCTGTGTCGACAGTTTTCTCTGTAATTCCTTTGACTTCTAATTCTCTGCCTGGAAATATTTCTGGTTTTTCTTTATTTCCTTCGACGTGTACTTCTATGTCTGGAAATATTTTCTTTTCTTTATTTCCTTCGACTTGTACTTCTATGTCTGGAAATATTTCTGGTTTTTCTTTATTTCCTTCGACTTGTACTTCTATGTCTGGAAATATTACTGGTTTTTCTTTATTTCCTTCGACGTGTACTTCTATCTGGAAATATTACTGGTTTTTCTTTATTTCCTTCGACGTGTACTTCTATGTCTGGAAATATTACTGGTTTTTCTTTATTTCCTTCGACTTGTACTTCTATGTCTGGAAATATTACTGGTTTTTTCTTTATTTCCTTCGACGTGTACTTCTATGTCTGGAAATATTACTGGTTTTTCTTTATTTCCTTCGACGTGTACTTCTATGTCTGGAAATATTACTGGTTTTTCTTTATTTCCTTCGACGTGTACTTCTATGTCTGGAAATATTTCTGTTTTTTCTTTATCCATTGGCTTGGGTGTAGAAATAAACATGAATGGTAAAGGTCCCGAATGACAGGCCTCAAAATCTGCTGGCTCATGGGTCTCTTCCAGGATAGCGAGTCTGTCGTAAATGCTTATCCTAAAATGGAACTCATTTTTTCGTTCCGTTAGGAATCCGCATTCCGCTAAACCTAGCTTTGCCTTAGTAATGATATCTTTGATTCTATCATTCAAGACATTTACCCCTTTCTGTTTTTGTCTTATGCTAATTTCTTCCTGTTCGAAAATACGCTTTTTCCCCCTCCAAGTCCGCTCTAACATTTCCATGTTAAAGGAAATATCCTCTTTTAACGAGTTTCTCATTTGTAAAAGATGAGGGACTCCCTCCAATTCCATGAAATGCGCCATAGGATTCGTTCTTTTTTATTTATTTATTTATTCTTTCCTTCTCGCTAGCCCTGTCAACTACAATTTTAGTAGTAAACCTTTATGAATTGGTTACAAGGGGCGAGGGAGGTATTGACCCTTCTTAGCCGGAACAAAACATCTAAGCAGCAGTGGTTGCGAGGGGGTGAGGAAAGCTGAAATTTTAGTGTTTCTTAGACCTTCCTCTTTTGGTAGAAAGGTGACAACTGAAAATATTTTTTGTTTATATTCTCGTAGCCTGAACATTTTTAGGCTTCGTTAATTTTAATAATAATTTTTTTTTTTTTAAATAGCTGTTCATTCAGCAAATGAGGAATTTTTTCCGTTTTTTGTTTTTTAATAATTGTTCATTCAACAAATGAGGAATTTCTATTCTTTTCCAAATTTTTACATTTGCTATGAATGTATAAGTGTCTTTCTCTGTGTAAGAATTTTTTCTTAAAAGCTCCGGTTCATTCAACAAGTGAGAAAATATTTGTTTTTCTCCAAATGTTACTTGCTAGAAATGAATAAGTGTCTTTCTGTGAGAGTTCTTTTTTTTTTAATAATTGTTCATTCAACAAATGAGGAATTTCTATTCTTTTCCAAATTTTTTACATTTGCTATGAATGTTTCTCTTTCTCTGTGAGTCTGAGGCTTTTATTTCTTCTTGTCTCCCATTTACGAAAAAGATGTCTTCGTTTGTTTTTTTTGTTTTTTTTAATTCAAGGGGCATATATTGATGCTTGTTTCTTGAAAGAAGTTGCCAATATTTGTTTTAAATTCGTAAATGGCAGCTTTATTTTATTTTATTTTAATAATTTGTATTTCATTCAACAAGTTAGGAAATGTTTGTTTTTTCTTTTCCAAATTGTTACGAACGAGGTATTTGTGTAAAAATTCTTTTTTGAATATTTATTTCATTCAACAAGTTAGGAAACGTTTATTTTTCTTTTCCAAATTGTTACGAACGAGGTATTTGTGTAAAAATTCTTTTTTGAATATTTATTTCATTCAACAAGTTAGGAAACGTTTATTTTTCTTTTCCAAATTGTTACGAACGAGGTATTTGTGTAAGAATTCTTTTTTGAATATTTATTTCATTCAACAAGTTAGGAAATGTTTATTTTTTCTTTTCCAAATTGTTACGAACGAGGTTTCATTCAACAAGTTAGGAAATGTTTGTTTTTTCTTTTCGAAATTGTTACGAACGAGGTATTTGTGTAAAAATTCTCTTTTTGAATATTTTTCATTCAACAAGTTAGGAAATGTTTATTTTTATTTTCCAAATTGTTACGAACGAGACAGGAAAACTCAGCAGTGAAGTTGTCTTAATTCTATCCGTTTTCGCTTAATTTCACATTCTTTTACAACTCCAAAGTCCTATATTTAGTAAATATTAGACTTAAACTTAAAGTTTGCAAAATGTAAGAAAAGTAACACTAGCGGCAGTATTCCTAGGTTTGACTGGAGTTAACCGCAAATGTGGCAGACGAGTTAAGAGTTAAAGAAGTAAAACAACGACAAGATAAGAATAAAAGACTGTATTAAATATAAAGTTGCAAACTTTAGTCTCGTTTGCGATCAAATATATAATATGTATACAATATGTATATAATATGTATATAATATTTATATAAATGTCACTTAGCTGTTTATCCTGGGATATGGGGTATTAACGGAGCCCCTTGCTACGGCTTTCTGTTTATAATTCGGATATATTTGGACTTCTGTTTGCGTCCGACTCCGGTTCTGTTATAGTATAGTAGGAGCGACCTTTGTGTACGGTCCGATTCCTTTCGTTGCTGTTGCAGAAGAGGTGGAATGAGTCTGCACTTTGGATTTGGTGCCAAAGTATGCTGGCTCATGATTGGTTGGTTTGAAACAGAGGCTCGCAGACAAGGGACGATAACCCATACCCCAGAATTCTTAATAATATCTTCTAATTCCTGAGTACGGGTAAATTCGCTTTGTAAATATACCGGGGAAAATATCCTAGTTCCGATATACAAGCGAATATACCTTTCAAGTACAAAGGGAAGATAATTTCAAGGGGGCGGGAAAAATACGCAAATTCAAATCGGATGCTGAATGAAAGAAAAACACGATAACAAATACTAAAGTTCAACAATTCTAATGTAACAAATAAAATAGGTAGAAGAAAGAAGAAGGAATAAATGTCAATTGATAGAGAGTGACGTAGTAACTAATAGATAGAGAGAGATTTAGTTGTAAGGGTTTGCAAAAAACGATGGTTTTGCGGGGGAACTTATCTTTGAGCCCGGTAACAAGTGTTCATTTGTCGTAAGTTCTTTGAATGTAGATTTCGTAGTTGAATGTCGAGAGTTCTTTGAATGTAGATTTCGTAGTTGAATGTCGAGAGTTCTTTGAATGTAGATTTCGTAGTTGAATGTCGAGAGTTCTTTGAATGTAGATTTCGTAGTTGAATGTCGAGAGTTCTTTGAATGTAGATTTCGTAGTTGAACGTCGAGAGTTCTTTGAATGTAGATTTCGTGTTACAATAAGGTAGCGTATGCTACAAATTTCCTTATTGTTCTTGGTTGTTGAATTTCGAGTGAGTGCCGGCTTGTCCTTTTTTCATACTTGAGGGAGTTATACTCTAATTCCTCAAGGCGTGGTTGATTTTATCGACCTGTGAGGTAGCATTGCTACAAAGATCCTCACAGGTGGCCGTCTGCTGCGACACTGAAGTTTCAAAGGCGAAAATTCTCCCTTGCCCTCATCCGTGACGTCACATTTCTCTCTGTCAGCTAGGCCCTTCCTTCTCCCAAAGGCGTACGTGTGGATGACAGTGTAGTAGCGCTAGGGTCAAATTCTGGGACGAAGCAGCAACCGTGACGTCATGGCTTCTCGGAAGATTCTTCGTATTTTTAATTTTAATTTTAATTTTAACAACATAAATTTTGATAAGGTCACCAATTTAAGGTTAAGATATTTTGTGTTTTCAAAACCTTATATGTAATTTATAATAATTAGAAAAGATTCATGAAATATTCATCAATACATAAATCACACCATAAGAACATTGCATAGAAAACAAAACTCAGTATTAAAACAAACAACTTGTATTAATATGAAGTTTACAAAAAGGTATTACAGAATACCGGGCAAAGTTCTTTCATAAGTTTTGTTTAAAAGTTCTTGTTTGAAAGTTCAATATAAAATATAATAAAAGATCTTATAAATCTCGAAGTGAGAAAGAAAGGGTAAGATTTCAGAGTCACAAAATAGTCAGGCGTAAAGTTGAATAGATAATGCTGATCTCGGAAAAGCTGATTATATATATAGAGAGATACAGTTGTTCATACCTTTTAAGCTTGTATGTGAAGTAAAATCTTTTGTAAACGATCGAGTATCTTTGCTTTTTCAGTTTAAAGAAAGTACATTTTCTGCAATTCATTGCGTATCCTTGCTTTTACTTTCTAAAAACGTAAATTTTCTGCAATTCATCGAGTATCTTTGCCTTTTCATTCTAAAGAAGGTCAATTTTCTGCATTTTATCGATTATCTTTGCTTTTTCTTTCTAAAAAAGTAACATTTTCTGTAATCGATCGACTATCTTTGCCTTTTCTTTTTAAAAAAAGTAAATTTTCTGCAATTCATCGTGTATCCTTGCTTTTTCTTTCTAAAAAGGTAAATTTTCTGCCATTCGTCGAGTATCATTGCTTTTTTATTCTAAAAATAAAAATTTTCCGTAATTGATCGAATATCTTTGCTTTTTGATTTTAAAACCGGTAAATTTTCTACAATTCATCGCCTATCCTTGCCTTTTCTTTCTAAAAAAGCTAAGTTTTCTGCAATTCATTAGTATCTTTGTGGGGTTTTTTGCCAAAAACGTAAATTTTCGGAAATTGACCGAGTATCATTGCTTTTCCATTCTAAGAAAGGTAAATTTTCTGTAATTCGTTGAGTATCTGCTTTTTATTCTAAAAAAGTTTTTAAAAATTGTAATTGATCGAGTATCTTTGCTTTTTCATGTTAAAAAAGGTAAATTTTCTGCAAGTATCCTTCTAAAAAAGGTAAATTTTCTGCAATTCATCGAGTATCCTTGCTCTTTCATTCTAAAAAAGGTAAATTTTAAATATTACATTTTAAAAGTAAAGCAAGTGTTTGGTCTTGTTTGCATCAAGATCTGTGGGCATGTCTAAAGCTGATATCATAATCCGTACTCGACCGAGTGGCAGTTGGTCGTACCAAAAAGTATTGCCGGAATTAACTGTTTTTCTTTGTAACAACCCTGTATGATCGTTAATTGTTTTTTACGAGATTTTTGATAAACAAAGTTCGGAAATATTTATTTACGTTTCATTCAAGATGGCCTAAACTGATCACGTGACCGTTTTAGTGATACCTTGTAATTTTGATTCTTTTCTGTGATGAGTTGTCCCCCTTACATCATCTTTATTTCAGCTCATTGGGATCAGGCAGACATCACGTGATCAACTAACCTGGCGTCTGTGTCTGTCGCCTGCGTTTAACATTATTAGAGAACTTGAATAAAAAGCAAGTTGTGTTTTTAAATCGTCTTCGTCTCGCTCTATCTTTTATCTTTTACACAAAGTTGTAAAAGACATCTCATTTCATGGTGGCAGCGGTAAAAGAAAAATAACTTCAAAGGAAGAAACAAGAAAAAAAAAAAGAACAAGAAGTAAATACTTCGGAAAAAAAAAATACAAGAAAGCAAGTAGCCGAAAAAAAAAAAATGATGGCATCTGCTACTAATATCCCTCTACCCTATTTGGACTGGTCAAATGAAAACAAACAGGACGCTTTCAGTGAGTGGTTTGATTTTTTAACTTCGTATTTTTTGATCAATAGAATTGAAGAAAAGTTGAAGTATAATTATATATTGATAAGCACAGGACCAAGGGGCCGGGAAATCTTAAAAAATGAAATGCTAACAACGGAACAAAAAGAAGATTCCAAAGAAATATTCGCGACATTTGAGAGGCGTTTAATTCAAAAACCGAACAAATGGGTTGAGCGACTGGAATTCTCGTCAATGAATCAGAGCGAAGACTCTATCGACGAATATCTGACCAAATTACAGACCAAAGCTGAGAGATGCGAATTCAAAGCCAGCAAAGAGGAAAGAATCCTCGAACAAATAATAAAAGGGTTAAAGAGCCCAGAAGAAAGGCGGAATTTAATAAGTAAAACCGACCTCACACTTAAAGTGGCTATTGAAAATATTAGAGCCTATGAGACAACGATAATAGACAACACACGCTACAAAGACGCCAACGAAATAAGGCCCGGAATATACCACGCAGTGTCGAAAATAAACAGGGATCGTGTACGAAATGTGGATACAATCACGGCAATAAGAAAGAGGATTGTTACGCATATAACAAGGAGTGTAGAAAATGCCACTATCTACACCACTTTGAGGAATATTGCTTCACAAAAACACACGCGCAAATAAAAAAAATATCCCCAACACATACAACAAGACTTGGAAAAATAGTCAGCAGAAATTCCACAACAAGCAATACAACAAAGACAAAAAAATTAATGTTGCTCACGTAACTGATACAGAGTCGGAACAAGACTTATATCTATATGTTGTTAACAAAAAACGAGAGAGAAGAAGTTTTTGCAAATATAGACTGTGTAGATACAGGTGGAATAGAGCATAAACTAAAAATGAAAGTGGACACCGGAGCCAATGGTAATATAATTCCAGTTAGAATTTTTAAAAAATGTACCCACGAGGCGTTACTGAAGTAGTGGACACCGTAAAGACGGACAAGACCACTCTATGGGCCGTGAATGGCACCAAAATACCCCAATATGGGTCCATAAAATTGAAAATAAAATATAAACACTCACCATCCATCCTAGCTAAATTCTATATATGCGAGAATGACACCACAATTTTGGGTCTGAGACCTTGCATACAGCTAGGTTTGGTAAAATTAAATTGTGGTGTGACAACTGAGAAAAGAACGATAGAAAATATTGAGGACTTGGAAAATGAATATCCTGATAGATTTCAAGGTATTGGAAACTTTCCGGGAAAACAAAAAATATATATTCAAGAAAATACTACACCAGTTGTCCAAGCACAAAGAAAATACCCCGTTCATCTAAGAGATGAATTAAAAAAAAACTGAAAAAAATGGAAGATATGGGAGTAATAAAGAAAGTGACCGAACCGACAGACTGGGTGAACGCAATAGCGTGCAGCAGGAAGAGAAGTGGGGAACTAAGAGTATGTTTAGACCCAAAGCCACTTAATAAGTTCATCAAACGAACTTATTATAAAACTCCAACCCTGGAAGAAATCTCCCACAAATTAACTGGAGCAAAACACTTCTCTAAACTGGATGCAAAACATGGATACTGGGCAATACACCTAGACGAAGAATCCAGCCTGCTCACATGTTTTAACACCCCGTTTGGAAGGTATAAATACCTACGGTGCCCCTTCGGACTTAAAGTATCCCAAGACATATTCCAGCAAAAAATGGACCAAATATTGGAAAACTGTAAAGGAGCCATAGGTATATCGGATGATATATGCGTGTACGGGAAAAACACTGAGGAGCATGATCAAAATCTAAGGGAGACCATGGAGACAGCTCGGAAGTATGGGCTAGTCTTCAACAAAGATAAAAGCAAAATAAGACAAAAACAAATTAAATTCTATGGTCTTATTTGGGATGAAGACGGTTCCCACCCTGACCCTGAAAAATGTGACAGGATAAAAGGAAAACCGACTCCAACTACCCGAGAAGAGCTCCAGCAATTTTTAGGTATGATACAATACCTGAGTCCCTTCATACCTGAACTCAGCACAAAAACAGCACCATTGAGAGCACTATTAAAAAAAGACGCGGAGTACAAGTGGAACGCTACACATGAAAAGGTTTTTCAAAACCTAAAAAATTGCATTCATGAAAATTTATGCTTAGCATACTTTAACCCAAATGCCAAAACAACAATACAAGTAGACTCCAGCATGCTAGGGCTCGGTGCGACGCTGATAAACAACAACAAATTGTTGCATTTGCTAGCAAAAGATTAACCGACACGGAAACACGCTATGCAAACATTGAAAGGGAACTCTTGGCGGTGGTATTTGGTTGTGAAAGATTTCACACCTATATATATGGGAAAGAGTTTGAAATTGAATCTGATCACAAACCTCTGGAAAATATACAAAGCAAAAATATCGCCCAAGCACCCCCACGTTTACAAAGAATGTTGCTAAGACTGCAACCTTATGACACAAAAATAATTTACCGGCCAGGGACCGAAATGAAAATCCCAGACTACTTATCGAGAGTACAGCCAACACAAGGTGAAGAAATAGAATTGGATAGTAACATACACATAATTCGAATATCAGAGCAGAAGCATGCTGATTTACAAGAAGCCACAGAAAGTGACGACGAACTTAAGATATTAAAGCTCGTCATAATAAACGGATGGCCAGAAAACATCAGACAAGCCCCTAGAATCATAAGAGAGTACTGGTCACTGAAAGATTGCTTATCAGTAGAAGATGGACTAGTGACTAAGGGCAGATGCATTGTAATACCCAAGAGCATGCAGAACACAGTCCTGGAGAGAATCCATGAGGCACACCAAGGCATAGAAAAATGCCAGTTAAGGGCCAGAAACAGCGTATATTGGAAAGGAATAAGTAGAGACATTGAAAATCGTGTACGATCATGTGACATATGCCAGGAGCATCAAAGAAAAAACTCAAAGGAAACCATGATCATTAAGGAACATGCAACCAGGCCTTTTCAATATATAGCAGCCGACATATTTGAGTTTAAGGGCCAACAATGCTTACTCATTGCCGACCAATACAGCAAAATGCCTTTTATAAAGACAATGAACTATGTAACTAGTACAAACTGCATAGAATACTTCAAAGCAGTCTTCGCCGTTCACGGGATTCCAGAATGTCTATATACAGACAATGCAAGATATTTCATATCTAATGAATTCCGTAATTTCACCACAGAATGGGAAGTCACGCATATCACATCCAGCCCTAGGTACCCTCAATCGAATGGATTCATCGAAAGAATGGTCCAGACGGTAAAAAGAACCATGGAAAAGGCAAAACAGTCAAGGATAGACTACCAATTAGCCCTCCTAAATCTCAGAGCAACACCACTTGACAGTAATTTGCCATCACCAGCAGAAATCCTGTACAATAGGAAGATACGGACAAGGATACCAACCTTGTTAAGTACAAACAACCAAAAGGATTATCAAATCCGAGAACAACTAAATCAACAGTAAAAAAACAACAGTACTACAACAGATCTAGTAAAGATCTTCCTGAACTAATAATAGGCAGCAAAGTCTCCGTCCTTCAGGAAGACGATACATGGCTACCAGCAACGGTAGTAGATAAATGCATCGAACCACGAAGTTACATTGTTAAAATGCAAAGTAGTGGGCGATTGTTAAGACGCAACAGGCGACATCTTAACGAAATATTTAGACCACAAAGTAAACAAACACAAAATGCACAAACTCCAGGGATAAATATAAGACCACTATCCCCTCACAATAACATACACCACACAGACAATAACATAACAACAGAGCAAGTCCAACCCGGACATTTACAAGCAGAGGAACAAGTAGCAACGCCTACACAAACAATGCGACCTACAAGAACAAAAAAAACCCTAATAAATTTAAGGACTTCATTATTTATAAATAAATAAAAATTGTAATGAACAATCCTTGACCGGTGGGATGTGATGAGTTGTCCCCCTTACATCATCTTTATTTCAGCTCATTGGGATCAGGCAGACATCACGTGATCAACTAACCTGGCGTCTGTGTCTGTCGCCTGCGTTTAACATTATTAGAGAACTTGAATAAAAAGCAAGTTGTGTTTTTAAAATCGTCTTCGTCTCGCTCTATCTTTTATCTTTTACACAAAGTTGTAAAGACATCTCAATTTCACATCGCCATCAAGGCATAGAAAAAGAGTAATGCCTAGGTCCAACAATCTGTGTAAGCTGGCGCTGGAATAACGAGGACATTGAAAAAAATGTTAAAGATGCTTCACAGCTGCCAGAAGTACAAAAATGAAAATTCCTTCCAGAAATCATGGAAATGTAATTGGCTCTGATCTTTTCACGTAGCAGGGGAAAACGCACCTGCCTTATAGCTCGGACTACTCATATCCAAGTTTCCGTCAATCAGGAAAATGCATAATACATGCACAAGCCAAGAGGTTAATAACATGCATTGAAATCGCTGTTCGGTAGAAACATGGGATTCCGGAACGTATAATGGCCCGCAATATAATAGCTATGCATTCATAACAATTTGCCAAAGACTGGGGATTTGACCACGTTACCCTTCACGCAACATACGCCCGTCAAAATGGTTTTTAATAGAAAAAACCATCCAAACAGTTAAAAATACATTAAAAAAGGCCAAAGACAGCAACACAGATGTAGACATGGCAATTGCTGTGTTTGAGGAACAACAACCAAATCAATTCACGACCTTCCAAGTCCAGCACAGCTGCTGTACAAAAAATGAATCAGGGGAATTCTCCGCAATAAAGGATCAGAAACACACACCTGAAAAGGACAAAATTTTGGTGGAGTTACAGCAAACGCCAACAGGAAACAAGAAATACTACATATCGCGGGGTACAAAAGAATTTGCCCAACACTTCCACAATGGTCAGTAATGTAACAAGTGATAACCCTCAGAGCAGCTACATGGGAAAAGGGCAGTAAGTTACGGGGCACAAAACAAAGAGCCCAGAATCGCTACAAATGTTACCATGGAAAATGGTAACACCATAAGGAGAAAACCGGCGCCACATAAGTACAGACTCATCCCACAAGGGACAGAGAGAGATATAGTGCCAAACAACACAACACAAAGCCAGACCACATGAAGATGCATGCCCTGACAACCAAACCTCATCAAGGAAGACACATCAAAGAACTCCAACACACTACAAGGAATACAAATATCTAAACAGACGAAACAACCCCTAATATAAACCAACAAATGAACATAAAATAAAAAATAAAATACATAAATAATAATAATAATAATTTTTAAGTGGAATAGAAGAAAAAGGCAATACAAACATACATATCACAAAGTCATTGAACACATCACAACTTACACAAAAAAAAAAAAAAAAAAAAAAAAAACAAACTATTCAATCGCACAGAGGGGGTGTAACAGTTTTGACCACTAACTACTGGTAACTACATTAAGCCGAAACATTATAGTAGAGTTTGTTTACATCCGCCTAGCCCTCACTTTTGAATGGGCCCTAAGACTCTAAAAAGGTTGCTGTAATTACCGTGAATAAATATCATCTAACATAAAAACATATATCTGTGTGAGTACACTTATTTTCATGAGGAGACTTGCTGTCACCTCAGACTTCAGTGAAAAAGGACCATCAGCTGGATGCTGATGTGAAAACTGCAAAAGGAAGTAAATAATATAACATGGTAATTTATTTTTTAATACATTTTAAACTATTTTAGGGCAATTTTGCTAAAAAAAAAAATGTATATACAAAAATAAATTTACCCCTGCAGATTGAAAATAAATTACCAAAAATCGGGAATAATCCATTTAAATTAAATTTCTGTGTATGATATTTATCAAATAAATGATTTTATAATACACTAATTATTTTTATTTCAAAAAATCTGTCCTGATTTAATTAGATTATTTCTGCTTATGGTAAATTAATTATGTAATTCATTTAAAATATGAAATGCAATTTAAGTCTCAAATTTCATGATTTTTAAGATTCTAAAAACATATTTTTATTCCATAAAACTACTTAAGTTTATTATCATTATCTAACAATTTTGTATTGAAAATTTAAGTCCCCCCCTTTTAAACAGAACAAATATTGATGTAAAATTTTCTTTTATAAGATAATAGCCAGTTAAATAATTATTAAAAAGAGTAAAAAAAGAAAATTCCAAAATGTTTTTAAGTTATGATTTATTGATTTCGGTACTTTATTTTCTAGCCGGATAGTTCCCTTCAATTTTTTTTCTTCTATTCACACCTTCGGGTATTTGACATGCACCCCACTTATGCAGGCATGACACATGGCATTTTTAAGGGAGGCAAGCCAAAAGTTGATAGGCCAAAAAGTTTTCAATCTCATCGGCATTCCCCTTCAAGGGGGCAACCTCAGGCACTGGGTAATAAACCCAGCCCTGCCCCTTTAAATCAAGGGGTCAGGTATTTGCCCTAGGATTAATAACTTTATCGGTCCAAGCGTCCAAAGCTCACTGGACCCCCGGTTGACGCAGGGTCTTTTGTTTTTTTATTTATACTGTAATTAGTTTCAACTTTATTACCACTAATTTCTTTTGTGCCCCAAAAATAAGGAGGGGTTCAAAATTAAATGACCTGAAAAAAATCAGAAAAATTTTTTGAAAAAATTAACTAATGCATTATAAAATTAATTCATTGTAAATCAACACTGAAAAATTTCATTAAAATAGATAATTCCTGATTTTTGGTATTTTTCTTTTCAATCGGGGTAGGGTATAAAAATTTATTTTGGAAAATACTGATTTTGCGGCAACTTTGTGCCTAGAGTTTTACCTCGTCTTAAATGCTGGTGAGTATTATTCAATTTATTATATTACTAGCAAAATATATGACCCTCCCGGGTGCAAGTATTATAAGTTTTAATGTAATGAATATCGTATTAAAATTAGAGGCAGACAAAAAGTATGTAAGCAAGAGGGGTATAATGAAAAAATAGAAATGAAACTTACCTCTTCCATACTCCCGTCTACATTGCTGAATTTTACCTTATTTAAACTAATTTAGTTAAAATTAGGAAATAAAGAATAAATGACAGTTTATTTTTTCTTGTTAATGGATTTCATTTAAGATCATTGAAGAGATTTTTGCTTATTTCATTAAAATAAAAACAAAACATTAGAATTCAATAATACTAAGCACATATTTTAATAAAATCCATTTTTAATATCAAATATGTAAGATTAGCACTTCCCATTCACAACTGCAACCGCTATTTTTTTTGTATATATAATAAAAGCCAAAGATTGGGGTAAGTAGGAGGGCAATGGGCCCAAAAAAAAAAGTCAATTTAGGGGGGTCGCCGCCGCCCCGCGCCCATTTTTGGGAAGCTTATGTGTAGGGTGGGTTTTTTTGTGAGTTTGGGGGGGTGGGGGGGGAAAAATGGGGGCAGGGGGCTAGCAGGGAATTTGTGGGGCGTGGGGGGGTGAGTTTGGGTTGAGTCCCCCCCCGCCGCGCCCCCGCCCCAACCCCCCAGGGGGGGCATTTTTTGGGGGGGGGGGGGCCCTCCACCTATTGGTTGGTTGTGATCGGTGTGACAAATAGCACCCGGTGCCCGGTCTTTTTTTCCCCTTTTTTTTGGGGGGAAAGAAAAAGGATATCATAGCCTCCCCCATTTAGTCTGGTATCGGTTGGCGTGGGGATTTTCGGAGGGGGTCGTGACTGGTGGAGGGAATTTGAACGTCCAAAATTTGTGGAAAAACCCCAAAAAAGGGGCCCCCCGGGTTGGCGCGGGGGGGGGGGGGAGTCGTACGAGGAGAGAGTAATTGTGAGTGGGTCAGTGCTGAGATGCCGGCAAGGCAGAGCATCATCCCACTAGAAGAGGGTGAACTACCCAGGGGCCATCCCCCCAGGCAACACCTGCCCTCGATTTAAAGGGGCAAGGGCTGGGTTTAATTGCCCCAGTGCCTGAGAGCGCCCCTAGTGAGGGGGAATGCCGACGGGATCGACGCAATTTTTCAGCCTGCCACTCCATGAGCTTCGGCTTGGTGGGTGGTCCAACGTTAATAGGGACTTTGTGCCTGACCCGTACAGTGGGGTAACGCGGTAAACAGTAATGTAAGATATGGACAACAACTAATAAAAAGGTGAAGCAATTTTATTAAAATAATTGAGGTTTTAAATATAAATAAAATCATGGACGAATTGTGATGTAAATAACTATGTTAATTGTGATCGATTAGTAATATAATTTCGGTTACAGACAGAAAAAACACACAATCTCCATTATAAAGATTATATCATAATTATATTATAAATATAATATTATATTATTTTATGGCTGGTGAATATTTATTAAACTGCTGAGTTCAACTATCCACAGATACAAGAGAAACGATAGATGGGCATTTATTTGCACCAAATTCGTCAGGGGAAGATAAAAAAATTCTAAAAAATATTTACTTTAAACAAATTACTAAATATTAGGGAATTGTTCAACTTTCACTGAAATTTTTTAAACATTTCATTCATTAAAGGACTTATTTATAATGAATAACTTTATTCTATTAAAAAAAAAGAAAAATGTGAAAAATGTAATTTTTTATATTAGATTGTTGTTTTTTCACCTTTGGTCAATTTTGAATAAATAAAATTCCAGTCCCGTAATTTTTACAATTTAAAAAAATGAATAAAATTTCAATACCTGAAAAAGTTTTTTGAACTTAAAAGTTATTTTCCTTAAACACAAAGAATATTTTTGTAGTGCACTTTCTCATTTTGTAGTTTTAAAAACAGTACTTGTTTTTGGATCATTAAAAATAAATAATAATAAAAGAAAAGTCTTTTTTCTGATGTCAATTAAACTGTTTTATTTACTTGAAAATTTAATTGTGAATTTTAAACATATGGAGGCGGCATGTTGAAAACAATATTCTTTTAGGGATAAAGATTTATCTAATTCCATAACTAAAATTGCATGATTAAAATACACAATTTTGCAGGCAACATATTTTCTAAGATTTTATACATTTAAAAAGATGAATACAGACAACGAATTGTTCTTTTTAGTTTACAGAAGACTAGTGTAATCTAAAAAACACAAATGATTTTCCCCTTTTTTACTTAAAAATGATTTTTATTCATGGGACTTTTTAATATTTTGGCAACAGTGGTCACTTGCCTGGTATGAATTTGAACTTATTAGGCTCCCATAATTATTTCCTCATTTTTGCTGCTATCCCCATACTTTTAAACCATTTAAAAAATATCAGTTGTTCTCTTTTGAACCTGGAAGATGGACATATCGAATAAGTAATATTTTTCTTTTCATAACACCTTTTCATCCAGTGCCTGTATTATTTTTACCCCAGAGCTTAAGAAATGAAAAGATGATTTATTATATTTCCTTCATGCAGTTCATGGATATGATTTAATAAGATTTGTTGTTGTTCTACATCAGGTGCCTACCAAGGCTACATTACTCATTCAAAACTGATCATGAATCTAAACAAGTAAAAACCAGAAATACAGGTGCTGACTCTCTAAAAAAACAAAAAAAACTTCAATGGTTATTTTTATACTAAAATGTAAAGTTGTGTGAGCTAATGTTCCTCAAGCAGCTAAATAATAGATAATTAAGTTTTTTCTATTTCTCAGAATGTTTTTTTTTTTATAAATGAGGCTTGATAATTAGTATTATTTGGATTAAATGGAAGGGCGCATGGGCTAGTGGTTAGAATCGTGGAAATGGACTCGTCGTATTCGAGTTCAATTCCTAGATGAAGGCTGTTGGCATTTCACATAGCGCTAATACCCTTGGGAAATGGGGGTAGAATCCAATATATTCTTCCCCCAATAGTAGGCAGACTGGGCCTTCAGGCCTTGGGTAGGTACCAGTCTAAGGAGAGGATAACTCTGGATTAAAAATTCCCCCCAGCATGGGTTAATAGTAGGGAAGACTAGGCTCTTCAGCCTTGGTAACTACCAGTCTAGGAGAGGGATAACTCTGAATTACAAAAATTCCTGAGGTCGGTCCGTTGATTGGGTTTGTTGGCAACCCTTGATGCACCAATTATTTCCTATCCGAACCTGTGCCAAAAAGTGTGGATGGTCCAACACAAGATCCTTCAACACTATAAACAAATCATGTGTGGATTTCATTGTATGACATTCATACGTGATTGATGGGAGAATTCATCATTGAACTATTGTCCCGCATCTCAATGTTATCTGTACAATGTTAGTGGCTGAATGTGCCCTCCGGCCTTTTCAGGTATTTTCTTGTCGGACCTTTGGCACTTTCTATAAGTTCTCAAAATTCAACACTAAATTGTTCAATTAGCCACATATCCAAGTGGGAATAAAGGAGTTAGGTTAGAACAGTTCTAAAATGACAATATCTTCTAGACTGAAGGTTCAATGAAAGAGTTGAAAAGTTGTTTAAGCTGATGGTTAGGGTTAGGGAGATAGGACTGTAATACTAGACCAGTTTACGTGTAATCACCTTTGAAATGAGCAGTAGCAGGAGCCAGTCCTTAATTTTACATGGACGTAGTTAAGTAATGATGTCTGTTGGTTCGACATTTTGTATCTGGTTAGGTAAAATATACATGGTACTGAAATAGATATGTCAGCATTATATATATATATATATATAATCAATGTAATGATATTATGGATGAATTTTTGACTACTGGTTTTAAGATCTCAACATTTGCCGCAATCTGAGGATTGCATAAACATGAAAGCCTTTAAATTATGAAGTCAAAATCATCCAATAAAAATATCATTACTATTGATTATAAACCTGCTCTGGCTTTATTAGCATTGAGCACTTCTTTCCATGCAATACTTTTCCCATTATTATTCCTAAAATAAGGAATAAAAAAACCTGAAACTATTCCATCGTCTCGCCATAGAGGGGAGGATGCAAACCATATATATATTATATATATATCCATAATATATATATATATATTATATATAATAATATATGGATGATATCAATTGTTTCCTTGATAGGGTACAACTCAGAATTGGGAAACTTACATGAAAGATTTGCAGCCTTTAATGATGCAATAGTGTGGCTGAATACCTCCAACCTACGGAGAAAAATAAAAAAATAATATGTCAAATTTATCCCAAAAGCCACTCTGTAATATATGGTTTTGGCTAACCTTCCGTCTAATTTTAGACGATGGCATAAGTGTCCCATTTTTTATCTTTTATTTTTTATTCTACAACCGTGCCTTTGTGGCTTCACCCTTAACCAAGGAAAAGGCTAAGGAGTAAACCCCGAAAACAAATCAGGAGCTGAGTCCCTAAGGTGGGTGGTACTAAAATCACAGCACTTCCCAGTAACTCCTGTGACACCACATTGCCAAACTGAATAGGCCCTTCCTTTCCTTTGACAACAGCGGCTGTGTGGAGAGGGTTGGATTCTTTGCTACTAGGGCGACAGCTCATCCACCAAAACCCAGCCAGGCTACGAGTTTACGATATATTATAGTATATATAATATATATACCACACATAGTTACAGGGTGTTTTGGGATAAAATCATGCACAACTGCATGTCATTTAAAGCATGGACCCTCTACATTCCATATATTGATGACAAGATAGAATGGAATGACTGGGAACCCACTGTATCATGGAAGAAAATAAACTTGTATCATCAATGATCTGTGCTGGCCATAAAAATAAGGAGGTTATGATTTGGCTGTCCAATGCTACACGTCAAACACTGTAAAACAATCAGGCATTTAAACTGGAGATTGGGATGGAAGACTATGAGGCTGTCGGCTGAGAAAAAAGCAACATAACAGATGATGATGATTGTGTCGTACAGCGATTCCTCGCATTTTTTCCGAGAAGGTATCAGGTCGAATTCAGATGCCTACATGGGAGTTACCTAAAACACTGCAGTCAAGCCTTGAATAAAGGGTAAGAACAAGGTAGAGGGCTATATTATGGCAGCAGGATTTGGCCACCTGCCACACCTCTGAGAAAAGTCAAAATGTGTCGTTGCGATTTTTACAACTACCCAGATCTAACCCAATGGATTATTATAAATTACATGGCATTTTGAGAAAAAAACACCAATCGCCGTGCCAGTACATAATAAAACCCCAGTAAATTGACAGAATTTAAAGTAGTTTTTTGGGACCCTTCCCAGGGAACCTGTAACATCAAGCTTGCTTCAGGTTCTCGGAGTAGGATTGAGGCTGTGATTGAGGCTGTATTGGATTATTTTTGAGTGAAACTTGTTGTCAATAGTTTAAATTTCCATGCCTGTTGGATTTCTTTGCAATCCATTAAATTTTGTAGTTAACAAGCCACTTTTCCTTTTCCCTTATGAAACGTCAAATTTCTCCAGACACCTTGTATATATATGTTTGTAGCATATTTGGCGGTTTCGCGAGGATCGAACTCGTGGCTTCTGCGTGTAAGCAGATCGCAGGCACAGGTTTTTGTGTACTGGATCATTGCATGCGATGCTTTATACTGGTCATGTTGCATGCATGTTTATGCTGGTCATTTGCATGCGATGTTTGTATACTGGGATTCATTTGCGATGCGTGTGCTATATTAAGTATCTAGTACTGAAAGAAGACCTTTGATATCATTTCACTACCGAGTCAAGGAGGGAAGTAAAAGTTGGTAAGTCGCATATGTAATTGGAAATTTTATCTTTTGTTTAACTGGTTTATTATGCAGTTTGTTTATCCGTTGTTTTGTTATATTTTAGTTTACGGTAAACCACGTTACTGTATCCAAAGACTCAAGGGTACAGAAGACCAATAAATACCTGTGAAAATCAAAAAACTTTGTTATTCCTAATGCTTGTACAATATTAGATATACAAAAAGGTCCACAAATGGATTTGTTTTTAGAAATATTTTTTTATTTTTATCTTTAATTTTCTAAAAACATAATCCATTTTGCAGTCTTCTTTTTTATAACATATTTAATTTTCCTACACTGTTGGACCCATAACAACACTATATATAATTTGTTAGGAATAATCGAAATGAACAGTATATGGCAAAATAAGAATGTAAGATGATTATTAATAAATTGAAAAGTTTGTTAAATTATGATGTCGCAGTGTTAAATGAATATATTTCATAGCAATGACAGGGAGAAAGACTAAGGAAAAGCTAACCTGGATAGTTATGTTAATTGCTAAATGTAGATCTTGAAAGTTTTAGAAAGAAAAATGACAAAAAGTCCAGAAAAAACATTCTAATTAGAATAGGTTTGCATGAGAAAAATAAAAACCGAGAGGTTAGTTAAAGTATTTGTCTAAAACAAAAGTAGAAGAAACGGCAGAGTGGCCAATTATTGGTCAAGGATTTTTTTTAGATGACTTAATAATTTGTAATATTTATATTCTTTGGACTGTTGTCCTCATCTTATTCTTATACACAATGTTTTCGTCAATGTGCCCTTTGGCCTTCTTCAGATGTTACTTGATCGAATTGGGAGCCTGCTTGTCATATCAGAAGCATTCATTGGAACTTTGAACCGAACCTTTTATTCCATCCTCCAGTGTAGATTGTTCTCATTCCATTAACATGACGCGGAGTACAAGTATTAAGCTATTTGTTAAGTATTCTATCGTTATTATTACTGTTTGTCCAGGATTGAACCTGCAACCTACAGTATGATGTGTCACTTAGACTTGATTATTATTAGAACTATTCAAATTCAAACCGAATATCCAATGTGCCAATGTTCAAGTGGAACCTGCAAACCTACAGATGATTGTCACTTAGAAATTTGAATTATTACTTAAGAACTATCAATTCAAACCGAATATCCAATGTGGCCATGTGTTCAAGTGAACCTGCAACCTACAGATGATTGTCATGAGAACTTGATTATTATCTTAGAACTATCAATTCAAAACCGAATATCCAATGTGCCATAGTGTTAAGTGAACCTGCAACATACTAACAGATGGATTGTCATTAGAATTTGATTATTACTTAGAACTATCAATTCAAAACCGAATATCCAATGTGGCGCATGTGTTTCAAAGTGACCTGCAACCTACAGATGATTGTCACTTAGAACTGAATTATTACTTAGAAACAGTCAATTAAACCGAATATCGCAAATGTGCCATGTGTTCAAGTGAACCCTGCACTACGGAATGATTTGTACTTAGAACTTATTATTAATTAGAACTACATTCAAACCTAATATCCAATGTGCCATGTGTTCAAGTGAACCTGAACCATACAGATTGATTGTCACTTGAACTGTATAAACTGAAACATCCTGTACTGTTGTCCATGTGTTCCGAGTTCAATCAAGTAACAATCTGAGAAAGCCAGAGGCAACATCAAATCCAAAATGTTGTGTATATAACAATAAAGATGAAGGGGACATTTTGAAATCCAATAAACAAAGTAACCTATTGGTTTGGTATCAGCCAAACAGCAAGGAA
>CM042139.1:42088366-42111994 GCA_023376005.1 Doryteuthis pealeii | reverse complement strand
GTATGAAAAATAATATATAATCATTAAAAATATGAAAATGATGTAAGTAAGTTTAAAATGTTTATATTTTTAGATTCTAAAATTAATATCTACTTAATGCAAACCTTATTTTGTTTGACGAAAGTAATAAGTTTTGAAGAAAAACTCGATTGAAAATGTACCCCTTCAGAAAAAACATCGATGTATAATTTTTTCTTTATTAAAATAATAGCCAATTAAATAATTACGAAATGAGTAAAAAAGAAATCTCCAAAAAATGAATTAATTATTATTTTTTTACATTTTATTTTTCGATTTCGGTACTTATTTTCTCATAGAAGCGCAAACCGAAAAAAAATTTTTGGGCTTCTATTCATTAATTCGGTCTTTTATCTCATTATTTATACTGTAATAGTAGGTACCACCAAACCGTTTAGGCCATCTTGAATAAAACAAAAATAGATATTTCCGAACTTTGTTTATCAAAAATCTCGTAAAAAAAAGATCGTACAGGGTTGTTACAAAGAAAAACAGTTAATTCAAAGATCAAATTATCCGATTGGAAAAAATTACATCGTTATCTTAAAAAATAAAACAAACCTGCCGGTATTACATGCGAAAGGCTAATTTTCAGACCGTAATATAGACAGAAAAGTTACTAATTATTTCCTTTTACGATTAACCAGTAAAAGTATGGATGAAAATTTGAATATTTTTTCTAGAGAAAAACTCATAAAATAATCTATTATACTTACTTTTTATTTTAATTATTGAAAAAAGTTAAATAAAATTTTTTTTTTCACGCTAACACTGTCAACACTAACAGGAACAAACTTCGGTTACTTAGAAGCGTCTCGTCTCTTTGAAAACAAATATGTCAGCTATGCTCTTCCGTATATTCTAAGGATCGTACATTACTATTCAACAATAAAAATTACAAATTTTTTAAAAATATTAATCGAGCTCGTATCGGACCAATGTTTAGTTCACCTGAATTATAAAATTCATATTTTTAAATATCCGTGAAAAATTGATTTTTGACGCAGGAAAAAAAAATATTTAATTTATTTCACGCAGAAAATAAAAAATTTAATCACACAAAAATCTCTTGAAAATTAATTTCTTAAAAATTTTTTTTTAAATAATTTAATAGAATATAGTGTCGCGTCCACTACTACGCTCCAAATTACTCGATTCCTTACTCGCCTCCTTCCTCTCTCAGACTTCCAACTTAACTGGGTCAAGCTCGCGGTCGGCAGCCGGCCAAGTTTCAAAGCAAGGTCAAGTTCGCCCCCAAAGACTTTGGCTTCCCACTTCCGTCGCTAAACTGACCAGGATACCCACATTCCTGCACGAATGTGCGTTTTCTGTGCATTGCGACCTGCACCAGGCGCGTAACGACCTCAACGAGAGGTTATAGAGGTCACGACTTTTCTGCCTTGCGAAAGTCCGTTTCTAACCGCTTGCGTATAATTAGTTCTGCCGGCAAACGCATTTCCACCACGAAACTCGACGTGTTAGCGGCGAGAATTTCCAGTTAAGAAATGGGTTCAGGGCAACGACAGCGACCCTACGGCATAGTTAGATCTAGGCTAAATAGAGGTGTCCAACGAGCCGTGAAACTGACGCAGAGATGCGTCAGGAAGAATTTAGAAGGTTCCGCGAACGGTACATCGAAAGTGTTGAACCCGGACGGGCACAGCCTTCGTCGCGGCGGCAAGATGCGGGATGCCTTTCGGGCGCATTTCCAAGAGCGATTCACCCGGTTGCCGAACCTCCAGGAGCAGGAGTTCCACAACTATTTAGCTGACTTCCCCACCTCGGGGAGGCGAAAGCAGCTAGTTGTGAGGGAGAATTACGGAATCTGAAGTCCGTGATGCGTTGAAGCAGGTCGGCCTCAACAAAGCTCCGGGACTGGACGGTTTACCCTATGAAATATACTTGAGGCTGTCGCACATTTTTGTCCCTATTCTGACGGATGTGTTCAACAATTGGTTTGCCTTGGAGCAATCCAAAGCGCATTACCAAGGGCGTGATCACATTGCTGAAGAAAGGAGGCAGGAATGTTTGGGAGGGCTTAGATGACTACAGGCCCATAACTCTGCTAAACACAAGAGTTAAAGATTTTGGCCCGGGTCTTGGCAAACCGTTTGCAAAGTGTTATCGGTGATCTGATCGAACTGGAACAGAACTACGCTGTGAAAGGAAGATCGATCCAAAACAATTGCATTTGGTGCGCATGATCCTAGAGGGATAAAAACGACCAATGTGCCGCGCTGATCAATTAGATCAGTCAAGGCTTTCGACAGGTGGACCACCGGTTCCTGGAGGTTTGTTCTGAGACCGCCGGATTCGAACCGGAGTCCGCAAATGGATAAAGATCCTGTACCAATCCCCTACGGCAGTGGTACAAGTGAATGGGAAGCGCTCGAGGGTCTTTCCGATTGAGCGGTCCGTGCGTCAGGGTTGCCTCCTGTCCTCGCTTCTCTATGTTCTTGCTCTGGAGCCCCTGCTCCGCAGGCTAGGAGGGTGGATACGTCGGTCCTGCGCGGAATTACCGTCACTGGCCCCATGAGAGCCACAGTGTCCGCGTTCGCTGATGATATCACCGTGTTCGTCTCCAGTGTTTCGGAGATAGTTGCGGTGAAGGAGGCGCTTGCAAGGTACGAGCAAATCACTGGGGCAAAGATCATTTAGAAAAGAGCGAAGGTCTACGGTTGGGAGCCTGGCAGGATCCGATAAACTGCCCGGTCCCTTCCGGTGGAGTGACGGTCCAATCAAAATCCTCGGAGTTTGGTTTGGGCCGGATCTCCAAGTGGAGAAAAATTGGTCGGAAGTACAGGCCAAGGTGGAAGCTCGGATCCGAAGATGGTTTCCAAGGAGGTTGTCCTTAAAGGGCAGGCGGAGGCTTGTGCCACCTACATTTTCCCCCTGATCCTTTACCGTTTGTCTGTACTACCTCTGCCTAAGGCTCGGTTATTGGCATTAGAACGGGCCCTCTTCCGCTTCTTGTGGAGGGGGCTCCGGCCAATGGTCCGTAGGCAGGTTTGTTCCCAGCGGCCTTGCAATGGGGGTTTGGGAATGCCGAATCTGCAGCTCATAGAGATGCCGAGAGGTTGGCATTTCTGAATCGAGCGTTGCACACTGAAACCGCATGGTCGCAACGAGTTCGGGTCTTTCTCCTGAAACCAAGGCGGCATCCCCGGTTTCTAATCGAGTGCCGCGCTGCACTTCAAAGACTTCCTGAGTCTAGTGACAGCTCATGGCCTCGAAAGGCACTATATCGGGAAATAGTGGAGGGGTCCGACTCGGATCCGCTAGTAGAGCGGCACGGCTCGTCGTTGGAGGAGGGCCGCTCACAATGGAATTGGGCGCCAGGTGCAAGGTTCATGAACAACTCCGAGTTCTCCCTCACTTGGCGACTTGCTCGGAATGCGTTGCCACTCGCAAGCGTACAAACAAAGCGGGTGTCGCTGATCTACCTTTCTGCACCCGCTGCGACAGTGGGTTAGAAGAAAACGGCTGAGCACGCCTTCTTCCACTGTAGCAGGTGAGCCCGCTTTGGAAGTACGTAAACGAGGTTACGGCTCGCATCGCACCCAATCAGTGGGTGCCGCTCGACGTTGGGATCGTCGTGGATAATGTCAGTCCACCGTTTCTGGAGAAAAACGTAAGGTGTTTTTCGCTGAACTAGCCGTAGCCAGATTGATAGTATGGACGACGCGAAACAAGGAATTTCATGAGGGAGAGGAATTCTCCTGCGACGATCTGATCTCTTACTTTAGGCATCAGCTTAAGATAAAGATTAGGTCCGACAGGAGAAGGCTCGAACCTATGACTTTCAACGAAAAGTGGATAAATGCCGCAAGCTTGTGTGTGAGAACGAGGGCAGGAGTAGCGACTCTGTTGCCTGCCCATCATGGCCAGCATTGACGGGTCTCCTTACTGGAACCCCACCCTTAGATAGACAAACAAAGTCTATAAAATAGACCTCAAAACTACATACACAATAGGTCTTCTTAGTTAGGTGGCTGAATGTACATTAACCCCAATTTTTTCAATCTAGGACGAATCCAGGACCCCAAACCCTAATCTTTTCTAAACCCACCCACTTCACCCTAATTTTACTCCTGGATAGTCAGTTTTTTCCTAACACCCAACCCTCAGACCTACAGACAACCCCAATTTTTTACCAACACCCTACTAAGGACACCCACTCCCTTATTAGAGGAAGTGACCGGCTTGCTTTCGATCACAAGAAATCGGAAGACAGTCGGCGATCCTATACACTAGCTGAGGGAAAGGGGGCAACCAAATGGCCCACAAATTTGTTTTTGTTTTATTATATTTCAGTTTCTTGGGGATTTCTGTTCTTTGATTCATCCCAATCCCTCCATCACCTCAAATCACTCGAAGCTCAAAACCTAGTGCTTGATCATAATCATTCATTCGATAATGGGGAAATTAAGTAGAATAAAATCACAGAGCGAGAGAGGTATTTTGTGTAAGTAGGCTGAGCAAGGAGAGGAATGCAAGAGTTTATTTTTGTATGGATCGGTCAGTGAATGAACCTAGCTAAATAGACTCGTGTAGTAGTAAGACTCATGAAGTAGTATGACCAGTTTTGTTCACCCTTCCCCCCAAAACCTGCGGCTATATGCCGAGTTGTGACACACTTGCTGTAACTCTCTTTTAAAAATGAATAAAGTTTTTGGAGTGAGTGCACAGTGTGCTCACTTCAAATATTCCTACGGGGTCGGGCTGACCGGATTCTGTCCGGCTTCCCTGCGCTGGGCATGCCACTTGGGATCCTGCAGCGGTCGTCACCTCGGTGACTCGATCAAACCGACCCAAGTTGCCTCCAGTTGCTAAAGAGCAAGTCCAGTTTGGTGAGCCTTAGGGCAAGATTCCATTCCTAGCAAACCCTCTCTCTCTCTCTCCTTCGACCTCGGCTTGGCTCGCATACACAAATCGGCTCCCGGTTTTTCGCCTCCAGTCTCCTGCCTCCAGCTAGCTGTTACTACTCCGTTCCTGCCCGCCGAAGTTCCAGTCCTCCCGACGACCTATACCTGCCCTTCCAGTGCGACTTTGCGACCCGCTCGACCAGCTCCATGCGCCAGCCTCTCCTTCTTCAACAGGCCTTTTCAGGACCAACTTAGTCGTTTCACTTCTCTTCTCCTCTGGCTTTCTCTAGCCATCTTCGGCTCCGGTTCGATCCTGTACCTAGGCCCTGCCTAGGTCTCTCGGTACCCGCTCGTAGCTACCTCGATCTCGGCCCTTTCGTTCGGTTTCGTCTCGGTCCACGCTCCCCGCCGACCTCACACGGTATCACCGACCCGCTGGTGAACCGCACACACGTGCCTACGGTATCCCAACATACCGGCAAACCGTACACGTTCCGACTGACCACCGACCAGTCCGCTGCCATCGCTCGACTACGCCTTGGCTCCGATTTCCGACCCTCTCCGCCGACGATTCCCGCAGTATCGAGTTTACCGACCTACTTCGGCTCGACTACGCCTTGGTATCCCGCTGCCGACGCATCCTGCAGTACCCCACGTATTGGCAAACTGCACACGTCCCAGCTAACCGACGACCAGACCTGCCTCGACTCGGCCCCGCCAGGTTTCTACTTCTCGCTACCGACGACCTGACTACCGCCGATCCAGCCTCGAACCAGCTTCTCATTCGACTCTACCTTCAGCGACCAGCTACTACCTACGTCTACCAGCATTACTTCACATTGGTTCATCGACGCATCTCCAGCCTCCGGAAGACCCATCACGTTCAGCTCTGATCTACATCGACCTTCGACCCGCAGTGCCCATCGCGCACATCTCCGATCGTCTACACGACCGATTCATCTGATGCAATCGACCTCTTCCCGGACTAAGATACCAACGACCCGACCAATATCCTTCAACTTTCATCCTTCATCTTTGTGTACTTCGGTAATAAAGATTTCTGTTTCTTGTTAACCAAATCTCATCGTTTGTCCTCCTTTACCTGATTTGTGTCATTCAATCGCTTTTAAACAAAAGTCCGCGGAGTCGATGCCCGAATCGACCTCCGCAACAATAGTACATACCAATTACAAAAGCAAAAAAAAGTTTTCAAATATTAATATTATGACATTTTTTTTGCACTTTTTATTTCCGATTTCATTAATTTTTCCTCAAAAAACTACACCTCGTACATTCATACAATTTCATTGATATAGTTATTCAGACTCTTATCTTTATAGAAAAAAAGAAAAAAAAATTTTCTGACGCGTCATTTTTTTTTTATCTCATAAAATAAAATAGGGGGGGGGGAATAGACCTCGTAAAAAATATTTCCCCTAATATATTTTAGAAAAAAACTATTTCAGATGTATTTACATCCAATGGTAAACATTTATGGAAATTTTCGTGAAAATCAGATTATTAATTGATTTTTCATAGAATTTTTTAAAAATCCTCTTATCGTAACTTGTTTTTAGCTACGTTAAATTTCAGTTGATTTAACAGTGCAAAAATGAAAACATTGTTTTTCAATCATAATTTTCATTATTTCCGTATGCTGAAAATTTTTTTTTTAAATCATCAGGAGTTTATTTTATGTTTTTTCTTTAGAATGGAAAAAAAAATTTTCAAGAAAATATTAAATTTTCTGCAAGTTTCATTGTGTTAAATATAGAGGGGGGGGTAAATTTCACAGGGTCAAATTGGTAGTACCTAGTAATTAGTATCAGGCAAGGACCAACTCGAAACAATTTTACGCCCCCAGCATAAAGTGGGGTCAAAATTAAGTGACCTGAAAAAAATGAGAAAGTTTTGAAATAAAATAAATAATGCATTATAAAGATCATTCATTGATACATAAACACTGAAAATTTCATTAAAATTCGATAATTCCCTGATTTTTGATAAATTATTTTCTTTAGGGGGGGGGTAAAGTCATTTAGTCAAAAAGGCATTTTAGGCTCATTTTGCCAGTCGCTATTTTCTCATAGAAGAGCAACCGTAAAAAAAAATTTTTTGTTTCTATTCATTACTTCGGTCTTTTTATCTCTTTATTTATACTGTAATTAGTATCAGGTAAGGACCAACTTGAAACAATTTTACGCCCCCAACATAAGGGCTGTCAAAATTAAGTGACCTGAAAAAATGAGAAAGTTTTGAAATAAAATAAATAATGCATTATAAAGATCGTTCTTCGATAAATAAACACTGAAAATTTCATTAAAATCCGATAATTCCCTGATTTTTGGTAAATTATTTTCCCGGCTAAAGTCATTTGGTCAAAAATGACTTTGAGGCTCTGTTTGCCAGTCCCTAATACCTATGACGAGAAATTCAAATTATTTTAATTTTATTTTTCTGAATTTGTAAAAAAAAAAATATTTATTTATTATTTATTTCAAAATAAATACTTTCAATCCTTGAATAATTAAATTCGCGTATTCGACAGAAAAAGAAAACAAAAAACAATTGTCATGCGAGACTTCAATTTATCTAATCAAAACCCGTTGCGCAAATTTAAGTTTTAAGATGGATGATCAACAAACTTAAGCAAGGTAAGTACTAGAATAAAAAAGGTTTTAATACTTTCCACTGTTGTAGATTTTTGTTATATTAAGCTATGTTCGGCTTGTCTGTTGAGTTAGCCATATCGTGGAATAAAGAAATGTTAGGTGAGAGTAGACGAAGGAATAAACAACACGTCCGTTGTCTTGGAAAGAAGAATTGAAAAGGAAATTTTATTTCACCAAGAAGAAGAGCTACTCAAGGTAGATAACTGCTTGGGTTATCGAACTTGATGTACAATTCTAACACCCTCCCATGCTCTCATATTAATAATTTGTTTATTCCCATAAATATGAGAGCACAATACAAAAGTATTTTTAGAGTCCAAACAAAAGTCCTTTGAATCTGTCTTTATATCTTTCTGATCCATCAGGGTTTTGCTTTATGGTGTAGACCCATCTGCTCCCAATTGTCTTTTTGTTTTCGGGTAAATGCGTCAATTCGAAAACATTATTTTCTTTTAAGGATTTTATCTCCTCATTCATTGCTTCGGTCCAGTAAGGCGCTTTTGGTGAGTTTAGTGCCTCTTTATAGGTCCGGGGTATGTTACAAGTGATTTTGTAACAATAATCAATATTGATTAATGCTTGGTCACTGTCATCCTCAGAATTCGTGATATAATCATTTAGGTATTGAGGTGTTTTTCTTTCTCTCCTGGGGTAATGCCGAAATTTTTCATTTTCCTCGGTATGTGTGTCCTCCCGTGAATCAGTTTCAAGTTGTGGGTCTGGGTTTGGGTCCACGATGGATTTCTGCGGAATACGCTTTCTTGGGCGAAATCATCATCACCATCGTCATCATCATTGGTTAAAGTTTGAGTCTGCTGGCTCGTCATGTTGCTAGTAAATTGTACTAGCCTGTGTTTGAGAATTTTATTTTTCTCGGGGTAGAAAATCAAATATGAAGGGCTGTGCCTGTCATATCCAACGAATATCCCCTTTTTACATTTTGGATCTAGCTTTTTCTTCGGGTTGTTGTAAGCATAGCATGTTGATCCGAAAATGTGCATTTTTGATAAGTCAGGCTTCCTTCCTGTCATCATGTAGTAGGGGGTTTGTTTTAGGCGATTATTAAAACATCTATTTCTAATTATTGAAGATGTCATTACTGCATAGGTCCATAAACTTTTAGGTAGGTTATTTTCTATAATTAGGCATCTGGCCATCTCGAATAGGGTTCGCCAATTCCTTTCTGCTGTTCCATTTTGGTGTGGTGAATAAGGTGCAGATGTTTCATGTTTTATCTGGTTGCTATACAGTAATTCCCAAAAGTCACTTGATGTGAATTCCGATCCGTTATCGGATCTCAGGGTTCTTATCCTGTTATAGGGGACAGAATCGGCGATAAATCTTTTTGTGGCGGATACTGTATCTTTCTTTGATTTAAGAAAATATACAAATATTACACTGGAAAAATCATCTGTAAATGTAATGGCATACTTGTGTCCGTTTATACCGGTTGGTGTTATAGGGCCCGCTAAGTCCGTGTGTACCATTTCGAAAATTGATGTTGCACGTCTGTCGGGTTGTCTATTTCTGCTCTGAGAGAATTTTCCCTGGATGCAGGTTTCACAGTCCTTGTTGAGTGTGTCTGTATTCCCTTTTATCGTCATTCCTTCGACAACGTTTGGCAACCTTTTAATGTCGTCGTAGTTGCAATGACCGAGAATTCTGTGCCACGTGTGGATATCGTAGCAGCTCTGACAACTATCCCCCGGCTTCTTTCTGTCGTTATCAAGTAATATAGTCTGTTGTGGACGTATATATTGAATTTAGTGCCATTCCAGGACGCCAGTTCATTTTTATTTTTCGTGAATGTTATAGTCGCCCCATTTGACGTGGCCGACTTAACAGAAAATATATCCTGTGGGTAGGAAGGTATATATAGTGCCCCCTTCAGAGTGACTATCACGTGGTTTCCATCCGTATCCACCAGGTACATCTCTGCTTCACCCCTTTTTAATGCTACTCCATTAGTTCTGCTACCGTCAGCCAACTCTATAAAATGGTTATCTGGCTGGAATGTGTCATCAAAGTTTTTGAATTTGTTGATGTTGTTTATTATGTGGGAAGTAGCTCCCGTATCCACCATGAGTCCTTTGCGTATAGTAGTTTCCTGTGACTGTTCACTTATTTTGAATGCGAACGAGTTTTCTACTGCTGCTTTGTTGACAGTGTCTCGCTTCTTGTATCGGCACGACTCCCTCACATGGGTTTTACTTTTACAGTAGTTACACCACCGTTTATTTTTATTTTGGTTGTTTGGGCATATATTTGCTAAATGGCCCTTTCCTTGACATGTAAAACATGTTATTTCTTTTGTATCCATTTTAGAAAATGTGTTCGTGAGTTTCATTACGTTATCCTCGGAGCTTTGACGGCATTTGTCCGTATCTTCGAAACTTCGGAGTTGAGTTTTAAATTCCGAGAATGTTATTTCCTTACTGTTGTGCGTAATATATATTGCAAATGGATTAAATGTTTCAGGTAGTCCTTTTAATACCATTGCTATGATAAGACCGTCACTTAACGATTCACCGGCATTTCTTAATGCTGTTAATGTAGCTTCGGTTCTTATTATATAGTCTGTTACACTTTCAGTGGATTCCTTTTTAAGTGCCGTTAATGTGGTGTAGAGAGCAATAATTCTTGGTTTACTGTTGCCTGCGTAATGGCCGCGTAAAATCCCCAGGGCTTTTCTTCCGTCGTCTGGGGCTTCATTCATTACAAGTGACAGACTTCTGTCATCCAGAAATTGTACTAATTCAGCGTAGGCATCTTCGTTCCTTTCCGTATCAGTTTCATCTCCGCTTAGGTTTTTACCCAAAATGGCGTCTTTTAGACCCAACGTGCGGAGGTATCCTAAAAATTTGGTTTCCCAAATTCCATATTTGGTCTCATCTCCGTCAAATAGTAACCTGCTCACTCTATTTCCATTTTCTTTTCTGCTGGGCCCATAACCTGTTGAGTTAGCCATATCGTGGAATAAAGAAATGTTAGGTGAGAGTAGACGAAGGAATAAACAACACGTCCGTTGCCTTGGAAAGAAGAATTGAAAAGGAAATTTTATTTCACCAAGAAGAAGAGCTACTCAAGGTAGATAACTGCTTGGGTTATCGAACTTGATGTACAATTCTAACATTGTCTATATACGTTTTTTTTTTTCAGTACTTATGCCTTGATAATTATACCTAATTACAAGATTAGGTATAATTATCATTATGGTTTTAATTTCTTTTTACTTTAAACAAAATGGATGAAATTCTTTCATTGTTGTATAAATTAAGGTGACCCAGAAAAAACAGAACCCAAATTATTTATTTTCCCATTAAACTAACTTTAAACCCCGACCCAACCCTAACCCTAAACCCCCTTAGTTAAAATTAACAGTTTTATTACAAAATCTGTGGGTTCTGTTTTTTCTGGGTCAACGGTATACAGAGTGACCCAGAAAAAACAGAACCAAAATTATTTATTCATTTTCCCATTAAACTAACCCTAAACCCTAACAGTAACCCTAGACCCCCATAGTTAAAATTAACAGTTTTATTACAAATTTTGTGGGTTCTGTTTTTTCTGGGTAGCCCTAATTTTGACACCGTTGTGCAAGTTCAGCCACTATGTCTTTAAAGTTTATGGTTTAAAAATATTGACAAAAACGTTAAACGATGTAATTGTAGCAGTTTAAAATTGTCTAGCGAGTGAGTCATTTCTAAATAAATAAATTTAAAAAAATCTGGCTTTAATAATTTTAAATTAACTGTTAAATAAATTTACGATGGATTTTGCATTTTAAAAGTCAAATTTCGATTCAAAAATTATTTAATCAATAATAAAATGTAGTTACTTACTGCAAATTCAAAAGTTTTTTACATTATTTTATTTTCGGGCATTATTCGATTTAAATCAAATGTTGTGTATGCTGTGTATCTATCTATCTATCTATCTATCTATCTATATCGTTGTGTATCTATCTATCTATATCGTTGTGTTTATCTATCTATCTATCTATATCGTGTGTTTATCTATCTATCTATCTATATCATCTGTTGTTTATCTATCTATCTATATCGTTTGTGTTTACCTATCTATCTATCTATCTATCTATATCGTTGTGTTTACCTATCTATCTATCTATCTATATCGTTGTGTTTACCTATCTTAGATAGGTAAACACAACGATATAGATAGATAGATAGATAGGTAAACACAACGATATAGATAGATAGATAGATAGGTAAACACAACGATATAGATAGATAGATAGATAGGCTATCTATCTATCTATCTATATCGTTGTGTTTACCTATCTATCTATCTATCTATCTATATCGTTGTGTTTACCTATCTATCTATCTATCTATATCGTTGTGTTTACCTATCTATCTATCTATCTATCTATCTATCTATATCGTTGTGTTTATCTATCTATCTATCTATATCGTTGTGTTTATCTATCTATCTATATCGCTGTGTTTATCTATCTATCTATCTATATCGCTGTGTTTATCTATCTATCTATATCGTTGTGTTTACCTATCTATCTATCTATCTATATCGTTGTGTTTATCTATCTATCTATCTATCTATCTATATCGTTGTGTTTACCTATCTATCTATCTATCTATATCGTTGTGTTTACCTATCTATCTATCTATCTATATCGTTGTGTTTGTGTTTACCTATCTATCTATCTATCTATCTATATAGTTGTGTTTACCTATCTATCTATCTATCTATATCGTTGTGTTTACTATCTATCTATCTATATCGTTGTGTTTATCTATCTATCTATCTATATCGTTGTGTTTATCTATCTATCTATCTATATCGTTGTGTTATCTATCTATCTATTATATCGTTGTGTTTATCTATCTATCTATCTATCTATATCGTTGTGTCTATCTATCTATCTATCTATATCGTTGTGTTTATCTATCTATCTATCTATCTATATCGTTGTGTTTATCTATCTATCTATCTATCTATCTATCTATCTATATCGTTGTGTTTATCTATCTATCTATCTATCTATCTATCTATCTATATCGTTTGTGTTTATCTATTATCTATCTATCTATCTATATCGTTGTGTTTATCTATCTATCTATCTATCTATATCTATATCGTTGTGTTTATCTATCTATCTATCTATCTATCGTTGTGTTTATCTATCTATCTATCTATCTATATCGTTGTGTTTATCTATCTATCTATCTATCTATCTATCTATATCGTTGTGTTTATCTATCTATCTATCTATCTATATCGTTGTGTTATCTATCTATCTATCTATCTCGTTGTGTTTATGTATCTATCTATCTCGTTGTGTTTATCTATCTATCTATCTATCTCGTTGTGTTTATCTATCTATCTATCTATCTCGTTGTGTTTATCTATCTATCTATCTATCTGAGATAGATAGATAGATAAACACAATATTACGATAATAATAATTACGACAAAAAAAAGAAAAATTAGAATTGCGACAAAAAAACGGTTTAATGTTTTTTTCTTTCGAATGGAAAAAATAAATAAACAAGAATTAAGACAAAAAAAGCCCCCCGCCCATCAAATAGGCGCCGATACTATAGTTGGGGTTGTTATTTGAGTTGGTTGTTTTCTTTCAAGTAACACCGCTCTAGCGGTAATAGTTGGGGTTGGTATTTGATACGTCACCGAACAGCAAATTTGGAGGCAGGGGACCGGGACGAACTTCCTCATAGAGTACCCAAAAGCTATTCTCATCTAAGTTACATAATTCCCATCAAAAATATTTACATATGGACCAGTACTTCTAACTAGGATAAAAATCTAATATCTGTGCACTCTGCCAAGGATTAAAATGTTGCTCCCCAGCATTTAATGCTATAACCAGAGCATAGCTCCCTGGTCTTCAGGATGGGATCTGAGTCTAGTAGTTGTTAACAAGGACCAAAGATTAATAATGGTACTACTAAAATAATAAATATTGATAGAGATTTGTCAGGTTTTTGCATTTATTGCATTGATTATTAGTTCAAATCTTTTGTCAGTTTTGAAGCTGAAAATGAAACTTTTATTAATGACTTTTTTTCATTACTTATGGTATTATTCTTGTTGAGTAATGGCTCTGAAATATGGTTGAGGCTGTTTCACCTTGTACTAATGCCCTTGGATGAACCCCTCTCTTCTCCTTTTAGTTATGAAGTATATAGTGAGCTCTTTAACCTTGATATGAAAACCAGTCTAAGAAAAAAAAACTAACTTCAAACCAGCTGTACTGTTTAAAAATTGACTGTGTCACATTGTTTCCATAGAGGAGGGGTTGGATAAATAAATGCCCTGTAGTGAGACAAGGGTACATGACTGATAGGCAGATATATTTCATAAAGTTACTTAGTATGATAGACATATAAATAGATTGATTAATACAAATTATACAAAATAAATTGCTAAGCTCTACAAAGTAAATAAAATTCAGACGAAAACAAAAAAACAATCAAATAATTATGAATTTCCCAAAGCCAGTAACAACCAAAGCCCACCTAAGTAAAGTATATTTAATTATTCTAAGTTTTAGTAAATTACTCAAATCTTCAGAAACTATAATGTGAAAAAGATGTCATGAAAGTTTTCAGACTACAACACTTCATTATTATTGTTAAAAGTCATTATATATTCATACTAATATCGGGGTTGGTGTACATTTTCCTGAATGCATTTTTCAATGAATGGAAGTATTATTCCTTCTCATTCAATCTATGATGTTGTTTTTTGCTCAAAACTTTGTTGGATTCATAGTCCCATGAGAAATTGCTAGATATTAATATTAATGGTCAGATTAATATAAAAAAAAAACCTTTTTAGTTTAGCTCTGTTGGTAGTTCCAGGTTCGATAACAGCCCTTGCCAACTAATTTATTTAAAGTGGGGAGCTAATGGTAGGTGTAGTGCTCCACATCAGATGCAAAAACAATCCCCCTAGTCTAATGGAGCTTATAGTCTACCTAGCTTATACTGACAATAGGCCACTCCATCAACTTTACTACTCTTACATGCAGTCCAGATTTAACATAAGTGCACTAGATTTGATTTAATTTCAGGAATAAATACCTGAGAATAAAAAAAGATTATATGCAGAATTATAAAATGCCATTTCTTAGAATGTGCTGATGAAAATTAAAAACAGCCAAAATTACAGTGAGCCCAATTTATCAATCAACAAGCTTTTTCTTCTTCCTCATTTAATTGACTTTATCTTCAAAGATTTTTTATCATCTTACAATAGCAACCAATTTAAAGTTAGAGTATTAATAAGATTATTATTAATCTGAATTAACTTGCTATGCAAATAAGTTTTACAATATTTTTTGTCTTATAAAAAGTGGAGAATTTTCCAATAAAAATACCTGAGGAGTATGGGGTAGGATGAGGTTTGGGTGTTTTATGGTTTAAAGGTAGCTGGATATTCTTGGGTTTTTGCTTTTTACCCCCTCTCATTTGGTGGTCGCGCTTAAAAGGAAGGAATGAAAAGGAAAGAGACAAAGGCAGAAGGTGATTATATGGCTTAGGCTTTATTGACCAAGTCATAGTCGCCTGTAGCAAAGGAATATCTCCCTGGCTAGTAGGACCAACTAGACCCAGTTACGGCCTAAACTTGCAAATGCCCAAGATATTCTTATGGGAGTGGGGAGTCAGTCCTTTTTGTCGCACATGCATGGTGAATTCTTCCAGTGAAGGCCCATGGAAGTTTATTATTTAAAAAAATTTTAATTTAGTTTCATTTTTATTTTAATCCCCACAACACTCCCCCACCAAAGAGTGGAGCTCTGTAGGGTTGTTTGTATGGAAAGTCAATTCCTTAAAGGATGTGTGAGTGTATGTTACTTTTTGTCATTTTGGTTTCATTGGTTGGCTGGTTGGTAGGTTCGTTGGTAGGTTGGTCTTTCCTCTTTTTTTTTGTATGAAGGATTTCTTTAAGTTGAACGTAACAGGAGGATTATTATCCAACTCTTTTATTTCCTTGAGTTCTAAAATTCAGTGTTATATTATATTTGAATATTAGTGAAAAATTCGATTTGTACACACAAAAAAAAGATTTTTAAACATGAAAAAAAAAATTATTTAGCACAAATTATTTAAGCACAAAAATTAATTTCTTTAAAAGAAATTTTTTCTTGACAATTTAATAGAATATAGTACATATCAATTAAAAAAAAAAAAAAAAAAGTTTTCAAATAATAATATTATGACATTTTTTTGCACTTTTTATTTCAGAATTCAGGATTTTTTTCTACAAAAACTACTGCCTTGAATATTATACAAATTTTTTATATAGTTTGAATAACTATATAAAAAAATGTGTATAATATTTAATCTTTTGATTAACAAACCAAATGACAATATCAGGACGCTGGGCTGTTAACGTTATTTCAGTTGGAAAAACGAGTTGACGTTCCAAGTCGCATGCAATGCGCCAGCCCATGGAGCCATCAAACAGTGACGAAATGTACTTATTTTTACGCGAAAATTTCGAAATGTTCCCTTCTTTAACGAAATGTACTGCTTTGTTGATGTTATTAACAGCTTTATTTGCAGTCTCACAACATATCTTTGACGCTTCCGCAACAATCTCGAGGACTTCATTATGCCTCCACGTGTAGCTTCTTAGAGCATACTCACATCCTGTGAGAATATGTTTCAGGCTAGCAGTTTTCCCACATGCTTTGCATAGGTCTGACGTAGCTAACCCCCAGACGTGTAGTAATATGTCGTAAACTACCTTTATTAGGAAACTTAATTTTTTATGCTCCATATGTCTGATGTCGCTCCATGTGACAGCTCTCTCTTTTGTACTCTCCCACCTAGTCCATGTGCCCTGTTTACTTTGCCCTACAGCTGTAGCAATACGCTTGACTTCCTCAAGTTGACGAATTTCCTCCGAAATCATAATCCTTTTATTTAACGTTGATTCTTTAGAGCACCAATGCTGTGGGTGAAGACCTAGTCCTGATTTTCCCTTTGCCACAGTTCCAATTATTTCTTTCATCTTGAGGGATGATTCTGCGTTTTCTACAGCTTGTTGTGCTTTTCATTTTCGACCAGTTATTACGCCCAGTTCTTCACTAGTGGGTCGCGAGAGTCGCGCAGCATTTAGAAAAGTCGCGCTTTATTTAATTTGAATTTCTCAACAAGTGACACCATCGGAAGTTTTAGCTTCGTTGATGAACTGTGTAGTGCCACATTTGTTAACGAATTAGGTACCCCAAGCATTTTTTACATAATTACTAATTAAGCGTTCCATTGTTTCAATCTTTGTCAGTGATACCTCATATATCTGCACGGGTCATGATAATTTAGGAATTAATCCAAAATAAATGCACCACATTTTGTCTTTATTTATGAGATCACATTTATCAATGGAGCGTAGGGCAACCTTTAGTTATTTGATAACGTCCTGCCAACGATGTCGATCAGTAATTGGTAGGGAGTAGCAGCGACCGAGACTTTTAACACTTCTTTCGCGGATTGTGGGGATTTCATTCCTATCGACGAAAAAGCTGACATCTTTACAGATTCGTTTTACTATGGAAAGACTGCAGCATTTAGAAGGTTTTATCTTCATCGCAGCCCATTTGAAGAGCCCCTGTAGGCGATTTATAAGTTGTTTCACATGGGATCCGGATTCTGCGACGAGGGTTATATGATCCATAAAAGCCTTCATAGATAGGATGGTTTTCTTATTGGTGTTGTTTTCAGCATTACGCAGTATTATCTCCATTACCAGTACGAAAAGTAATGGAGAGATAACGCATCCCATCATAATCCCAATATTCAATTTTTGCCAGTTTGTGGAGTATTCATTATTAAAAAATCTCATATATGTACATTTAAAATACGCTGAAATGAGATTTTTAATGTATTTTGAAATCCAAAAGAACTCCATTGCTTTCTCAAGTAATTGGTGTCTTACTGAACCATACGCATAACCGAGACACAGTGTCTTTTTTCACAGGCTTTTGTGAAATCCACGAAAACAATAAATAAGTCTTAGTTTTGCTCTCGAGCCTTCTTCTGGGCCTGTCGAAGACAGAAAATCATACCTACTGTTCCTCTACCTGAGCGAAAACCATACCGAGTTTCTGGTAGTGCTGATCCTGAGACAAAGTCATTAAGCCTGTTAAAGATGATACGAACAAGGATTTTGCCAGCAACTGAGAGAAGAGATATTACTCTGTGGTTGTCACAGTCATACTTACTTCCTTTGTTCTTGTATAAATGGACAATTGATGCGTCCTTAAATTGTTGCGGGACTTCACCCTTGTCCCACACAAGGTTGAAGAATTTGCAGAGCCTGTGTGTCAAAAGATTGGTTCCACATTTATACAATTCTGCTGAAATTCCATTTTCGCCTGGTGCTTTTCCATTTGAAAGTTGATTGATAGCTTTCTTCACCTCAAGTATTGACATGTTAGCAGATAGGGATTGTACAACAGGTCACTGGGGAAGATTGTCTATTACATGAGTGTCGAAAGAAGATTTCTGATTTAGGACTGTAGAGAAATGTTCCGCCCAACGTTTGACAATATCACTTTTGTCAGTCAAAATAGTGTTATCCACTGACATAATTGGTAATAGACCACTGGTAATTGGACCAAAAACTTTGAATCAAACCAATCTTGATGTTTCCGATGGGCATACCCAAGCGTTTTTGTTTTTTTCCGAGCTATAGAGAATTTCCCGTAGACCCGACCATGCCGCTTCAACTTCATCCCCAATGTCGAAAGACATGTGCTTAGATTCAGATGATGTTTGGAAAGAGCTCAAGATTTTCATATCTTTTAACTTTGTTACATCTACCTTTCTTGGTGGTTTAGCTCTGTTGTTTCGAACAGGTTTCCTTACATGCATGCCAGTACAAGCGCTAACTATCTTGTGATCTGACCAACATTGCCCAATAGCTAGTGATCGAGTTAGCTTTATGTCACGACAATCACGACCACGAACTATAATGTAGTCAATGAGATGTTCGTGGCCTGATCTAGGGTGTCGCCAGGTAGTTTTGAAACTATTCCGTTGCTGGAAAATGGTGTTGGTAATCACAAGACTGAATTCACAACAAAGAGACAGCAGTAACAGACCATTAGAGTTTACCTTTTCTACGCCATGTTTACCAGTTAGTCTTCCCCAAGTCAGTGTGTCACATCAAACACGAGCATTGAAGTCACCCATGACATAGAATTTATCACGAAATGTTGTACGTCTCAGTAGAATACGAAGGCTACTGTAAAAGGATTCCTTTACATCCTCATTGGAGTCCATTGTAGGCCCATAACAACTCAGCAAGATCGCATATTTATTCCTTCCGATAGGTAAGCGAAGAGACATCAGCCTGTCAGAAATACCAACTGGAAGTGATTCCAATTGTAAAGGAATGTCATTTCTGATGGCGAACCCAACACCGGACTGTCTCTTCACAGTTTCAGGGAGGCCCACCCATAAGAAGGTGTAACCACCATCCATTTCTTTCAGTTCCCCTTTGCCTGGGAGCCTGGTGATATATAATGGTTAGTATGAAGTGTATGGTGGCGAGAAAAAAAACAAACACAGATTTTAAGTTTCATCAGTTGTATTAGAAAAACATAAAAAAGGTTGTAAGGTTGTAAAACATTTAAGAAAGTCTGATTTTGGTGGTCGAATGGTAAAAATTTGGAATCGGGCAGGGTCTGATGCTGGTTTGGTAAAAGTTGTAAGGTTGATAGCTGGCGATTTGAGTTGATAGGCGTCAATTTGGTAAATTGATGATAGAGAATGTGTCAGTCATAGTTCCTTTAAGACTCGCCGGTTGGCCGTGTCAGAGAGAGGTAGGTGAGAGATTTAGGTCGGCTGTTGGTAGTACGAGTAGGGTTGAATTAAATTCCTTTGTTTTAAAATAAACAAAAGCTGGAATTGTGGAGATGATAATTCCTTTTCGCTCGGCGAAATGAGGGTAGGTGTGGGGTTGAAAGTCAATTCTGGCTGATGGCTGGTCTTTGCGTGACGCGGGGTGTAGTGTGGTCATACCGATAAAGGTGGTTTCTTTATCTCGGCTTGGGATAAGACGACCTGTGATCAACTGTCTATCGACTTTAAGTCAGCTGTATATATAGTAAGTGGCTCGGGGAAGCCTTTGAAGGGTTTTGGGGAAAACATTTTTTATTGGTTGAAAAACATTAAATAGGAGCTATTTTTTAATTGTCTATAAATTTTGTTTTTCGACCGCAAGTTTTGCTGAAGCCTATGCGTAGAAGATTTGTTTTTTGTTCATTTCACTTTCGCTGCCATGGGGTTAACATCCGTTTGGTGTCAGCAGCTTATGTAGTGTTTTGTTTTGTCTTCTTTTTTAAATTTGTTTCGTTGGTGAGTGGGTGTATTGTGTTATTAAAGATTGTGAATCATAAGAGATATCTATTTCTGTTATAACACTGGTTTCTGATAGAGCTGCAATACTAATGTTGTTTTGTTCACGGTTTTTCTTGTTGTCTTGAAGTGTCCTTACGTTCCAACATGCTATGAACATGTTTGTTTAATTAATTTTAGATTTTCTGAAATTTCTGGTGCACAATTTGGATGCCCAGTCACATGCACCTTATAGCAGACCATGCTATAAGGTGCATATGGCTGGGCATCCAAATTGTACGGACATGCAATTTTTGGGTCGCCTTTTATTGTTCCTCATGTGAGGAAAGCAGTGCCATCCCTAAATAGGGCTGCTTTGTTATGAGAGGAGGACACGAAGTGTAGTAATATCCGATTTTGTAATACACAGCGGCTGTCTACCACTCACCACCCATGTGTGAAGTTCAAATTAAAAACTTCCAGCGACATCCTCAGCTTTGTTCCAGTCGCTATCTCTTCCTCGTCATGGGATTTCGGGAAAAAAAAAATCTCGCATTAGCAGTATTTTTAGTCACTCAGTTGCTGATCAACCTGCACTACGATTTGTTTAGAGTGGTCTGTTGCTTGTGCTATGCAAAGCACACTCTCTCCATTAATACAACATAGCCCATGTGCTACACGTTAGGTGTTTGTTTTGATCGCATGTTGTTTTATCACGGAGTTTGACCTCTCTGGGACATCAGGTATATGGCTGGTTACCATATACCTAGTGGGTTTTGGTGTAGTGAATTTTCCCTTTCAGATTGTTCATAAATATATGAATTTCTGAACGCTGTTAGCCGAAGTAAATGAATCGAAATCTAATATATATAAGTGGAAGTAGACAATTATTATCATTATTATTGTCATTATTATTATTATTGTTATAATAATCATATTTATTGTGATAGTTATTATTATTATTATCATTATTATTGTTATAATAATTTTATTATTATAGTTTATATATACTACTACTACTACTACTACTACTACCTACTAAGTCGTGCTATTTATTTTAACTGTGATGAAACTTAAAATACAAAGGAGGTTCAAAAACTAGAGTACTCGTTAAAGTTGCGTCTTGATTGTTTAATTTTTAACATTTTCTTACCGTTCACTAAAGCTGGTTAAAAATGAATATGTTTTATGCATAAAACATTTTAAAAATGTGTGAAGGTTGATAACTAATTAGAACTGAGCCTACTCTAGTGGTGAACCTCCTTTGCTATTTCATAACATCCAAACAGTTTAAAATATCAATAGCACGACTTAGTAGTAGTAAGTAGTAGTAGTAGTAGTAGTAATATAGTAATAACTATAATAATATATGATATAATTAATCAATATAACTGCAATACAATATGATTATTATTACTTCCACTTTATATATTAGATTTGATTCATTTACTTCGGCTAACAGCGTTCAGAAATTCATATATTTATGAACAATCTGAAAGGAAAAACACCACAAACCACTAGGTATATGGTAACCAGTAACCTGATGTCGAGAGGTCAAACTCCGTGATAAAACAACATGCGATCAAACAAATAACGTGTAGCACATGGGCTATGTTGTATTAATGGAAGAGAGTGGTGCTTTGCATAGCACAGAACAACAGATCTAAACAATCGTAGTGCAGGTTGATCAGCAACTGAGTGACTAAAATACTGCTAATGCGAGATTTTTTTTTTTCCCGAAATCCCATGACGAGGAGAGATAGCGACTGGAACAAAGCTGAGGATGTCGCTGGTTTTTAATTTGAACTTCACACATGGGTGGTGAGTGGTAGACAGCCGCTGTGTTAATTAATCGGATATTACTACACTTCGTGTCCTCCTCTCATAACAAAGCAGCCCTATTTAGGGATGGCACTGCTTTCCTCACATGAGGAACAATAAAAGGCGACCCAAAAATTGCATGTCCGTACAATTTGGATGCCCAGCCATATGCACCTTATAGCATGGTCTGCTATAAGGTGCATGTGACTGGGCATCCAAATTGTGCCACCAGAAATTTCAGAAAATCTAAAATTAATTTAAACAAACATGTTCATAGCATGTTGGAACGTAAGGACACTTCAAGACAACAAAAAAACCGTGAACAAAACAACATTAGTATTGCAGCTCTATCAGAAACCCAGTGTTATAACAGAAATAGATATCTCTTATGATTCACAATCTTTAATAACACAATACACCCACTCACCAACGAAACAAATTTTAAAAAAGAAGACAAAACAAAACACTACATAAGCTGCTGACACCAAACGGATGTTAACCCATGGCAGCGAAAGTGAAATGAACAAAAAACAAATCTTCTACGCATAGGCTTCAGCAAAACTTGCGGTCGAAAACAAAATTTATAGACAATAAAAAATAGCTCCTATTTAATGTTTTTCAACCAATAAAAAAATGTTTTCCCCAAAACCCTTCAAAGGCTTCCCCGAGCCACTTACTATATATACAGCTGACTTAAAGTCGATAGACAGTTGATCACAGTCGTCTTATCCCAAGCCGAGATAAAGGAACCACCATACCGACCACACTACACCCCGCGTCACGCAAAGACCAGCCATCAGCCAGAATTGACTTTCAACCCCACACCTACCCTCATTTCGCCGAGCGAAAAGGAATTATCATCTCCACAATTCCAGCTTTTGTTTATTTTAAAACAAGGAATTTAAATTCAACCCTACTCGTACTACCAACAGCCGACCTAAATCTCTCACCTACCACTCTCTGACACCGGCGAGTCTTAAAGGAACTATGACTGACACATTCTCTATCATCATTTACCAAATTGACGCCTATCAACTCAAATCGCCAGCTATCAACCTTACAACTTTTACCAAACCAGCATCAGACCCTGCCCGATTCCAAATTTTTACCACTCGACCACCAAAATCAGACTTTCTTAAATGTTTTACAACCTTACAACCTTTTTTATGTTTTTCTAATACAACTGATGAAACTTAAAATCTGTGTTTTGTTTTTTTCTCGCCACCATACACTTCATACTAACCATTATATATCACCAGGCTCCCAGGCAAAGGGGAACTGAAAGAAATGGATGGTGGTTACACCTTCTTATGGGTGGGCCTCCCTGAAACTGTGAAGAGACAGTCCGGTGTTGGGTTCGCCATCAGAAAATGACCATTGCTTTACAATTGGAATCACTTCCAGTTGGTATTTCTGACAGGCTGATGTCTCTTCGCTTACCTATCGGAAGGAATAAAAAATGCGACCTTGCTGAGTTGTTATGAGCCTACAATGGACTCCAATGAGGATGTAAAGGAATCCTTTTACAGTAGCCTTCGTATTCTACTGAGACGTACAACATTTCGTGATAAATTCTATGTCATGGGTGACTTCAATGCTCGTGTTTGATGTGACACACTGACTTGGGGAAGACTAACTGGTAACATGGCGTAGAAAAGGTAAACTCTAATGGTCTGTTACTGCTGTCTCTTTGTTGTGAATTCAGTCTTGTGATTACCAACACCCATTTTTCCAGCAACGGAATAGTTTCAAAACTACCTGGCGACACCCTAGATCAGGCCACGAACATTCTCATTGACTACATTATAGTTCGTGGTCGTGATTGTCGTGACATAAAGCTAACTCGATCACTAGCTATTGAACTTAACGGCTAATGTGTTATTATTCTCTCAGAAATCAGAT
>CM042139.1:42066420-42088356 GCA_023376005.1 Doryteuthis pealeii | reverse complement strand
CTCTCTGCCAAGCTCACAGGTTCTTCAGACTTCTAGGTCTTATGGCGGCTTGTATAGACCTGATCCCCTGGGCCCGGTTGCACATTAGGGCAGGTTGATTTGTCACTTTTTTTGGAAATTCAATACAGCTTTGATGGCGAAAGTTGGGTTTGTGTGATAAGAACTGACAACAAAAATTAGATTCCTAACTTTAAAACTCATTTGAAGCATTTCATTTTAAAGATCGTCAGCAAAAAATATACACAAATACCCCATTTCCGCAGGATTTTGATGACAAAATGACTTCAAAATTTCATTATTTCAATAATAAATCCAAATAAAATTGATATTTTCATTACATACAATGAATGGAAAATATATTCAATGTTTAAATTTGCATTTTTTATTGAAAATTGTGTTAAAAGCTCCTAAACTATATAAAATTATGTAACAACAGAACTGAATTGTTCTGTGTATTTTCCTTTCGAGGAAAATGCAGGTCTGATCTGGTGTCACAATGATTTGGTTATAATGTGCTGTGCCTTGCTTCCTGTCCATACACAATCTGTGAAGCTTCTGTTGTTAATTTAACAGCTCTTTCCACACCTTGTGAGTGGGCAGGTAATTTTGGAAATTTCAGTTCTGTTCCATTCAGTAGAGATTCAAGAGTTCATTTGTGGAAAAAAAAAACTTGCAGAGTTCACAAATCCCTCTTTGTGAGAGGTCAATCAGAGATGACCAGTGTATAGCTTCAAAATTGATTGAAGTAATTTTTTTCAATCTTTTCTTGGCGGTTGCTACTTCTGAAAAAAAAAAAAGAAAATTTATCCAAACTTGATTATATTTTGCAATGTAATTTGATAAAACCTATAATTATTCTTGCAAATTGACATAACTAATTAGGTATGAATAAATGTTAACTTACCGAATGGACAAAATCTTTTATTGCTCTTCCCTCACCTCCAATTCATTGGACTTCAACATTGACAACAAAAATGTTTTTCCGGAAGTAAAGCAAAAGCATTGTGTTGTAAATTTTTTAATGCAACATTCGAATTTCAGTTGACTGTTGCTTTATTCTCTGGATCATATCAAAGATATACAATTGTGGTTATAGAAATTATTGTCCCTTTTTATTTCAAACCAACTAACTGCATATACTTGTATGACAATTGGACAATGTGTCGTAATTCATCTGAGAGTTTTTGGTGATATGCATTCTGGTCCATAGGCACATTAACCTGATAGCTAAGTTAGCCATCTTGCTTGATTCAGAGGTCCAATCTTCCAGGAAGCAAATCTAGTGTTCATTTTACCTCGAGAAATACTACAGCATATTCAAGAAGTAGTCGTTGGTCACCACTTAGGTCATCCATTGCCTTTGCAGGGAAATAAAATTATCCAGAGGGCCACTGATACATTTAAATTTTACCTAGGGCAAATGATGGTAATTACTTTCACAAAGTTTCCCAAAAGGCCAGTGAAAGTTGATGGACTTCTTGTAGTTCCAACAATAGATTTAAATACCGCTCTAAATGGAAGTTCATTTGATGAAGCGAACAGCCAATTGTGTGCACCTTCCTTTTTATGTTTTTCTCCAGGGCTGTCACCCTCCTGCTTTACAACCTGTGTTTGTACTGGTATTGTCTACCAGAACTGCCTTAACAGTATTTACACTGTTGATTCTTCTAGAACAGCAGCAACATCCTCAGCTAGATGAATACAGTTGCACCAATGTTGGTATGACTCGGTGGGTGTGAGATATTTACTTTGAAGTGCCAATCTCTCTTGTAAATGTTAAGTGGCGCTCTGGTCCCTTACTCTTTTTAATCTTTTTCACACCATTCTCTTCAATCTCATGTATAGCAAAGTGTTCTTTATCCACTCTGCAATCAACTCCAGTGCAGATGAGATTGTCATAATCTTGAATATTGCTTCTGGTAGCTAGCTACCTTTATTCTTGCTTTTTCCCTATCTATTTTAGATTTGTCTAAAATAATGTTTTTTAACGGAATACTTGGATTAAGAAGTCCCATATCCTGTAGATCTAACATTGCATTAGCAAGACAAGCCTCAAGAATTTGATGATATATCACCCCTAATAAGTTCCATAGAATATCTTGGACTTTTAAAAGACTGTAATAACCCTCAACATTCTCCCTGGCTCAAAACTGTCATCCACGGTTTCTTCACTGGAGGACATCTGTTGAAAAAATATCAGACGTCGAGGATGCAACACATGAAGAATCTTGTTGCTGTCTGTCTAACCTTTCTGCATCCAGTGAAATTTTGTCTTTGTATTTTTTGACAGCATCCTTGTCAATAGGTCCCAGCTGGAAACTGCCTTTTGGACCTGTTTTCTCTCTCTGATCTTTTAAATATTCCCTCTCTTCAATGGGAACCTGAAATTTCAAATTTGCATGTGTTTAATAAACAGGTCTAGCATACATGACAAATATTAAGGAAAATGTCATATCAATTTACCAGAAAAAGGAATATTTCAGAGGTAAATTTAAATTTAAAAAATCTGAGACATGAACTTGTTCAAATTAAACAGTAAAAAACAATCAAGCATAGAATTAAGATTACCTTCTTGTTAGGAGGACAAGTGCAAACTATGTGCCTTGTTTGGCAATTTTCTTTGTTGCACTTCACAGCAAAGTCATCACATCTTAAGACGGGCAGTTACAGCAACATGAAGAAATATCAAATAATCTGTCCAGCTGTTCCTCCATTCTTTTCACTTTGCGTGTGGTGAGGAGATTTTCTGTTAATCTGTTTGGCCTTGTTGAAACAAAATATACCCACCATCTGCCCCTATATAATGTTTCCCTTAACAAAGGCAATTGTGGGTTCACTGCTTGCCAATACTAATTATTTCCTTTGCAATCAATTGGAAATCTCAAAATTTTCAAATGGGATAGGTATTTTTTAAGAAAATAACTAAACTGGATAACTTGTCATAAAGTTGGGGGTTCAGTCTTATCCAAAGGACACGGTGCTCCAGAAAAATTTTGGAACTGCTACTGCGGGTTGAAACTGAATGTCTTTTTACAGACATTTTTATCTGAAAATAAAAATAGAAATAAATGAAAAATTATAAATCAAACTGTTTTGGGCTATCTTCCAATTTCATATAAAAAAGCCTGACAATTATGGTAAGGAGTTAGGTTGGTTTGTGTTAGGATTAAGCTGGGGCTAAAATTTTGGCATGAAAAGGCAGGACCCCCTCCTCCAAATAGCCACTAATTTATGGTAAATTCAAAAATCAAATTGATTTTAAAATAATCCAAAAATTATAAGAAAATATATTTTTTCTTTTTTTTTTCATCATGAGAGGTTGTGTAAAACACACTAGGTAATCCAATTTGTAGAAAACCAGTGTTTTTACAAAACAAACCCCCTCCCGTTTCAAAGAAATTTACAAAAAATCAGAGAATTAACCGATTTTAATAAAATTTTCAGTGTTGATTTATCAATAAATGAATTTATAATGCATTAGTTATTGTTAATTTTTTTTTCAATTGAGTGATAAATTTGTTTTGTAAACACGGATTTTACAACAGCAAATTGACTTAAAAATGTTTTAAATGTATTAAAAATAAATTACATGCATAATATTATTTTACTTTTTCTTTTTTTTTTTTTTTTTTTTTTTTTTTTTTTTTTTACTGATGCTCATTATGATACTAATTTCAATTTAGACAAAAAATTGACCTTAAATAATCGATTTAATTAAATTTAAATCCTTTTTAAAATTAAGGCAGACGAAAAGTTGGGTATTATTCTTAAAACATACACTACCTTAGGTAGCTTAAAGTATAAAATAGTATCAACTATACTTTTCACTATAAAACTGGAACATAACCGTATTTTAATAATTTCAAAGAGAAAATTTAATTTGAAACAAAATAAATAGAAAGAAAGAACCGGTATTACTTACAAAGACAACTTCACCGCAGAAAGACAAAACTCGCGTTTTTTTTTGTTGTTTTGTTTGAATTTAAATTAAGTCACTTAAAATACAAACTGATGTAGATTAAACAACCTTTTCTTTCCTTTCTTTTCAAATAATCAAGTATCTTGCATGAAAATAAAAAATACTAATTATTTTTACAATTTAAAACAAACAGTAGACGAATAACCGCATCTACGAAAGTCCGAGAACAGTATAAACAAACTATATTTATTTTATTTTGACTAAAACGAAAAAAAATCTTAGTTTTATGGCGTTTTATTTATAATTAATTATTTTTTTTCCTATTAAAAAATAACAAATCCTGAATGTTAGGAGAAAAAAAAAGCGATTTTTTTTTCACAGTTTAATCTCAAACCAAAACAAATCTAAACCGGGTTTGTTTTGGTTTAGTAAACCAAACAAACAGTTTAATCTCCATTTCATCTCTACAAGTAAATATTTTTTTATTATTTATAATGCTTATTTATTTAATATCAATTATTGATATCAAAGAAAAGTTTCAATTGAAAAAGATAAATTTTAAATGATATTTAAACATTTATTTCCTCCACAGTACATAATCTTTCGACTGCGGTAAATTCTCCCTACATCACGCACGGAAGCCACATTCCTGAGCCTTAATTTCAGCCTTTAAATTCGTTTCCTCAAAAATTGGTAATGATTTGGAAAAAAATATTTTGTGTCGTTATTATCATGTTAAACCCCAAATATCACTATTAGATCTGTACCCCAGTTCCAAAATCGACCTTCCCTATTGCACATGAGGCCTATCCAGTTCTACCTTCGGTCATGGTGGGTCCCTCGGACGGAAAATATCAAGAAGATGATTCCCATTAACAGTTCTTTAACAAGTCACCTTGTATGGTGGACAAGGAGGGAGAAATTTTTCAAAAGGGTACAGCTTCATCATGCAGAGCCTCTAGTTCTTTGGACAGATGCCTCAGAAAGGGCTGGGGAGCTCACTTGAACTTTCATCAGGTGGCAGGAGTTTGGACGATCTCCAAGTAAAGAACCACATCAATTGGCTGGAGCTAAAAGCAGTCCAGCTAGCTCTTGTTCAACTGCTACCTCATGTCAGTGGGAAGAGAGTTCTGTTAAGGTGCGACAATTCCACAGTTGTAGCTTACATCAACAAAGAAGGGGGTACGAGATCCCTTCATCTTTGTCTGTTGGCGTGGAAGGTGTTCCATTGGGCAGCAGAGCACAACATTTCCCTTTATGCGGCTCACATTCCAGGAAAGAAGAATGTTTTGGCAGACCGTCTCTCGAGAGGCCAAGTGGGAGCTCGGTTGACGGAATGGAGCCTGGAACGGAGGATAGTGGACTTGATTTTCTGAGGTTCGGGCATCCGTACATAGACCTTTTCGCTACCTCGGAAAACAGAAAGTTGGGAGTGTTTTGCTCCCCTTATCCGGTCGATGCTGCATATGCCTCAGATGCTCTGAGCATAGATTGGACAGGGATGTATGCCTACGCATTCCTCCCCCAATATTGATTCATCGGGTCCTTCAGAAGGTGTCACAGGAAGTATGCATTCTTCTTCTGGTAGCCCCTCAAGCTCCACGGCAGTCGTGGTATCCAGTCCTTTTGGACCTGCTGATAGACTTCCCAAGAGAGTTACCAATAACACCAAAGATGCTAACTCAGAGGCGGGCCAGATAGTACATTCAGATCCAGAAAGTTTGAAGCTTGTTGTGTGGAAAATACCCAGCTTACCCCATCTAAGGAATCTCTTTCTGGAAAGGCTCAGAGTTACATCAAAAATAGCAAAAGGCCTTCCACCAGGAGAATGTACGAGGCTCGACAACAGATATACTGTAGCTGGTGTCTTGAACGAGATATCCACCATTATCTGCCTCTATAAAGGATGTGGCGGATTTTCTGTTCATTTACATGAAGTCAGAGGTTGCAGAGCTTCAACTATTGCTGGATATAGAACAGCGTTAGCAGCTATTCACAACGGTTGGGAGAAGTGTTCTATAAATTCAGAGAGTCTGCTATCAAATCTGGTTAAAGGAATTTTTAATTCAAATCCTTCAGTAAGACCACTTCTCCCTAACTGGGACTTGCCTTTTGTTCTAAAGGCTCTCACTAAGCATCCCTTTGAACCATAGATTCCGCAGAGTTAAAGTTTTTATCTGGAAGACAGTTTTCCTAGTTGCCTTAGCTTCGGCTGCTAGAGTAGGTTAACTAAATGCTTTATCTATCAAGGAGTCGAACCTTAGGTTTGAAGCTGCGGTATACGCTTTTTACCCAATTTGAATTTTTTAGCCAAGACTCAACGTTAAGGAAAGCCTGGTCACCTTGGTTTATTCCAGATTTCAAGGGATTTACAGATACGCGGAGGACACCCTTCTGTGTCCTTGTCGTTGTTTAAAAAATATATTTGAAAAGAACGGAAATGTTGCGGCAGGATAATGAGGCACTCTTCATTACCTATAAGAAGAACCAAAAAGGCCAGCAGCTAATAGTACAATTTCCAGGTGGATTGTTTCCACCATTAGATATATTTATGAGGCAGTTGGTCAGCCACATTCTGAGGACATTAGGGCCCATGATACTAGAAGATTGGCTTCATCGTGGGCCTTGTTTAACGGAGCTTCACTGAGAGACATCCTACAGGCAGCTCATTGGTCTTCAGAGAACACCTTTGCATCCTTTTATTTAAGGGATGTTGCTGGGAGTGAAGGAAACTTTGCAAGATCTTCCATATTAGAGACAGCCGGTTTGGTGAAGAATAAGTGAGTATGTTCCTTTACTTGTTTTTCCCACCTCCTGGAATCTGCTACAAATTCTGTTTCTTGCATTAGTTATACAGGTAAGTATAGATATTGATATAAACTGAGGGTTTTTAAAGTAAAACCCCTGTTTATGAGATATCTATACTTACCTGTATATGCCCTCCCTCCTCCCCTCTAAAGTTCCTGGTTGAGAAAGGTGCTAAAGAGGTCCTCGTAAAAAAAGTGATTATATGTCTTCTTGGATGAGAGGTCGTGGAGGTGAAGGGAGTTAATTTTGGAGAATTTAAAAAATAAATAAATAAATTTGCTCGGATGGTTTTAAGTAGCGCGAGAGTAGATTGCATTAGTTATACAGGTAAGTATAGATATCTCATAAACAGGGGTTTTACTTTAAAAACCCTCAATCTCTGATGACAATTACGATGTTGCCATCGAGATACTTCAAAAAGAATTCTTAAATGAAGGCTCAATTAAAAATTGCATTTTTAGATCTATTCATGAGTGTTTCGTCATAACGATTTTAAAGCTGTAAAGCTATTTTTAACAAAAGTAAAAGCTCAAATATATGAGCTAAAAAATTCTTTTAATCTTGATTTCCTTGAAAAAAACACTTCCGGTGATGAATATTTGGGGTTTGTCATTCTTGACAAATTACCAATGTCCTTGAAAAAGGCATAATACATTCAGTGGGATATAATTATCCTTCTCCGCATGATATTTTTGACACCTATTCCAAGGTGATTCAGACATTGGAAATTACAAATCCCAGTTTGAATTACCTTCGGAATCAGGATAAATCTAATTCTTTTCATGATAAGACTAATTTTAAGGTTAAGGTAGATAGACCTTCTACACTTCCAAAATGTTCATATTAAATCTGATAAGATGAGTTTCAAATGTAATTTTTGTAAATCGAACACTCACCTTGCCTTTTACTGTAAAAAGTACCCTACTCTGAAGGAGCGCATACAGCAATGCAGAGTTAATAAACTTTGTACAACTTGTGCTAATATTTTTCATACTGCTGACAATTGTCCAGGCAGGCGAAATCAACTCAGGCCCTGTTGGAGTTGTGATAGCAGTTCGCATGCTGGCGCTTTGTGTTCGGGGGAAAGGGAGCAACCTGTGAACGCTAACCCTTGTTTTCAGGTTAGGGATGAACAATTGCTATAATAGAAATTTCTCCTGGAAATGGTAACAGCAAATGTAAAATAAATTGCTTACTTGACTCTGGTAGCCAGAGATCTTATTTGGCGGGCAGAGTGTTGGATTTATTAGATGTAAAACAAGACATGTGAGAAGAAGAGGCATCGCTAGGTAACGGACGTGTTCTTAGGAGCTCCCAAAACGAGGTTATCGAAGCAAGTAGAAAAGCAAGTGGAAGTTTGAAAAAAAAATTTCCGAAGAGGAAAAAATTGGTAAAGGAGACAACTTCTTCAAAGAAAACTCCAAGGATTAGCTACGAAATTCTACTATAAAGAAAACCCCAAAGAAAAAGAGACTCCAACGATAAAAAAAGCACACTTTTTGGTTTGTTTTGTTCTGCGACAATTGAATACTCAAAAGGGAGAACGGGCATCTTTTCAGAACTCAAGGAAAAACTGCAAGTCATTCACCATATAACTGAAAAGTAAGGATTTACTCATTTATCATTCATTGTTGTCTATCTCCGGCACTCATTGTTTTTAAAACTATTGATATTTTGGTGTGCAAGAGATATTTTTAGTTTATATTCACTGAGTTTGTATCTTTTCTTCTCCTTGAAATATACATAACTCTCACCATACTGAAGAATTCCAACCGAGAAATTGAAGTTAAACTTAAAAATAAAGCATTCTATTAAAACGCAAACCTTCAAATATAAAAAAATATTAAAACGTAAACCTTCAAAGTATTAAAACGTAAAAGTTCTAATATAAAAAAAGGAGATACTTGTTTAAAAAAAAAAAATGCCTACAGGAAAGAGTAACAAGATTAAAGTATCTCCAGACTCCAACACAAATAAAGGAGTAAACAAAAATAAGGACGTTAAAGAAAAAAACAAAGACAACCAAGGAGAGGAAAAGTTACTATGCACGAAATGCAATACTGTATTTGAAGACGTAGGAGATAGACTGGTGGAGTGCGAAAGATGTGAGCAGTGGGTATGCATAAACTGCACAGGGCTGACTGATATGGAGTACGAGTTTTTAAACAAACACCACTCCAGTTTGCACTGGTACTGCAAACAATGCACTACTCCAGCACTCTCGGCTGTTAAAGCCGATAAATTAATAGAGAAGAAGTTCGGAGAATATATGAAAAATTTCAAAATAGAAATGGAAAAGCAAACTGACGAAAAGTTTGAGAAAATTTACAAGGAACTAAAGACTTTGAAAGAGAAACAGGAAAAAATAAACATTGACACAAATGACAAGATAAAAAACGGAACGAACAACAGCAATAACAACAACAACACGATAATGATGGATTATTAAGAATTCTGGGGTATGGGTTATCGTCCCTTGTCTGCGAGCCTCTGTTTCAAACCAACCAATCATGAGCCAGCATACTTTGGCACCAAATCCAAAGTGCAGACTCATTCCACCTCTTCTGCACCAGCAACGAAAGGGATCGGACCGCACAAAAGGTCGCTCCTACTATACTACAACAGAACCGGAGTCGGACGCAAACAGAAGTCCATCTATATCCGAGTTATAAACAGAAGGCCGTAGCAAGGGGCTCCGTTAATACCCCATATCCCAGGATAAACAGCTAAGTGACATTTATATAAATATTATATACATATTGCATACATATTATATACATATTATATATTTGACGCAAACGAGACTAAAGTTTGCAAGTTTATATCTAATACAGTCTTTTATTCATATCTTGTCGTTCGTTTTACTTCTTTAACTCTTACCTGTCTGCCACATTTGCGGTTAACTCCATTCAAACCTAGGAGTACTGCCGCTGTGTTACTTTTCTTTATAGGATTGCTGTAGGGAATTACAAGAGAGAGAGGAAAGAAAACAGAATCTGGTGATTTTCAACGTCCCAGAAAGCAAAAAAGAAACGGCAGATGAAAGAATAAGGGACGACCAAAAAACATTTGTCGAGATATGTAAAAATATCAAATTAGAAAAAACAACAGAAATAAAAAGGTGTACGAGGATTGGACAGAAAAACGAAAATTTAACACGTCCCTTAAAAATCACGTTTGATAATGCAGAAGAAGTTGATGTCGTTTTGAGAAACGCAAAAAATTTAAAATATACAAAGGACTTCAGACTGAAAAACATTTCCCTAAGAAAGGATCTAACCCCTTTGGAGAGAGAAGCGATGGGGAAGCTTCTATAGATAAGATCCCAAAAACAAAAGGAATCAGATGCAAAGGGAGAGAACTCGAAATGGATTGTGAGAAAAGGAGATGTAATAAACATCACGAGAAGTCTCAATACGAAGGAAACGACAGGAGACATCTAAACTACAAATACAAAAACAAATTAAAATGTATCTACAGTAATGTAGATACATTACTTAATTAAAGAGGCGAATTGGAGATACTGATAAAAGACAATCAACCCGATGTCATATGCCTGGTGGAAATAATTCCAAAAAATATTAAATTAAACATCCAATCTTGTGAGTTTTAATTTCATGGATATGATTGTTTTTCGAATTTAGAAGATGAAACTATGCAATGGGGAGTAATAATACTAATTAAGAAAATATATCTAGCAAAACAAATTCAATCGCCAGACTTTAATGAAAGTGTTTGGTGTGAAATATTATTAGAATCATCTGATAAACTAACCATTGGATGTATCTATAGATCCCCAAATAGCAGCATCGAAAATAACAAAAAATTAAACTATTACCTTACTTCCTTTGTAAATAATAAGAGCCATGTTCTAATAACTGGAGATTTTAATTTTCCAGAAATTGATTGGGATCATGGGACTTCTCTATATTCAGGAAAAGCTACAGACTTTATGGAAGCTATACATGACTCCTTCCTTTTTCAACACATAAAAAAACCCAACACATTTTAGAAACAATCCAAACCCAAATATATTAGACCTAATCCTTACAAATGAAGAAAATATGATAATTGATTTAGTACACCAAGCACCTTTAGGTAAAAGTCACCACCATGTGATAGAATTCAATTACATTTGTTACACAAAAAAACATAATGCAACAGAAATTAAGTACAACTATCAAAAATGTAAATTTGAAGATATGAGGAAGATATTAAAGGATAAAGAAATTGAAAACAGGCTGATAAATCTTAATGCAGAGGAATCTTGGAAGGAGTTGGAAGATACACTAAACTGTATCAAAACATTAATTCCAAAAAGAAAATGTACAATTAGTAGGAAACAAAAAGCACCATGGATGAATGAAACAACATTTAGGAAGATGAATGAAAAAAGGAAAGCATATCAAAATTATCTTAGGACAAGAGATGGAAAAGACTATCAAAATTATGCAAAATTAAGGGATCAGTTGAAATGGGAATGCAAGAAAGCAAAAATAGATTTTGAAAAGGAAATTGCCAAAGAAGCCAAAAAAAAAAACAAAAGCTTTTTTAAATATGCAAATGATAAAATGAACACTAGACTTGAAATCCCCGATTTATTAGGGCCAGATGGAAACACAGCTACATCTGATGAAAAAAAGGCGAATATATTGAACGAGTACTTTTCTAGTGTATTCACCACTGAAAACCTCGAAAATATACCATACTTTGCCGAAAGACCATATAAGGAGGAACTAAGAAACATAATAGTAACTAAGGAGGAAGTACACAAAAAGATAGCAAAATTAAATTCGAACAAAGCTCCAGGACCAGATGAACATCACCCTTTAATTTTAAAGGAATTAATACAAGAAATATCCCTACCATTGAGTATAGCCTTCACTAAATGCATTGCTGAGAGGTATGTACCTCAATCTTGGAGGGAAGCAAATGTAACAGCTTTATTCAAAAAGGGAAACAAAAGTAATCCATGCAATTATAGACCAGTTAGTTTGACAAGTATCATTTGCAAACTGCTGGAATCTATAATAAAAGACAAAATATTCAGACATATGGAATTAAACAAACTTTTCTCTGGAACCAGCATGGATTCATTAAGGGAAGATCTTGCAGTACAAATCTTTTGGCAGTGATGGATAAGTGGACGGAGTCTCTAGATCTTGGATCACCGGTGGACACCATCTACCTAGACTTTGCCAAGGCATTTGACTCTGTACCTCACAAAAGGCTGCTATTGAAGCTACAAAAATATGGGATAAATGGCCAGGTTCTGAATTGGATAAAAGAATTCCTGGGTAACAGAAGACAATGTGTCAAAATTAAAAACACTAAATCAAAATGGGCTCCAGTGACAAGTGGAATCCCACAGGGAAGTGTTCTTGGACCATGTCTTTTTGTTATTTTTATAAATGACCTCCCGGAAATTATCAAATGCTACACACAGATATTTGCAGATGACACAAAGATATATTCCACTGTTAATGATCAAAATGATACTGACAGAATTCCAACTGACATTAACAATCTTGTAGATTGGTCTGATAGTTGGCAAATGAGATTCAACACAGCTAAATGCAAGGTACTGCATATAGGAAGGAATAACCCTAAACACGAGTATTCTATGAGAAAAAATCTCTCTAATGAAAGAGAAATACTAAGAGATACAGAGTTGGAGAGGGACCTTGGTGTGAATGTGGACCCTGAACTAAAATTTTCCAAGCACATAGGAATACAAGTGAATAGGGCAAATAAGATACTGGGGCTGATACGGAGGTCATATGAGTACATGGATGAGGAAATGCTGAAAAATTTGTACACTGCATTGGTGAGACCTCATTTGGAGTTTGCTAATGTGGTTTGGAGTCCAAGACTCATCAAGGACACAAAGCTCATTGAGGGAGTCCAGAGGAGAGCTACTAAATTAGTGAATAATCTAAAATCCCTTTCATATGAAGAAAGACTTAGGAACATTGACCTACCAAGTATGGTTTTCCGACGTATGAGAGGGGATATGATCGAAGCCTACAAATACACGCATGGTTTCTATTCAGCGAACTCTGACCTACTAAACATTGCTCAAAATACCTATACAAGGGGACATAAATTAAAACTCCTTAAAAAATCTTGTAAAGCAAACGCAAGACAAAATTATTTTAGCTACAGAGTGGTGAATACATGGAATAAACTACCTTCATCAGTAGTGAATGCCCCATCTCTAAACTCCTTCAAGGCAAGGTTGGATAATCTGTGGAATGACATTAAATATTCAGTGGATTTAAAATGAATATTTGCAAGGAACAGCTGACAGGTCTCAGACCTAATATACTAGCTGAAAAGATATTATTATTATTATAAGACAAATTGGTGGAGAAGGAGTACACGTTAAAGACTTTTTTGGGTACCGCCCAGCGTCGTTTGAAAGAATTGAGATTGGATGTTAGTCTTACTGAATTAAATGGTTCTTTGCCTTTTCTTTTTGATAAAACTCTCAATTTGGAGTTTAAAGTAGCGGGACTCAGTAGTGCCATTAAGAACATTGAAAAATCCGGTTTTAAATTGGCAGCAGATTTTAGCGGTGTGGTTGATGATATCATTTCGGTGGATGGGTTGCTGGGTATAGAATGTTTTAAAGTACGTAGGTCTCATGCAACTCATAGATTGTTTAGATGGTTCTTCCCTTGAATTTGCTCAAGGTATTGTTCCTGTTGGTAATGTGGCAAAATACCAATACAAATGTCAAAACAACATCATTGAATTTTAATCAGGTGGTATCTGAATATGGTGATTGCCCTATTACACATGTATATTTTGTGATGGATCCAAAACCTGTACATTTCGATCCGTTAAATTGTTTTGAGGATTCGTCAGTAGATAGAACAGTAGAAAAACTATTCAGTTTAGAATCAATAGGTGTAGATGAAGATTCGGTTAGTGATTACGATAAAAGTAAGATCGCCGAATTCAAATCTTCCATTATACATAAAAACAATTGTTATTATGTAAATTTGCCTTGGGATGAACCCAAATTGAAAGAGGTGCCTTCGAATCACCAAGTCGCTTTGAAGGTGATGGAGAAAGTAGCCTCTCGATTGAATAATCAGGGCATTTACAACAAATACCTTCAGGTCTTTTTAGATTAAGAAGCCGAAGGAATTATTGAAAAAATTGATGTCCATCTTGATAATTTTAGTGAATATACTTGGATACCTCATCGTCCAGTTATTAAATCTGACGGGAGGTGTTCAACTAAAATAAGACCAGTTTTTAACTGTTCACTAAGAACTGGAGGGCGCCCCTCTCTTAATGACTGTGTATATCCAGGCATTAATCTTTTTACTAATATGTTGGACTTGTTACTTAAGTTTAGAATGGACAGACATGTCCTTCTAGCGGACATCAGAAAAGCCTTTCTGTCTATGATACAACCAAAGCGTACCTTGTTTATCTTTTATCTCCCTCATACTACTAACTGTTGCGTCAATAAACTAACACATGGTGTCAGAGTGTGATCAGTTTAAATACCACAAATGAAACAAAGCCACAATAACTAACAAACTGTCGCGGAAGGGAAAACACTCAACAACAAAAAAAAAACGAAAAATAAAACGTAAGTAAAATTACTTAATCACACCGTTGTCCGCCATTGTTGTGTATCGGATCTCATACCCGCAAACGAACCTCATCATCACCCCAAAAAAACGTCAAAGCAAAATGGCTGACAGATTTACACCTCCAAAGATGGACTGGTCAAGTTCCGGAGACGTTCACAGAAGGTTTAAATTATTTAAACAAAAATGTGGACTAATTTTCGAAGGTCCGCTGTGCGATACCGAGGAAGAAAAAAAAGTCAGACTCATGCTCCTTTGGATTGACGACACGGGTCTCGAGATTTACAATGCAGCCACCTTTGACAACCCTGATGACAGACATAAGCTAGAACCAGTTTTTAAAAAGCTGGAAATATACTGCAAACCCCAGAGTAACCAAATCATGGCTAGATACCACCTAAGAGTCCTCAAACAAGGTAAAATGACCATAGAGGAATTCGTCACCAAAGCAAAGCAACTAGTTGATGAGGCTGGGTACCCTGAACAAATGAAGGAAGAAATGATGAAGGATACGCTGGTGTTCGGCGTAGGATCAGACCAGATCCGCAGTGACGCAATTAAAATAGGTGATACTCTCACCTACCAACAAATATACAACCTGGCATAAATAGACGAGAGCACCAGAGCACAGATGGAGGTTCTGTCCATAAACCCCAAGGACAAAGCAACCATAAACGAAGTCAAACGTGGACCTGGGCAAATAGCAATGACCAGAACCCCAAGGTATACCACCACCCTAGACAGGAACAGGTACAGCAGACAGCCAAACCCCACTGAAACAAGAGGCATGGGATGCTATGGATGCGGTGGAAACCACAAACATAAGTACCAATGCCCTGCTAGGTCGGTACAGTGCAGCTACTGTGGGAAGGTAGGACATTACATTCGGGTGTGCATAAAAAAACAAAAGAAAACCCAACAGCAACTCCATGAAGTTCAAGGCCTGGAAGAATACCAAATGTACGAACACTTCTCAGATGGAGACGAGCCAGAACGGACAATAAACAGCATTGGAACAATAAGCTCCAGCAGCAGAACCATACACTCGATTCACAAGTATACAGACAAAATATTTGCATGCATCACAATAAACGGATGCCACAGAATAAATATCAAAGTGGACACAGGGGCAGACACATGCATCCTAACAGAAAACCAAATGAGGCTGTTACCATTTAAACCTGAAATAAGGAGGACACACACACAATACTGAAGGGATATGGCGGATCAAAAATAAAATAAAAACATTGGGGCCACTGACCTTAAAATAACACACAGGAACAGAACAATAACAACAAGATTTGACATTGCAAGTGCACCCCCCCCCCCAGGCAGCCCCTCTATTCTTGGATGCAGGCAAGCACAAGAGTTAGGAATCATCTCAGTCAGCCTAAATTAGATTGAAAGACGGCACAACAGGGCTAAAAAAAACAGGACAAAAAGTACCTGCTAAAAAAACACAGAGCCTGTTTCAACAAAATAGGATGTTTCCCAGGGAGGAAATATCACATAAATTTGATAGAAAATCCCAGGCCAGTGATACACTTACCCAGATCAGTCCCAATACACATCCTCCCACTATACAAAGCAGAGTTGGAGTAAATGGAGCAGGGGGACATCATAGAGGAAGTCACAGGCCCAACGGACTGGGTAAATTCGATAACATATCGAATAACAACAGCAAAGGATGGAACATCCAATATCAGGCTCTGCTTGGACCCCAGAGACCTAAATAAAACATCAAGAGGGAACACTACCCAACTAGATGAGCTACTGCCTCTTACACGGAAAGAAATACTTTAGTGTAATAGACGTAAAAAAAGGGGTACTGGCACCAAGAACTAGACCATGAATCAAGCCTTCTATGCACCTTCAACACACCGTTCGGAAGATACAGATTCAAACGTCTATCATTTGGGTTAACAGTATCCCAGGACATATTCCAACGCAAGCTAGACACAGTTTTCTGCGGAATTAAAAACATCACGGGCATAGTGGATGATATTCTGGTAACAGGATCAACAGAAGAAGAACACGACATAGCCATGACCAAAGTCTTGGAAAGGGCTAAAGAGAACAACATTGGATTTAATGCTGACAAACTCCAATACAAGCTGTTATATCTTAGGATATCCGTAAAAGCGTATGGTTTGCAAAGAAGAATAATAGACAAGATGAATTGGATAAAATTCGTTTATTAAAAAAACGAGTGTGAAAATTGTTGTTGTTGTTGATGTAGATAATCGTAGTAGTTCTCTGGAGTGGCCGAGGAGTCGTAAGTCAGGAATGGCCGTGGGGTCGGTGAGGTGTAGGTATCGTATGATAATACGTCAGTTCTCTCTTGGCCTGGTGCAAGGCGTGAGGTAGTAGAAGTTGAGTTGATACGGTCACTTGGTGCGGGAAATAAGTCAGGAATATCTCAGTGAGTTGTAGTGGGTAGCGCTGTAGTGGTCAAGGGGGTAAGGATGTCGCCCGGCTACGGCGAGGTGTTGAAGTAAGGTTGAGTGTCCGGGTGGGTGAGGGCGTGCGTGGTGGTGGGTGCATAGCAGTTCCTTGATCCTCTCGTCTGGTGATATTCTCGGCGTGCAGGCCGTCCGTCAACTGCCGATTCTCAAAATACCCGAGCTTATATGCTGGTAGATGCGCTCCAGAATGCTTTTGGGTTTTTTAGCGGGAAGATTTTTCATTGGCTGAAATTCCGGATTCCTTACAATATTATTTTTTGTTTATTTTGGAATTCCTCTCAAGCGTAACTCAATCCGAGCCTATGCGCAGAACTGCGTCGAATTGGTCACTTCGTGATAGGGTACCATTGAGTTCACTTCCGCTTGTTGCCTCCGACTTGAGTTTTGATGTTTTATGCTAGCGAGATGTATTTTGTGAGTAAGCATTGTGAATCATAAGAGATATCTTCTCTCTGATATAACAAAGCTGAAAAAGGTGAACTTCTTCGGCCACTCAATCTCAGATCAAGGAATATCACCCACAGAAGACAAACTTCAAGCCATCAGGGACATTCAACCCCCAAAGAACGCGAAGGAACTCCACACATTGATGGGTATGATCGCGTACCTCAATAGGTTTTCCGTTAAATTATCACAGATGACCGCACCACTCCGAGAACTAATGAAAAAAATGTGCATTTCCAATGGCAGCAACACCACCAAAACGCCCTGGAAGCCATAAAAGCAGGGATATGCAAGGCACAAATAATAAGTTATTATGACACAGACCCCAACACTACCACAATTCTACAATGTGATGCCAGTACTCTAGGAGTGGGGGCATGGGTTAGACAGATTGACCAAATGGGTGCTTAGAAAATAGTAGGAATGGCGTCAAGATGCCTAACCCCGACTGAGTCAAGATACTCAAATATAGAAATGGAATGCCTGGCAGTCGCATATGGCTGCAAAAGTTTGAGTATTTCCTTCTAGGGCGAAGGGTAACAGTGGAAACAGACCACTTGCCACTAGAACAAATATTTTTAAAAAATCTAGCGGAGACCCCATCAAGACTCCAACGATTCATCCTAAAATGCCTAAGGTTTGATATCCAAGTCAAATACAGGCCAGGGAAAACAATCCCAGTAGCAGATGCTCTATCAAGAGTATGCCTCAAGGAAAATAGGAATGAAACACCACAACAGCACAGTGTTAGCTTTATTACAACGAACACAAAAATAATGAACACAGAACAGATAAGAGAGGCAATCACAGCTGATCCAACAATGAGCCTGTTAAAGGACACAATATACAAAGGATGGCCAGAATACAGAAAACAATGCCCAACAACACTGGAGTACTGGACATTCAGATATGACCTCATCCTGGAGGATGGATTAATCCTCAAGGGGGACAGAATAGTAATCCCAGAAGCGCTGAGACCCTCAGTCCTCGAAACATTACACACAGGCCACCAAGGAGAAACAAAATGTATTCTATTGGCTAGGGAGTCTACATTCTGGCCAGGTATAAACCAAAGCATCAGAAATATGGTAAAAGCCTGCACCATATGCAGCAAGTACCAACCAGCACAACCCAAACTACAACATGCAGCCAGGCCTCCCTACACACCCCTGGGCAACAATAGGCACGGACATATGTGAGCAAGATGGATGCAAATATCTCCTGGTGGTAGACTACTACTCAAGGTTCCCAATCATCAAGACACTTCCGGATACATCAGCCACCACTGTCTGCGAGCAATTCACCCAGATTCTAGCAGAATATGGGTTGCCTGAAACCATCATGTCTGACTGCGGCTCACAATACATGAGTGAAAGGTTTAAAAAGGAATGCCACGACTCCAATATAACCTTGAAAACCAGCTCACCATACCACCACCAAGCAAATGGAGTAGCGGAGAGAACTGTAGGAACTATCAAGGCCCTATGGAAGAAGGCCAAGGAGGAAAGAAAGTGCTCATACACAGCATTATGGATGTACAGAACGACCCCAATAAATAACGACATGCCATCCCCATATGAACTACTGTTCGGCAGAAAACCCAGAACACTGCTGCCTACAGCAAAGGGGGCCCTACAATCACAACACCCTGAAAGGGACACACACCTTCAAAAAAAAGAACGCAACCAAACCAAACAGAAACAAAATCATGACAGACATTCCAGCCAGGAAAAAGAAGTACTGGACATAATGGAGCCAATCTATGTAAGGGACACAATACGCAACATCTGGATACCTGGCACTGTCCTTAACAGGCCAAAACCCAACAGGGAGCCAAGAACATACCTAATAAACGTCAGAGACAAGGTATACCAAAGAACAAGAGAACACTTAAAACCAAGACCAACCACAGACATAACCAACATACCAAGACAAGAAGCACCACCTACCCGACCCCGCATAGAAACTACACAGATAAGGGAGCCCATAACAATGCCTACAGCAAACAAAAAACCAAACACACCAGCAGAAATTCCTGCTGAACACCCAAATACACCAAGAGGAAAACAACCCACACCAACTGCACCGGGACAATACCAGCTGCAGAGTTACACAACACGGTCAGGAAGAACCACTAAGTTACCTGAAAAATACAAGGACTAATTCACACACACATATGCATGATTCACAAAAAACCCAAAAAAACCCAATTATTCAAAAGGGGGGGTGTCATAATATGGTCTAAGGGTGATGAATCGTGATGAACTTTCATGTAAAAAGGATAATAAACAAAACAGGACACTTCCTGTCTATGATGCAACCAAAGCGTACCTTGTTTATCTTTTATCTCCCTCATATTACTAACTGTTGCGTCAATAAACTAACACAAGGTATAAAACCCTTATTTTTGGATTTATGGCTAGTCCATTTATCTTGAATTTTGTGATTAAGCATCACGTTGAGAGATTTCCAGAAAGTTTAACTAAGGAAATGCTACTCAACAATTTTTATGTAGACAATTTAATAATAACCCACAACTCCACCGAGGTGCTATTGGATTTGTACCACAACGCTAGGAGAATCATTAGCGAAGGTAATTTCTCTCTAAGATCTTGTAATTCCAATAATGAAAAATTAATATCACACATGAAAAAGGATGATAGTTTTGTGACTCATGACTCTACCCTTGAAAGGGTGCTGGGTTATTTATATGATCCAGTTAATGATGAGATTTTATTGTCTGAGAGTGACAATAAGGTAGCGGCTATTACGAAGCTAGAATTCCTAGCGCAGAATTCTAGTATATTTGACCCTCTTTCTCTTTGTTTACCCGTTACGATTAAAGGGATACTACTCCTTAGTGAGATTTGGAAGTTGAAATTAGGTTGGGGTGAGAAGTTACCTAAAGAATTGCAGGAAAAGTGGAGTAAATTATTGATCGAGTTGAATTCCCTTTGCTCAGTGCGGTTCCCTAGATTTGCTGTTGATACTTCAATTCCTGCGGAATTGATTATTTTTTGTGATGCCTCTCAGAAAGCATACGGTTTTGTGGCCTATATTTTTCAAAAAGGGTCCGCAAAGCTGAATTTTGCAAAAGCTAAAGTGGCGCCTTTGATTGAAAGGATATTGCCTACCCTAGAATTATTGTCAGTTTTTCTGGCAATTAAGTGCATACCTAATATTGTTAAAACTTTTCCGGATAGATTCATAAAAAATATTTTTATAGCTGTAGATGCTCAAGTAGTTTTGTCTTGGGTTTTATCTAGTAGCATAAAGACAAAAAGTATTTTTATCCGGAATAGGTTAAAAGATATTCATCAGAAATTAAAATTATTAAAAGAACAAGAATTTGCAATAAATTTTAAATATGTTAGCACTACTGAGAATCCTGCTGACTTGGTCACTAGAGGAATTTCTCCTTTGAAATTCAGGTCCATTTTGACGTTTTGGTTAAATGGCCCTGAATGGTTGTCTGGTGATGTGGTGATTTGGCCAACCAGAAATTTAAATTGTCTTAATTCTGAAAACCAGAATTTGGTTTTAACTAATGCTGTACCTAGTACTGAAATTGTATTTGAAATAAATCCTATATTGGATATTGAAAGATTCTCTTCTTTATCTAAATTGTTGAGAATTGTATCTAATGTATTTAGGTTTATTTTTTTTATGAGAAATTCCTCGAAGGACCCTGTTATTTCTGCTAGAATATATCTGATAAAGTTATCTCAATCCTCATTTCTCAATAAAGAAAAAATTTTCTTACTGAACCCTGCCAGTAGAGAAGTACCCTCTCTGGTTGCCAAGATGAATCTCTATATAGATGATGATGGCCTGATGTATTGTATCCTATTTTGTTACCCCGTTTTTGCCATTTTACTAATTTAATAATTGAAGATTGCCATAATAAATGTAAACATTTAGGTATTGCTACTACCCTGAACAAATTCCGATTATCAGGGTTTTGGGTAGATAAGTCAAGACAGACAGTAAAATCTGCAATTACTTCATGTGGATTGTGAAAGAGATATAATGCCATCTCTTTTCATTATCCTAGAGTTACAAATTTACCAAAACATAGAGTTAATTTTGTTAGACCTGTGGTGAAGCCGGAAATTATCATTTCAACAGACGGAAGTCGAATGACAAAAATAAGAGATTTGCGCATATGGATCGCGCAACCTTAGTAAAAATAAAATCTAAAATAAAATTCGTAAAATTTAACCAATCAGAGGCGTTCCCGCCTAATAAGAAAATTTATCATCTAGACCTTTTTGGAGCCTACTTGATTCTTATAAATAACGGAAATTTCGGATTCTAACCAGAAAGATTTTGCCTGCCAAAGAGAATCCTTGTCACTTGTTATAAGAAATTTTAACGCATAAGGTACGAACTATCTATCTATCTTTCTCACTTTAAATAATCATCGCTTTAACAGATAATCTTAATATCAGTACAAATACAGCCTGTCTGCTGATTATTTGGACATACAAACTTTGATGTTTATTCTTATTGTGTGAATTGTAAAATATTTTATTACAGTTTACATTTGAACTTAAAAAAAAGAACTTTGGGACGTAATCTCGCCCAGTATTCACTACCTTTTTGTACATTTCTATTAATACAATTTTGTTTGTTTAATCAAGAGTTTTGTCTTCTCTACCATCTTGGCTTGATTTATTTGTTTGAATAC
>CM042139.1:42053920-42061420 GCA_023376005.1 Doryteuthis pealeii | reverse complement strand
CATATCTACTGTTCCTCTACCTGAGAGAAAACCGCACTGAGTTTCTGGTAGTGCTGATCCTGAGACAAAGTCATTAAGCCTGTTAAGGATAATACAACCAAGGATTTTGCCAGCAACCGAGAGAAGAGATATTACTCTGTGGTTGTCACAGTCATACTTACTTCCTTTGTTCTTGTATAAATGGACAATTGATGCGTCCTTAAATTGTTGCGGGACTTCACCCTTGTCCCACACAAGGTTGAAGAATTTGCAGAGCCTGTGTGTCAAAAGATTGGTTCCACGTTTATACAATTCTGCTGAAATTCCATCTTCGCCAGGTGCTTTTCCATTTGAAAGTTGTTTGATAGCTTTCTTCACCTCAAGTATTGACATGTTTGCAGATAGGGATTGTACAACCGGTCTCTGGGGAAGATTGTCTATTACATGAGTATCGAAAGAAGATTTCTGGTTCAGGACTGTAGAAAAATGTTCTGCCCAACGTTTGACAATATCACTTTTGTCAGTCAAGAGAATGTTATCCACTGACATAATTGGTGATAGACCATTGGAAATTGGATCAAAAACACCCTTTAGATTTTGATAGAAAGATTTAAGATCATGTTTGTCAGCAGCCTCCTGCAAAGCTTTTGCCTTTGATGTCCACCAATTCTCCTTCATCTTCCTCAATCTTGCTTGTGATTCTCCTTTGGCTGATTTAAATGCGTCTTTCTTTGTTTGACATTTTTTATCGTTCATACAGACTTGATAACATTTATGCATGTTTTCAAGGAGAGGTTGTATTTCTGGATCATTTGAATCAAATCAATCTTGATGTTTCCGATGTGCATAACCAAGTGTTTCTTTTGCAGAGCTATAGAGAATTTCCCGCAGACCCGACTATGCCGCTTCAACTTTATTCCCAATGTCGAAAGACATGAGCTTGGATTCAGATAATGTTTGGAAAGAGCTCAAGATTTTCATATCTTTTAACTTGGTTACATCTACCTTTCTTGGTTGTTTAGCTCTGTTGTTTCGAACAGGTTTCCTTACATGCATGCCAGTACAAGCGCTAACAATCTTGTGGTCTGACCAACATTGCCCAATAGCTAGTGATCGAGTTAGCTTTATGTCACGACAATCACGGCCACGAACTATAATGTAGTCAATGAGATGTTCGTGGCCTGATCTAGAATGCCGCCAGGTAGTTTTGAAACTATTCCGTTGCTGGAAAATCGTGTTGGTAATCACAAGACTGAATTCACAACAAAGAGACAGCAGTAACAGATCATTAGAGTTTACCTTTCCTACGCCATGTTTACCAATTACTCTTCCCAAAGTCAGTGTGTCACATCCAACACGAGCATTGAAGTCACCCATAACATAGAGTTTATCACGAAATGTTGTACGTCTCAGTAGAACACGAAGGTTACTATAAAAGGATTCCTTTACCTCCTTATTGGAGTCCATTGTAGGCCCATAACAACTCAGCAAGGTCGCATATTTATTCCTTCCGATATGTAAGCGAAGAGACATCAGCCTGTCAGAAATACCAACTGGCAGCGATTCCAATTTTAAAACAATGTCATTTCTGATGGCGAATCCAACACCGGACTCTCTCTTTGCAGTTTCATGGAGACCAACCCAAAAGAAGGTGTAATCACCATCCATTTCTTTCAGTTCCCTTTTGCCTGGAATCCTGGTTTCTGATAGAGCTGCAATACTAATGTTGTTTTGTTTAAGAACCCGTGCAATAATCGCAGATCTGCGTTCAGGGTTTTTCTTGTTGTCCTGTAGTGTCCTTACGTTCCAAGATGCGATGAACATGTTTGTTTCATTAATTTTAGATTTTCTGAAATTTCGGGTACACAATTTGGATGCCCAGCCATATGCACCTTATAGCAGGGTCATGTACGGACATGCAATTTTTGGGTCGCCTTTTATTGACCGTTCCCCATGTGAGGAAAGCAGTGCCATCCCTAAATAGGGCTGCTTTGTTATGAGAGGAGGACATGAAGTGTAGTAATGTCCAATTTTGTAATACACAGCGGCCGTCTACCTCTCACCACCCATGTGTGAAGTTATAGCTAAAGACTTCCAGCGACATCCTCCGCCTGTCCCCGTCGCTATCTCTTCCTCGCCATGGGATTTTGGTAAAAAATAAATAAATAAATAAATAAAATTTTTTTTAAAAAATCGCATTAGCAGTATTTTTAGTCACTCAGTTGCTGATCAACCTGCACTACGATTTGTTTAGAGTGTTCTGTTGCTTGTGCTATGCAAAGCACACTCTCTCCATCAATACAACATAGCCAGTACAGGTGCACCGTGTGCCACACGTTAGGTGTTTGTTTTGATCGCATGTTGTTTTATCACGGAGTTTGACCTCTCTGGGACATCAGGTATATGGCTGGTTACCATATACCTAGTGGGTTTTGGTGTAGTGAATTTTCCGTTTCAGATTGTTTATAAATATATATATTTCTGAACACTGTTAGCCGGAGTAAATGAATCAAAATCTAATATATATAAGTGGAAGTAGACAATTATTATTATTATTATTATTATTATTATTATTATTATTATTATTAATATCATAATTGTCGTGATAGTTATTACTATTATCATTATTATTACTGTTATAATAATCATATTTATTGTGAAAGTTATTATTATCATCATTATTATAATCATATCTATTGTTATAGTTATTATTATTATAATGGTTATTATTATTACTACTACTACTATTAAGTCGTGCTATTAATATTTTAAACTGTTTAATGATTAAGTAAACATATGATATATATATATATATATAAAATAAAATAAAGTTCAGAAGTTCAAAGAATACAACGATGAACTTCAAAAAGATCAACAAGTTTAAGGGTGAGCTGCGCGAATGTGACTTTTTAGTCCAGCTAAAGTCTTGCAAATCTTCCCACATTCACAAGTTATTCCAGGAAGCACAGTGTATTTTATTGGTCCATTTCGGCGATGCACAGTTTGGTGACTCATCAGGCCAGCTTTGCTCAAACACGGCCTTCCGCATTGTTCACACAGTAGACCGATTTGATGTCCTTGGTTGTCTATTTTATTAACGTTTCTCTTGCGATCATCTCGCTTAAAACGTTCATGTTGCATACGATTGGTCTCAAATTTCTTTGTGCCTCCCAGCAAAGTTTTTTTCCACTGCCCAAAGCTTTGCTCTCCCAGGTTTTCTCATCAATGCTACACTTTTTCAAGGTCGACTTCAGACAATCCTTATACCTCTTTCCCTTCACAAGTTCCCCATAGAACAGTTGTTTAGGAAGTCGCCCATCGTCCATCCTTACCAAATGCCCACTCCACCTCAATCTATGCTAGGTTATAATAGATTCTAAACTTTGGCATTTGGCTCGTTCTAGAACCTCAATGTCACTGACGTACATTTGCCAACGTTCCCCCAATATTTGTCGTAGGCACTGCTGGTGAAAGCGTTCGAGACGTTTCAGATGTTTCCTGTACGTGGTCCAAGTCTCGCAAGCATAGAGGAGAACAGATAAAAGACATGCAGCATAGACCTTGACTTTAGTTGCAACTGATATTCCACGACAACTCCACAACCTTCTGTCTAATTTTCCAAAGACATCACTTGCCTTGCTGATCCTTACGCAGGCCACGTCATCAAGGGTACCAGCCATATTTAGCGTGTATGTCTATTCTGTGTGAATAGTAGTTGCAAGGTGGTCAAAGTGTCTGAGTTCACACACAACAGCCGCAATAGCCACTTCCTCGTAGAGTCTGTTTAACACTTGTCAACTACCACTGCTGCTGCTATGCCTTCTTTCCTTCCTCTTTCTTTCTTTCTTTCCTTCCTTCTTCAAACAGAACGCCGTGTCACAAAAGCACGCAAAAATCGCTACACCCTCTCTGCCCAAAATGGGCCACTTTTATAGTGAAAACAGGAGTTGCAATGCACCATGGGCCATTACCCATAGTGCCTTTCAATACCAATAAAAGTGTCTTCTTTGCCCCCCTTCCAACTTTTCGACATTTCTCACTCCGACCGGACACCACGAAACACCGCCCCGACCACATTCCTTTCTTCTTCGCTACATCTCTCTTTGCAAGCCATGCACCGGAACCGTTTCGAGTCAGGTAAGTTTGCCTCGTCATTACAGCGTGCTACCCAGGTATACAAACTTATCTACAACCGCTAACTTCTGCCCATAGACATAGATAGACGGTTCATAGTATGATTCACCTGGTGCCGGTTGATACATTAGAACAGTCTTTTTCAAACTAATTGTAAGTCCCAATGAACTGCAAGCAGATTCAAAGGCGTCCATGAGGCGCTGCATATCAGTCCGTGTATAAGCCACAAGATCACAATCATCTGCATAGAGCAAGTCACGAACCGTGTTAGTGAATACCTCGGTGTGTGCACTAAGACGTATGATGTTGAAAAGCTTCCCAGTCCTTCTATATCGAATATACACACCATCAGAACAATTCTTGAATGCCACTCTAAACACCGTGGCGAAGTACAATGCAAAGAGTGTGGGTGCTGGAATATCCCCTTGCTTAACACCATTTTCCATTGAAATAGGATCTGCCAGTTTTCCTCCAATGTTGACCACAGCTTTCATATAATCATGGAAGAGCTTTAGAATAGATATAAACTTGTCAGGACAACCAAGCTTTTTAAGAATCTCCCAAAGAGCTTTTCTATTTACAGTATCAAATGCCTTTATTAAATCAATGAACACCTGATACAATCCCATGCGCTGTTCTACACATTTCTCTTGTAATTGCCCGGCTGTAAAGGTCATATCTACCGTCACACGACCACTTCTAAAACCACACTGTGACTCAGGTAAAACATCATTAGCAATGTGTTTCAGCATTCTATCAAGCATAATTCGGCATAGCACCTTGCTAACAACTGAAAGCAACGAGATGCCCCGATAATTTCCACAATCATCTTTTGCACCCTTTCCCTTGTATAGCACCACCATTAATGCATTCCGTTAATCCTGTGGCAGTCTGCAACAAGTTTGTCAAGTGCTGCATCATATTGCAGCCTGCACACTTGATGATCTCTGCATATAGCGGATCCATACCAGGTGACTTTCCAGAGTTCAGCTTATAGACAGCTGCTTTAACCTTCGAGAGGGAGGGAACATCTGCTAAGATATCCTGGACCGGGTTGCAGGGGATAGACTGAACTCCTGTTCAACGTCAGAGTGCCTATTCAGGAGCTCGTCAAAATGCCTCCCTCCATCTATGAAGAATATTGGAAGGATCTCGAATATAATATATATATATATATATATATATATATATATATATATATTCTGTGTGTGTGTGTGTGTGTGTGTAGATAGATAGATAGATAGGTAGATAGATAGATAGATAAAAGAGTATGAAAACACACAATATTGTTAAAATGAATATATGTTATATCATTTTCATAGCTAATATTGAACAATATTTCGATTTATAAAAAATTATCATCAGAGCAGGTTTTTAATCCAGACTCATCGAGTGAGAAGCAGAAAATAATTTTAATTCAAATCGGATTTTTTGCTTCTCTCTTGGTAAGTCTGGATTAAAAACCTGCTCTGATGATGATTTTTTATAAATCGAAATATTGTTCAATATTAGCTATGAAAATGATATAAAATATATTCATTTTAACAATATTGTGTGTTTTCATACCCTTTTATCTATACATATACCGTCGGATTCATTTCCTTACTCTTAACACACACACACACACACACACACACATATATATATATATATATATATATATATATATATATATATATATATATATATATACATATACATATATATACATATATACATATGCATATACACACGCACATTAACGCGAGAGCACAGAAATACCTGGGCTGGTATCCAGGCGCGTAATAGTCTAAATAACCCCCACTGCCTTGTGGTTATCCTCTGGATAGGAAAAGGCTAAGGGAGAAAACCCTGACAGAAATCACGGCTTGGACTCCGTTAGGCAGTTCAGTGTGTAAAATACTAACTGGCAACTCCTGCAGCCAAACTGACGCCGAATGTAGTGGTTCACCATTCCTTCGGATCACGCCAGCAAGGCAGAGAGGGGGACCCTGTCACTTGGGCAACCCAGGGCCTCCATACATCTTGCCCAGGATCTTTTTTTTTTTTTTGTGCCCTGGAGGGGAAACTCTTTCTACACTGTGCTGTGGGCACAGCACGGGAGGTCAGCAGTTACCGGTTATAAGCCCTTTCTCGTTTGGCGTAGAGTTGGGCGCCAGGGGCGACCTCCGTCGGTGGGAGAGATGTCTTCATCTCACTGGACAGCTACCGCCCGCCTCAAGCTGGGCAGCCCTCAGCCAATTAGGTGCTGTCCCGCCACAACCTGCCTGCTTCATTGGGTGCATGTAGCTAAGGGATTTATCCTAACAAGCGGGTTGCAAACATATGCACCAAACAAAACGAACAAAACTAAGACTCTTGCATTACGCCTCGGATGCTGGAATGTTAGGACAATGACACCCGGACAAACTGACAACGATAAAATGGATATAAGAGATGCACGCAAAACTGCAGTCATTAATAAAGAACTCTTGAAGAGACAAGTTGACATTTCTACTCTTCAAGAAACCCGACTTCTCTCGTCAGGCTCATTGAAAGAAAGAGACTACATCTTTTTCTGGCAAGGGAAACCTCCTGGTGAAACCAGAGAGCATGGAGTTGGCTTTGCAGTCAGGAACACTTTACTGGGAGCAATAGTACCACCTACAGGTGGTTCAGAGAGAATTTTGACCCTCCGCCTGAACTCTTCAATAGGACCTGTCCACCTGGTTAGTGTATACGCCCCAACACTTAGCGCCCCTCAAGAAACAAAGGACAAATTTTATGATGAGCTTGAGTTGATTATAAAAAAACATCCCCAAACAAGATCAACTTTATCTTCTTGGTGACTTTAATGCAAGAGTTGGTGCTGACCATGACTCCTGGCCATCTTGCTTGGGTTATCATGGCATTGGTAGAAGTAATGAGAATGGACAACGTCTCCTTGAGTTCTGCACATACCACAATCTATGCATCACCAACTCTTATTTTCAATCCAAACCGCGTCACAAAGTTTCCTGGAGACACCCACGATCTGGCCACTGGCACCAGTTGGACCTGATCATAACACGGCGTTCCGACCTCAAAAGTGTCCTCGAAACCCGTACCTTTCACAGCACAGACTGTGACTCGGACCACTCCCTCGTCTGCTGTAGAGTGAAACTGCAAATGAAAAATTTCCACAGAGTCAAATTAAATGGACGCCCTCGTGTCGATAGTGCCAAAGCAGCTGACCCAACCAAAGCTGCTGCCTTCCTCTGTGCCCTAGAGGAGTCTCTCCACCACCTACCACAGTGTTGCTCTGCCCAGCAATATTGGGATGGCCTTCGGACCACCATCCATAACACAGCCCTGGCAGTTTTTGGCCAAAGAGTACGATAGGTCAAAAATGATGGTTTCAGATCCCTC
>CM042139.1:41945890-42053820 GCA_023376005.1 Doryteuthis pealeii | reverse complement strand
GAGAGATAGAGAGAACGCATTAGACACATAAATTCCAGAGTTGAACCTAAATTTACCTATTAATAAACGAGTCACTGACGATTCATGTTAAGGAGAGTATAACTTCAACAGTCAGTTTCATAACAGAAATAAAAAAATCAAAAAAGAAGGACAGTTCATTTTACAATAACCTTCTTGTGAAAGAAAACGGGGCCGAGGGGTACCATGATCACGCATATGAAGATTTACATGAAAACAGGCCAACATTTAACAAAACTTTAGTGTTATTCCGTAGTTTATGGTACTGTTTGTTTTTTTTTTTTTTTTATGTATTATTCTAAATATAGATACAAATACAGAAAAGTAGTATTAAACAAGCTATAGTAGTTTAGTACAAATAGGTGTTTATTATGAGAGTATATGTTGGTTAATTGTATCATTGTTTTTTTTTTTTTTTGTTGTTTTGATTTTTACAATATAACTAAAAATGTTTACTATATGTTATAGTGTTAGTATCATCAAGCTTATTCGGGACAATCAGGGAAAAATAACTTTTAACAAATTATGTTAGCATATAATATATTATTACGTTGTATAACAAATATATTTTACTTTAAGAATATTCAGTAGTATTTACTATGTTCTGAGAATATATATCTTTTTAATTAAGATTAAGAGATTATTATGAATTTCGAGTTTACTATGTGCTTGCACAATAGAATATAGAATATTTAAAGATTAAATTCTTATAAAATAGAAGATAAAATAATGAGAATGTGGAACATCGTATTAATCTTGAAAAATAGTCTTCCTATTAAATGAAAACTGATTTATATAAGCTTGTGAGATGCGTGAATTCGTTCACAAAACACTTAGCTGAGATTGCGTTTTGTATAACATCTCGCTATCTTTACAAATCTACTGTGGGTCGAGAGAGCAAAGATAATTGGCACCATAATTTAAAGAGACGCATTCGAATACTGGTGTTAGAATTTTATGGGAAGCTACCTGTAAGTTTTTCTTAGCAAAGAAATCGTTTTAATTCTTTAAAATATTGTCTTACCGATCATTTAGGTCCTTTTTGTTTTTTATTTTTCAATAAGAATAAAGAGAGTATCTATCGTCAGGGGCTACTTGTTGGGTTGTATAAATTGCATTAGATAGTCATATAGAATAAAATTTACACCTATCATATATACACATTGACCACTGGGAATTTTTAAGTTGTGATTGTAAAACAAGTAGGCCAACGGAGTCTTTGGTATAACTCAAGTTTTAGATACTAAATTTATTATTGAGCATACAACTTAAAAATGAAAAACTTATTTTTTAAATATCTATCGCAATATAAAAAATATTATAGAGCATATCTCATTAGACAAATACATATATTCTATTATTTATGAGTTTTAAAGAAGATGAATTATCATTTTAATTTAAATCACTTTTTGAGTGAGTATATAATCAGAATTTATTTTTTAATTTTTCTCTATTATTAATATAATCTCTTCCTCGGATACTGATTCTTTCAAAAGAAATGTAAAAATTAGGGACTACTACTCAATATTTTATTTTTTTGCATGATTCATATTATCAACAATTGGTTTTTTTTAGGTAATCTGATCTGTGCCGGTATAAGGTGCAAGAGCTAATCGGTAGGTGTACGAACCAATCTGCACACATCACTACATATAATACTAAAATACATTCTACTCTGTATATCTATGTATGGATTAGCTTGTATGTATGTAGGACTATAGAGATAAAAAGTACGAGATATCAAATAACACACTACCTATACATATCGGGTCATCTAGTATTGTTCGTGGCTGAGTAACACCCGCACTCGTTAGGTCGACCAGATATCGCACGTAACAAGAATATAAAAAAAGAGACCTCACGATTGACCTGGCCAAGTGTAAAGATACAAACAAACATTAATACACTTAAGGTGATATGGGAAACATATCTTAGATCATCAAACGCCTGTACTCCTGTGAAAGGGGAGGGGGAGAAAACCGTAGAAGGCGACACTGTGAATGGAGAGAAGACGACGGTTTGACAAACTCTCTATATAAAACAAAGAAATTTATTTTCACGCACAACAATAAAATAAATACAAGAAATAATAGAGTATAAAAAAACTTAATCTTATACTAATTTTGTGGATGACTGAGGAACAATGTGTATATGTAGATAATTTAGCAGAAGAACATGTGGCGCAGAGCAATTAACCAACACAATAGAGCGATCTTCTGAATAATCTTAAAACAACCGTGATTCACATGCATGGAAACATTTCAAACTAATTACTCATCGAATATATTATAATATGTTTCTCCGTTTTTTTTGTCTTTTTTTCGTACTCTCATCTGGTACTATTCACTTTTGATAATTTCGCATAAACAGAGTTTTCTCTTATAAATTAATATTGTGAAGTCTTGCATTATTATTATATCTATTCTTGTCTGGAGATGTGTCTATATATGTTCTTTTTTCGAATATATATATATACATTCTATATTAATCTTTTTTTCTCATCGGTGGAATCCTTATATCCAAAAATGAAATCCACTGGTTTTACAATCTGCCGTTAGCGCCTGTCAAAAATCACGTCCTGTTTCGTATGCTGGAATTCAAAACTGTGTCACTTTCTTGGAACCGATCTCTTGGCGCCAAAATCACAGTGAACTTCTGGGGTCGCAGTGAGGTCAGGACTCTGCTTGTCATAGCAACAAGTTCACCTCGGAGGAGGGGTAGGGGTAACCTTCTCAACGATCGTGCAGGGTGGGATTAAGGAATGTGAACACACAAAGGTTAAGTCAAATTTTGAAAACTGCTCGCCCACCCATTTACAAATTTATCCTTTAAATTGAACCGTTCGTCGGTTTTACCGATATGCGCACTAGTGCACGTACCGATAAGGTGTCACAATATACATATATATACATACGCATAAACATACGTACATATATATAAATATACAAAATGTATACATGCATGCATAGACGTATCATGTTATACTGTTGTGACCGGGGTTTGCAATCTTATAACCACCGATTATTGATTTGCCATGTGTTTGGATATGTTGAAGAAGCCAGGCCTATAGTTAACATTGTCAATGTTGCTTATAGCACTAGCTTCAAAAATCTGTCTAAGTCTCTTGTCATGAATGTAGGCCAACATATATGCATTTTAGAAATCGAAACTATGTTTTGTCATTTAATGCATGTTTAATGCATAAGAGACAATTATTTACGTCGCCTATTCTAATACTACGGTTATGTTCGTAAATGCACTTACCTAAGCTTCTCGATGTTTCTCCAATATACCCTTTGTGGCAGTTATTACATGGTATAATGTATACGCCTGATTTCGATTTTATGTGTTGTGTTGTCGGGAGTTTTTTTTAGTTATGTTGCGTATTGTTTTGGAGGTTAGGTTGACGGTTTTTATGCCTAGGTTATTCAGATTTTTGTATATGGTGTTGTGGGTATTATTGTTAGGTATACAATATGCATTTATCAGGGTGGGAGGTAGATTCATGAGGCATTTCTTTTCTTTACTCATTTTTCCTCATATATATATATATATATATAATATATATATATATATATATATATGTGTATGGATATGCGTATATATATATAATCCAAAAAGTTTATTATACATTGAGCTCTCTGTAGTGATTTAAAGATTCATTGTATTTATACATACTGGATCTTACAATAATAATACAGTGTGTCTTAGAAATCACATATAGAATCATCCCTTACTACCAAGTTTTGGATACCTCACATCTATATATATATATACATATATACATATATATATATACATACACACATATATATATATATATACATACATATGTAGTATATTAAGAAAAATTGAAAAAACACAGGTTTAAATGAGTTGAGTGGTAAGTTTATTGGCCGACGCTGCAGTGTTTCGATCTATTAATAAGATCATCTTCAGGGCATTTGTTGGTAAATGGAAGGTGATAAAAAAGTTTTTATCACAGAATAACGAGAAAAGTTGATAGTTTATCACCTTCCATATACCAACAAATGCCCTGAAGATGATCTAATTAATAGATCGAAACACTGCAGCGTCGGCCGATAAACTTACCACTCAACTCATTTAAACCTGTGTTTTTTCAATTTTTCTTAATATACTACATACCGTCGGATTCACTTCCTTTTCTTCACATATACATATATATATATATATACATATATGTGGAGAAAGGTAGACAAACACGGGATGTTATGGAAAATGGATGTTTATTGTCGACGATGCAACATTTCGGGCTGTTAGACCATCTTCAGGACTTGGATATAGTTCTTGCTTCAATGATGGACATTCTCAAAATGGTGAAACAGGAGGTCGTCAGTAGTAGGAGGGTGGTTGGGGGTGGTAGTGGATTATCTTCTCTCTAGATGGGGAGTGTCACAGAATGGTCATGGTACCACAGGTGTAGGCTTGTGTATACTGGATTGTAAGGATTGGTTAAGAGTATATGTATATGTGTGTCTATTTATTTATTGATATTTTTTTTTGTTTTAATCTTATATACTATGTGTGTGGGGGAAAGTATTGGGGAACTGGGTTCATCATTAAGTTACAATTTGTGGCTGGTGTGTGTGAGTTTTTTTGTTGTTGTTGTTGGGGTTTTTTTTGTAAAAAAATGGTAAGATTTGTTAAAATTGTGAGTATATGTTTAATGTTATATATTATCATTATTATTATTTGCTCCTTTTGAGTTTTCACATCAGCATTAGCTGATGGTCTTTCACTGGAGTCTGAGTGACAACAAGTCTCCTCAGGTCTCCAGAACTCTTCTGAGTATTCTGGCAGATTGCAGCAGTGCAGTGTTCTGAATGGTTTCAATCCTCCCTCTGATTTCCAAACTTTCCAAACCCTTTTCCAATCCTTTTGGGACTGTTCCAAGTGCACCAACTACAATTGGTATCACTTTGACTTTCATATTCCATAACTTTTTCAGTTCTCTGGCAAGGTCCAGATATTTGTCCATTTTTTCATTTTCCTTTAGCTTCACCCTGTGATCTTCTGGCACTGCAAAATCCACCTGTTGGCAAGTTCTTTCTCTTTTGTTAATCAACACTAGGTCTGGTCTTCTTGCTGGGATAAGGTGATCCGTTTTTATTTCAAAGTCCCAGAGAATTTTATGCGTTTCGTTCTCAAGAACAGATTCTGGTTTATGCATATACTATTTTGTTGTATGGTCAAAATTTAATTTTTTGCATAATTCCCAGTGGATCACCTTCCGAACCCAGTCGTGTCTAGTTTTGTATTCTCGTTGTGCTAGTTTGCTACATTCGCAGAGTATATGGTTTACAGTCTCATCTCTATTACCACAAAGTCTACATTTACTATTTTGTTGGGTCTTATCAATTTTCGCTTTTATATAGTTTGTCCTTATGGCATTATTTTGTGCAGCAATTATTAATGATTCTGTTTCCCTTTTGAGGTTTCCTTTTCTTAACTATGTCCAAGTCTTTAGATGTGCAACTTCTTCTATTTGTCGTTTGAAGCGTCCATATAATTGTTTTTCTTCCCATTTTTGTTTTTTAGTCTTTGTCGTTTTTCTGTTTGTCCATCTGTTGTTTCTACTATTGTTGGCCGCCATAAGTAGTTTGTCTTTGCTCTTTCTTATGTAATCTTCAAGTTGTTGGATTGTGGTTTCTACGCATTCCTCTATGTTGACAAGTCCTCTTCCTCCTTCCTTTCTTGACACATATAATCTATCTCTATCATATCTAGGGTGGAGAGCCTTGTGCATGGTCATTAATTTTCTCGTCCTTTGGTCAATCTGTCTGAGTTCTTCTTTTGTCCATTTTAAGAATGGTCCTGAGTATCTTATAATGGGGACAGCCCATGTATTAATTCCTTTGATCAGATTTCTGCTGTTAAGTTTCGTTTCTAGAAGTTTTCTAGTTCTGAGATATTCTTTTTTAACTTTTCCTTTCATTTCTGCTTGCATGATATTGTCCGCTTCTAAAATCCCTAAGTATTTGTAGCCTTCATTTTCATCAAGAGATTTTATTGTTTCCTGATTTGGCAGTTGTATTCCATTCATTAATTTTCTTTCACCCCGTTTTATTACAAGCATAGCACATTTTTCGATTCCAAATTCCATCCCTATATCCTGGCTATATATTCTAATAGTTTGTACTAGGCTCTCCAATTCTTTTTCATTTTTTGCAAAAATGTTAATGTCATCCATGTACATCATGTGGTTTATCTTTTCTTGTGAGTTACTAAATTTGTATCCCCCTGTACATTTTTAAGTATATGATTAAGCGGCATCATTGCTATAATAAATAGTAGTGGTGATAATGAGTCTCTTTGGAAGATACCTCTTTGGATTTTTACTTCTGCCAGGGACTGTTTTCCAGCTTTTAAATGAACTTGCCAGTTTTCCATGGCTTTTTTAATGAAGTTTATAATGTTGTTGGAAATTTTGTACATTTGTAGGCATTCTAAAATCCAGGTATGTGGGACCAAGTCATAGGCTTTTCTGTAATCGATCCAGGCCATTGCAATATTTTTCCGTTTATTTTTTACTTCTTTAAGAATGTATTGGTCTATATAGAGTAAATCGTGGGTTCCTCTTTTTCCCTTGCGACATCCTTTCTGTTCTTCCGGGAGAAGTTTCCGCCAATTGAGTGAAAAGTATACTTCTTCTTTTATAACAGCAGTTAGAATTTTTCACATCATGGGTAGACAAGTTATTGGTCTATAATTGCTGGGGACATTTCCTTTTTGTGGGTCTTTCTGGATTAGTGTAGTTATCCCTTTTGTCATACATTTGGGTGCTTCCGTTTCTTGTAGGCATCTGTTCAGTTGCTGGACCATTCTTTTGTGGATAGACGTAAATTTTTTGAACCAGAATCCGTGCATTCCATCATGGCCTGGTGTTTTCCAATTTGCTACTTTCTTGAGTACTGATTTTAGCGTAATTATATGTACACTCGCTTCAGGCCCTTCCTCAATTTCCATCAGTTCATTCTTAATATCACTTATCCATTTTGACTGCTTATTATGTTCTTTCCTCATCCATATATCACTCCAAAATTTTTCTGCTTCTGTTGCATTTGGGTGTTCACTAATGTTTGTTTTCGCTCCCTTAATTTGTTCATAAAATCTCTTTTCATTGTTTTGGAAGGTCCTATTTTGTTTGTATTGTTTAGTTCTTTCTCGCTACCTTTTGAGTCTTCCTTCTATAGCCGATATCTTTTGATTTACTTCTTCCAACCTAATTTGCTGTTGTCTTTTAACCTTTTTTATTACATGTGTATTTGTATTTCTGTTTAAAGTATTTGTTTGTTGTCGTAGTTTTTTTATTTGTTCTTCCAATCTGAACTCCCATCTAGCCTTTGCGTTTCTATTTAACTCTCTGTTTGTATTAGTGTTTTGAAGGGGTGCATGAATTCTATCGCAGGCTAGTTTTGCTCCTGTATAGATAAGGTTGTTGAGTTCAGTGATATTGTTTGTTGGGATGTTCACTAATATTTTGTTTATTTTTTTCGTTTCTTTTTTTACTTTATTCCACTCTATGTTTCTTAGGGATGGTAATGTACTCTTGTTGTCATATATGACTTGTTGTATAAGTTCTATAGCCATTCTCTGTTCTGGTGTTAATTCCTGTGTTGTAAAGGTAGGTTGTACAAAGTTTTGGTTGCCAGTGTGTTGTTCATTTTGTTTAGTTGATTCCTGATAGATTTGTATTCCTTGATTTTCCTGTCCACATATCTCTATTATCTCGAGATCAGAGAATAATTTTTTATTCAGGATCATTCTTGCTTGGTCTGCCAGTCTTTGGCTGGTTGTGCTGAAATTTTTGTTGTCATTCCAAATCTGAAGCATTCTTTTTCTATAGCCTCTCTGTGCTGTGTTGCTCTTAAAATAACAATGGAGTATTTGTGTGTTATTTTCTCTAGTCCACACTTTTCTTTGTCTCTCGGCTGGTATCTCACTGGGTCGTCTCTCGCTGGTATCTCACTGGGTCGTCTCTCGGCTGGTATCTCACTGGTCGTCTATCGGCTATCGGCTACCACCTCACTGGGTCGTCTATCGGCTGTATCTCACTGGGTCGTCTATCGGCTACCACCTCACTGGGTCGTCTCTCGGCTGTATCTCACTGGGTCGTCTATCGGCTACCACCTCACTGGGTCGTCTATCGGCTACCACTCACTGGGTCGTCTACGGATCGGCTACACCTCACTGGATCGTCTATCGGCTACCACCTCACTGGGTCGTCTATCGGCTGAGCTACCATTTTCCATGTATACCTGGAAGAACAAGAAAAGCAACAGCAGCTTACATGCATATAAGTTTGATCATCTACCCCTGTTTTATACAATGGGTGTACTGATCATTTATTCGTTCCGGGAATGATTCATCTGTTGTTGAGTATCTGAAATGAAAAGTTGAGCCAACATTTGCAGGATGCAAACTGGCCATCAAGGGAGCACCTGCCCATCATGTCCCACAGACCCGAAGTCTGCGTTCCACGGCTGATATATTTTAATTCAGACATTTTTAATTTTATTAATAATAATAGTGGTGATGTTATTATTATTATTGTTATTATTATGTATCATGTATATTGTAATATACACATATCTTTATCTATTTTGATTTATCTATCTTTAATCTGTTAATACTATCTGTGTCTGTCTGTTTATCTGTAATCTGTTAATATCTGTCTGTCTGTTTATTCATCTATTTATTTTTGGTCTGTTAATATTTATCTGTGTCTATCTATCCATTTGTCTATCTAACTATTTGTCTTGAAAGTGTTCATGTTTATCAATCTATCTTTAATATGTTATTATCTATATGTCTGTCTATCTAACTTTAATCTATCTATCCATCTATCTATCTATTTTCATTCTGTTAGTATCTATCTTTCTGTATATTTGTCTATATATCTATCTTGAATATGTTCATATCTATCTATTTATCTGTCTGTCTTTAATGTTTTATTGTCTATCTGTCTATCTTTCAATCTATCTTTAATCTATCTATCTATCTTTAATCAGTTAATATCTATCTATCTATCTATCTATCTATCTATCTATTGTCTGTCTGTCTGTAGTCTGTTAATATCTATCTATTTATCTGTCTGTAGTCTGTCTACCTGTCCATATATCTGTGTTTAATCTGTTATTATCTATCTATCTGTGAGTCCATCTATCTGTCTTTAATCTTTTAATATATCTATCTATCTATCTATCTATCTATCTATCTATCTATCTATCCGTCTTTAATCTGTTAATCTCTGTCTATCTATCTGTCCATCTGTCTGTATTTGTTCTGTTAATGTTGATCTATCTATCAGTCCCTCAATCTATCTTCGATTTGTTAATATTTATCTATCTATCCATCCATCTATCTTTAATCTGACAATATCTATCTATCTGTCTGTCCATCTATCTTTAATCTGTTGATATCTATCTGATATATCCGGGTTAAGGGATATATCCTGAAGTTCGTATTTGGTATATTATCGCAGTAGTAATTGGTACATCCGTCGGTCGAGGTGTCGAGTGAGTTAGCTTGTAAGGCATAAGGTTTTATTTTCCCAGTACCCCACTCGTACCGAGTCAGGCACGAAGGCCCTATTTACGTGGGACCACCCACAAGCCGAGACTCATAGGTGGCAGGTGGAAAAATTGCGTCGATTCCGTCGGCATTCCCCCTCAAGGGGGTCGCCTCAGGCGCTGGGCAATAAACACATCCCTGCCCCTTTAAGTCAAGGGGGCAGGTATTGCCTGGAGGGATGGCCCTCTGGGATCGACACTATTAATTTACAATCTCACCGGTCCAGTGGCCGAAGCGCACTGGACCCCCGCCTGAGCGGGTAAGGCATAAGGTACTTGGACCAACACAGTGTCGACTATTTGTACATGAATTGTCCAATCAGATTATAGTGAGGGGGTACCCAGGTATTTACATATTCATTATATCACTATATATCCTAAATCTGTCAATATCTGTGTCTATATATCCGACTATCTATTTTTACTCTGTTAATATCTATTTGTCTACCTATCTAACTATCTGTCTATCTTTGATCTGTGAATATCTATCTATCTATCTATCCATCCGTGTGTCTATCATGAATATGTTCATAGCTATGTGTCTATCTGTCAGTAATGTGTTATTATCTATCTATCTATCCATACATCATTCTACCTATTTTTTATTATTATTATAATCTGTTAATGTCTATCTTTTTATCTATTTATATATCATTCATCAATATGTTCATACCTATCTATCTATCTTTAATGTATTATTATCTATCTATCAGTTTGTCGATCTATCTTTAGTCAATCTGTGTCTATCTTTAATCTGTTAATATCTATCTCTCTATCTATCCGTTTTCCTTTATTCTGGTAATATCTATCTTTCTATCTATCTATCTATCTATCTTTAATCTGTTAATATCTATCTTTCTATCTATCTTGAGTATATTCATATCTATCTATCTATTTATCTTTAGTCTGTTTATCTCTCTGTGTTAATGGCAGTCCCATAATTTTGCTGACAACAAATTTGGCTTTCCGTGTCTTTACAAAGAAGTTGATTCGCACCGTGCGCTCAAGGACGTACAGACAACACCGTAGTTCAAAAATAGTTCTTTATTTTTTCATACAGTGAATGCCGTGAAAACTTTGCTGGCACATTAAAGGGACCAATATATTAGTGGTTCTAAGAATTGCGGTTTCAAAAATACCGCCAAAGTTGCTCACAATCGGACTATCTCAACGGAAAGAAAGATTTTTGCCAGCACTCTTTTAGACTAGACAATACCAAAATTCCTACTCAGTTCAAGACTTTATCTTTTATTTAAAACCCTTTTTTATTTCACTGCACAAACAGCAGAGAGTTACTCATCATAAAACACAAAGGCAAAATAAGCACTCCAAACAATCTCAGAAAATGCACTTACACATATAATATAACCCGTCGGCCGCTCCCGAGCTAAAGGGCTCACAGAATCTCCGAAATTGGCCGTCAAGATCGGATTTTCTGCATCAACCAAGGATTGCAGGGTCTCTATATTTGCGGGAAGTCTAGCCGAATGCCCCACGTTGTGCTAAGATCTCAAACGACTAGAAATCTGCTATAGAACTGATCTCCGAGGTTTAATGGCAGCCGATTGGTCACATACAAAAAAAGAATAACGAATCTTTTTCTTCTTAAAAAAATCAACAACATTTATATTCAAAAATACAGGAATACAAATAATTACTTCTCAAGGTTTGTGGGAGTGATGTGCCCGTAATTAAATACTTCTGGTCTTCTGCAAAGTATTGTGCAAAACAGTTCGTAAGTTGACTAAGTTTTCAAAATGGTCTTAGCTGAAGTCAGTTACTCTCGGCTCTCAGTATTGCGTTAATCTTGTCAGCTCAAGCGATCACAACTTCATCTGCCCGTTTGGCCTCATCTGCCCATTCGGCCTCTTCTGCTTCTCAAGCCAAAAACGTCTGAGTTAAATAATACTCCGATCGGAACAATTTTATTTCCTAACTGGAGTGTTACTTGAATCTGTGTTTAACGGCACAGGTTTCTCTTCGGGGGTAGTCCGAGAATTTACAACTGGAGTAGGTGCACCAGCATGGTGTACCATGATTTTATTGGTTTGATTTTTCATTCGGAGACGTCTCTGTTTTTCACAGTACTGCTGCCATGTATCCTCATTAAGACCACAGTTGAAATAATTTGTAATGTCAGCACCTGGTTTTCTCCATGGTTTGTCTTCAGCTTGTGAACTATTAAATCATAATCATATGTTGGGATTCCATTGTTCAAACCTACAGCTTCAAGGTCAATTTCTTTGCCTTGGGTCTTATTTCACCAGTTCCACCCGATGATGAGGATTTATTGTAATCGGTACCTTGCTTGACTATTCGTGGTGTTTCATAAACGGCGGGTCCTGTCTTAATGTCACCAATAGTGACCTGCACAAAGTCATCAACATCTTTTCTGTCATCGTCATTTTCTCCACTCAATTCACCAGCCTCCTCATCATTTGGGTCCTTTTTTACTGGAGTAGTGTCAATGTCCTTAGTTGGAGTAGATGATTTCTCTTCTTGGGTAGTGGACAGAAAGGTAAAGCTCACCTTCGTTGGGATAATTGGATTTACGCTCTTCCTCCGATTCATCATTGGTTGCAGGTTCGGGGGAACTTTACATGTCACCACTCCGCAGGTAAACCCCATAGCATCGCCAGAGTCTTCTCGCAGTTCAGCCCTCCCAACAATGCTCCAACCTAGGTCCGTCTCCACTCCGAATGGCTCGCTATCCTTTCCAACAACACAATTTATTGGAGCCAGAGCACGGGGACAATCATATCCAATCAGTAACCCAACCTCACAGTCCATAAGGGGGTGCACCAGGTGTACAATGTCTTTTAAGTGGGGCCACTTCTTGGCGGTTTCGGTGGTCGGAATATGGGACCGTTCCACTGGAATAAACTTTCTAGAGAAGACATTCCTCAGTAGTATTCTCTCTGGCGAGCGGTATCCACGCACCATTAAGGTGTTCAGTCTTCGGCTGCTGATTTTTTTGTTCCTTTCCGTCATGGTTGTTAACCTCAGGTTGATGGGCTGGGATTCTTTACACATGTCTTCTCGTGACCTGTAGAGCATCTCCAGGGTGTCCTTCAAGACAAACGTGGAGTCTGACATAGTATCAAGCATAGCATATGTCAGATGTTCCCTCTGTGGTTCAGACTCCGAAGACAACCATACTGGTACAATCATAGAAGAGCTGTGTTGAGTACCTGTCTTTGTATTTAATACTCCTTGACAGCATGCTTCATTGTAATCTCCTTCCATCTGTTGTGGTTCTTTTGGGTTTGGGTCCTGCGTAGACTCTGGCAACATGCCTGGTTTCTCATCCCTCTTTCGATGAAGACAAGTAGGGTGTCGTTGTTTACAGTGCTGACAAACACTTCTCTTAGGGCACTGCTTAGCCATATGGCCCTTTTCCAGGCATCCAAAACACAGCCCGCTCTCCTGGATGAATACTCTCTTTTCTTCACAATCCTTGCTTGAGAATGTCCAGCAATCATGTAGGGTGTGGCCTTTTCGCTGGCAGAATTGGCATAGTTTGCCATCAGCCTGGGTGCCGGCCAGAAAAACATTTGCACCAAACTTCCTCTTCTGCATTCTCGCATCAACTTCTGGAACACACTGATAGGCAGCCAGTGATATGTTTGGGTCGCACGCAATGTTCGCCTCTTCAGCCAGAAAATCTGCAAATTCAGAAAAAGGGGGGTACCTTCCGCGGCTGGTTCTAGCCTTTGCTGCTATGCGCCCCCAGCGATTTGTGATCCACTCTGGTAGCTTCACCAGGACTTTCCTAATCTCGCGACTGTCATTCAGGATGGATAAGTCTGCGTTATCCTCCATCGCCACTTTGCACTGCAGTGCGAAATCTGCAAGTTTTCGCAGTCCCTTACAGTCCTTGTTTTGGATCTTCTGCCAGGAGTCCAATTTTGTTCGGAAGGCCTCCGCTATCATGAATGGACATCCATACCGTTCTGCCAGAACTTCCCTTACTCTATTATAGGCAGTTTCTGATTTTAGCAGGAAATACCCCCTGACAGCTTCTCGAGCTGGTCCACCGAGGTATCGCTTGAGGTAGTGGATTTTTTCCTGGGGAGATATATCTTTAGATCCTATCAGGGCGGTGAAGGAGGCAATCCAATCTGGGTATTCCAGTGGGTCCCCATAGAAAACGTCAGGCTCGGGGGCAGGGAGTCTACTTAAAGACATTGACGTGGTATAGGCTCGTATAAGTTCCGCCAAATCGTCCCTTTCCAGGCCACTGCGGAAGCCATCCCCTTTTGCTAGTGATAGAGGCCTCTCTATCTTCACTCTGGATGTTTTGGAGACTCCTGATATTGACGGTCCTGGGGATGTACCTCTTAGACTCTGGTGCCTACTGGCGTTCAACTGGCTTACTGCTCCTGACCTGTTGTATGTGTCCAGTTCCTGCCTAGCCATCCTTGCCCAATTCTCTGAATCTTTCCACTTCTGCTCCGAGGACAAGCTCCCTTCCTTGTGTTTCACAAACATTTGTAGATTTGTTTGGTCCTGCGTCGCTTCACTTTTCCTTGACGAGGGCCTAGAGGCGGATGAACTAGATGCAGATGAGGGAAGGGACGAAATTTCAGACACAGAGTCAGGTGCCACATAAATTTCGGACTCTTTTATGTCGAATTCTACTCGGTTGATGGCTTGACGGACCTTGCAAACCAACTCCTTTTTTCTTTCGCTGGTCTGTTTCACCTCCTCTATTATGCTCGTTTCCAAGTCCTCGCCTGCCAGATCCTGAAGGCAGTTGAATGTGGAGACCATCGCTGCACTTCCTTCCTCTAGACATTTCTGCATTTTTTGGAGTTCAGTGACTGGCTGTGTCTTCAAGTCCCTTTTTGAAATTTGTCGCATCAGCAGATGTAACGCGCTCCGCTTTCTATATGTATTCCTCTCATATCTCATCATCTCATGTTCTCTGGCCTTCAGGGTTAGCTTTCTTTCCCTGTCCGACCTTTCGTTCGACCGGGCTACTGAAGGAGTTTTTTCCAAGTTTGTTTCCATATAAGCGATATCTTCGTCGCAGACGCTCGTTTTTTCTCCGTCTTCTGATGGAGGAGTTCGCTTACTTTGTGGAATCTCCATAACCTTGCCGGCACAACTTTAACGGGACAGTGGGAGGGAAGAAACAAACACATACTAAAGGGGTGTCTCCTAATTTTTTTGAACTGGGTGACCGTCTCTCCGCCTGACACTGAGTGTGAGAAAGGGAAATCTTCAATCAGTTCACCTTCCCTTCCCTTCTAGTAGTCGCACACAATGTTAGAGGTGGGCTAATACCTTTCGCCTTTTATTTTCTTTAGCAAGATGACTTCTTTCTTTCTTTCTTCTTTTCTTTTTTACGTCCGTTTCATAGACTTAAATTTTTTACGGCTTTTCAGGGTTTTTTGCTTTTTTGATGTCAAATGTTCTCAAAAAATTTCGACTTTCGTCTTACTCAAAGTTTTTGACTTTGTTCTTGGTTTTGGAAAAGCAAAGTCTCCGCTGTACCAAAGCTTTCACTTTTATGTGAAAAAGTCTTCTGTTTTTTCTCCGTGAAAAAACGTCTTTAATTTTTAAATTTTAAAGTTTCCACTGTGTGAAAATGTTTTGTTTTTTTTCTTTGAAAAATAAGTTTTTTTACTAATTTTTCTGTACCAAGTGAAAAAACGTTTTTCGCCAAAGTTCTCACTGTTATGAAAACGTTCTTCTGTTTTTTCTCTGTGAAAAAACGTCTTTAACTTTTCTTTAGAAAAGCCCAAAGTTTTCACTGTTAATGGCAGTCCCACAATTTTGCTGACAACAAATTTGGCTTTCCGTGTCTTTACAAAGAAGTTGCTTCGCACCGTGCGCTCAAGGACGTACAGACAACACCGTAGTTCAAAAATAGTTCTTTATTTTTTCATACAGTGAATGCCGTGAAAACTTTGCTGGCACTTAGGGACTTGCACATTAAAGGGACCAATATCTTAGTGGTTCTAAGAATTGCGGTTTCAAAAATACTGCCAAAGTTGCTCACAATCGGAGCCTCAAAAAGCTTGACTTGCTCAAATGACCATCTCAACGGAAAGAAAGATTTTTGCCAGCACTCTTTTAGACTAGACAATACCAAAATTCCTACTCAGTCCAAGACTTTATCTTTTATTTAAAACCCTTTTTTATTTCACTGCACAAACAGCAGAGAGTTACTCATCATAAAACACAAAGGCAAAATAAACACTCCAAACAATCTCAGAAAATGCACTTACACATATAATAGGGGTTATTAAAACCCAAGAACTATTTTTTATAAGGTAACCATTTTTACCAGGAGGGTGATCAGGGTCAAGGGGTACTTTATTTGGGATTGGAGGAGGGAGTGGGAAAGGGAGGCCTAAAAACCGGACATGATGCCAATGACAAGGTAAAATTTGTTTACTGCTGGAATCAGCCTAAAACAGTGACAGCTACACTCTGTCTATATTTAATATGTCTCTTGTCTATCTATGTTTCATGTGTTATTGTTTATCTATCTACCTGTCTATCTGTCTGTCTATAATCTATCTATCTAACTTTAGTGTGTTCATATCTATTAATCTATCCATCTGTCTTTAATCTATCTGTCTATGTATCTTTGATGCGTTCATGTCTGTTTGTCTATCTATGTGTCTTTAATATGTTCATATCCAATTATCTATTTATCTATATTATCTATCTATTTTTAATGTGTTCAATTCTGTCTATCTGTTTATCTGTCTGTGTTGAGTATGTTCATATCTGTTTCTCTATGTGATGAATGGTGGATCTTTTTCTTAATATGTGTGTGAGTGTGTGTGAGGTGGGTATGGGGAGTGTGTTGGGGAAGGTGGATTATTATTAACATTGTTATTGTTATGTGTGTGTTTTGTATTGTTGTTATTGTTAAATTTATGCTAAGTATTGTCTTGTTATCTGTTTGGTCTGTAGCTGTTTATGATGGTTTTACCTAGGTGTGAGGAAATATCGAAGAAACCGGATCTAGAATGAATGTTACGTATGTTGCTAATGGCACTGGCTTCAAATATTTGTCGTAATCTTTTGTTGTGGATATATGCGATCATGGATGCATTGCTGAAATTAAACTTATGTTGTGTTTTGGATATGTGTTTGAATAAACAGTTGTTGCTGTCGCCCAATTTTATGTTGCGTTTGTGCTCGTATATGCGTTTTTTTTTTAAATTTCTGGAGGTTTCACCTATGTATTTCTTGTGGCAGTCTGCACAAGGAATCATGTATACGCCAGCTTCTGATTTTACTTGTTGTCGAGAGTTTTTGTTTAGTATGTTGTGTATTGTTTTGGATGCTAGACTGACTGTCTTTATGCCTAGATTGTTAAGATTTTTGCTGATGTTGCTGTTGGTGTGGTTATTAGGTAGAATTATGTATCTGTGTGGGGAGTTGGACTGGGTGGGGTTCTGGAATTCGTTTCTGTTGTGGATCTTGAGAGCTTTGGCCTTGGCGTTTTGTATAAAGGATGTGGGATATTGGAGGTTTCGGAAGGTGTTCGTTGTGCGTGAATTCATCATCTAAATGTTTGGGTGTGCAGATGCGGAGGGCTCTGAGGTGAAAACCTATTATAATGCCTCTTTTGGTGTGGGTATGTGATCATTTTTGGCAGTGGGTTTGTGGTGGACTTTGAATTCTAATGCGTTGTTGTTTTTTATGAGTAAGATGTCTAAGAAAGGTAGGGAGTTATTAGATTCTAGTTTGTGTGTGAATTGTATGGTAGGTTCAATGTTGTTCAGTCTGTTTGTGATTTCGGTGATGTTTATTTCGCTCGGGTATATGATTAGTGTGTCGTCAATATATCGGAAGTACTGAGAGTCTTTGGGGATTATGTTTTTAAAAGGTCCTGCTTCTAAAAATTCTAGATATAAACATGCGAGGTGTCCACAAAGTGGTGACCCCATGGGTAAACCAAATTTTTGTTTGTAAAAGATGTTGTTGTGTTGGAAATAGCAATGGGATGTGCATAGTCTACATATTTTGATTATTTTCTGGATAGTGAGGGGACATGTTAGTTGGGTGTTATTTGTGGTGAGATGTTTTTCTAGTCTATTTAGGCATTTGTCTACTGGTATGTTTGTGTAAAGTGATTTTATATCTAGGCTAGCTAAGGATTTGTTCTCCATGCTGGTGTGTGTGATTTTTCTAAGAAGTTCACCTGAGTTTTTTTATGTGGGCATCACTAATTGTGCCTAGAAGAGGGGATAGCGTTTTTGCCAAAAATTTAGCGATCATGTGGGTGACAGCCTATTCCGGATATGATGGGACTAAGAGGTATGTTGGGTTTGTGAGTTTTGGGAAGGCCATAGATTTTGGGGATGGTGGGGTGGTAATTGATTAAGGAAGACCATATTTTGTCTTCTTTAGCAATTAGTTTTTTGTAGGTTTTGTTGAAAGATTAAATGATTTTTGTGATGATGTGTGGGGAGATTATTTCATATGTGTTGTAATCGAGTAGTAGGTCCATGATTTTTTGGTTGTAGGCTGTTGTATCCATAAAAACAGCTCCACCGCCCTTGTTAGAAGGTGTGATGACAATGTCGTTGTTTGATGCAAGGGTTTTTAGGGCCTGGATGTGTCTTCTCGGTAGGGTGTGTTCCACTGTTTGGTGGTTGAGTGAGGCAGTTATTATGCCCCGTATCAACCATATATATTTATAATATGCCTAGACTACGTACTCAGAACATCATTAGATACCATAAAAGAAAAAGGTTTCACACTAAAAAAGGCAAGAAGCAGGCGATATCCCTCACAAACAGTCACAGATGCAGACTATACTGATGATCTTGCACTTCTTGCAGATACACCAGCACAAGCTGAGTCACTGCTACATAGCTTGGAGGAGGCAGCAGAAAATATTGGCCTCTATGTGATCTCCAGTAAAACGGAGTTCATGAGTTTCAAAAAGAAAAGAAACATCTCCACACTCAACGGCATGACTCTCAAGCCAGTAGAACAATTCACGTGCCTAGGTAGTAATATCTCATCCACAGAGAGCGATGTTAATACACAAATAGCAAAGGCATGGTCGACCACAAACAAATTATCAGTCATATGGAGGTCTGATCTCCCAGACAAGCTGAAGTGACAGTTCTTCCAGGCTGTGGTTGTATCAGTGCTGCTATATGGCTGCTATATGGCCGCACCACTTGGACCCTAACGAAGCGTCTTGAGAATAAGCTAGATGGAAACTGCACAAGAATGCTGCGTGCAGGCTTAAACAAGTCGTGGAAGCAGCACCCCACGAAGAGGCAGCTGTACGGTCACTTGCCTCCCATCTCACAAACTATCCGAGTGAGACAGACAATGCATGCAGGACACTGCTGGAGAAGCAAGGACGAGCTCATAAGCGACGTTCTCCTGTGGAAGCCAACACATGGACATGCAGGTGTGGGGCGCCCGGCAAGTACCTACATTGACCAGCTATGCGAGGATGCTATTTGCTCCGCAGAAGACCTCCCAGGTGCAATGAATGATAGGGAAGTTTGGCGAGAGATTGTCATGGATATCCGTGCTGCAAGCGCGACATGATGATATAATAATAATATAATAATATAATATCTTTTCAGCTAGTATATTAGGTCTGAGACCTGTCAGCTGTTCCTTGCAAATATTCATTTTAAATCCACTGAATATTTAATGTCATTCCACAGATTATCCAACCTTGCCTTGAAGGAGTTTAGAGATGGGGCATTCACTACTGATGAAGGTAGTTTATTCCATGTATTCACCACTCTGTAGCTAAAATAATTTTGTCTTGCGTTTGCTTTACAAGATTTTTTAAGGAGTTTTAATTTATGTCCCCTTGTATAGGTATTTTGAGCAATGTTTAGTAGGTCAGAGTTCGCTGAATAGAAACCATGCGTGTATTTGTAGGCTTCGATCATATCCCCTCTCATACGTCGGAAAACCATACTTGGTAGGTCAATGTTCCTAAGTCTTTCTTCATATAAAAGGGATTTTAGATTATTCACTAATTTAGTAGCTCTCCTCTGGACTCCCTCAATGAGCTTTGTGTCCTTGATGAGTCTTGGGCTCCAAACCACATTAGCAAACTCCAAATGAGGTCTCACCAATGCAGTGTACAAATTTTTCAGCATTTCCTCATCCATGTACTCATATGACCTCCGTATCAGCCCCAGTATCTTATTTGCCCTATTCACTTGTATTCCTATGTGCTTGGAAAATTTTAGTTCAGGGTCCACATTCACACCAAGGTCCCTCTCCAACTCTGTATCTCTTAGTATTTCTCTTTCATTAGAGAGATTTTTTCTCATAGAATACTCGTGTTTAGGGTTATTCCTTCCTATATGCAGTACCTTGCATTTAGCTGTGTTGAATCTCATTTGCCAACTATCAGACCAATCTACAAGATTGTTAATGTCAGTTGGAATTCTGTCAGTATCATTTTGATCATTAACAGTGGAATATATCTTTGTGTCATCTGCAAATATCTGTGTGTAGCATTTGATAATTTCCGGGAGGTCATTTATAAAAATAACAAAAAGACATGGTCCAAGAACACTTCCCTGTGGGATTCCACTTGTCACTGGAGCCCATTTTGATTTAGTGTTTTTAATTTTGACACATTGTCTTCTGTTACCCAGGAATTCTTTTATCCAATTCAGAACCTGGCCATTTATCCCATATTTTTGTAGCTTCAATAGCAGCCTTTTGTGAGGTACAGAGTCAAATGCCTTGGCAAAGTCTAGGTAGATGGTGTCCACCGGTGATCCAAGATCTAGAGACTCCGTCCACTTATCCATCACTGCCAAAAGATTTGTACTGCAAGATCTTCCCTTAATGAATCCATGCTGGTTCCCAGAGAAAAGTTTGTTTAATTCCATATGTCTGAATATTTTGTCTTTTATTATAGATTCCAGCAGTTTGCAAATGATACTTGTCAAACTAACTGGTCTATAATTGCATGGATTACTTTTGTTTCCCTTTTTGAATAAAGCTGTTACATTTGCTTCCCTCCAAGATTGAGGTACATACCTCTCAGCAATGCATTTAGTGAAGGCTATACTCAATGGTAGGGATATTTCTTGTATTAATTCCTTTAAAATTAAAGGGTGATGTTCATCTGGTCCTGGAGCTTTGTTCGAATTTAATTTTGCTATCTTTTTGTGTACTTCCTCCTTAGTTACTATTATGTTTCTTAGTTCCTCCTTATATGGTCTTTCGGCAAAGTATGGTAATATTTCGAGGTTTTCAGTGGTGAATACACTAGAAAAGTACTCGTTCAATATATTCGCCTTTTTTTCATCAGATGTAGCTGTGTTTCCATCTGGCCCTAATAAATCGGGGATTTCAAGTCTAGTGTTCATTTTATCATTTGCATATTTAAAAAAAGCTTTTGTTTTTTTTTTTGGCTTCTTTGGCAATTTCCTTTTCAAAATCTATTTTTGCTTTCTTGCATTCCCATTTCAACTGATCCCTTAATTTTGCATAATTTTGATAGTCTTTTCCATCTCTTGTCCTAAGATAATTTTGATATGCTTTCCTTTTTTCATTCATCTTCCTAAATGTTGTTTCATTCATCCATGGTGCTTTTTGTTTCCTACTAATTGTACATTTTCTTTTTGGAATTAATGTTTTGATACAGTTTAGTGTATCTTCCAACTCCTTCCAAGATTCCTCTGCATTAAGATTTATCAGCCTGTTTTCAATTTCTTTATCCTTTAATATCTTCCTCATATCTTCAAATTTACATTTTTGATAGTTGTACTTAATTTCTGTTGCATTATGTTTTTTTGTAACAAATGTAATTGAATTCTATCACATGGTGGTGACTTTTACCTAAAGGTGCTTGGTGTACTAAATCAATTATCATATTTTCTTCATTTGTAAGGATTAGGTCTAATATATTTGGGTTTGGATTGTTTCTAAAATGTGTTGGGTTTTTTTATGTGTTGAAAAAGGAAGGAGTCATGTATAGCTTCCATAAAGTCTGTAGCTTTTCCTGAATATAGAGAAGTCCCATGATCCCAATCAATTTCTGGAAAATTAAAATCTCCAGTTATTAGAACATGGCTCTTATTATTTACAAAGGAAGTAAGGTAATAGTTTAATTTTTTGTTATTTTCGATGCTGCTATTTGGGGATCTATAGATACATCCAATGGTTAGTTTATCAGATGATTCTAATAATATTTCACACCAAACACTTTCATTAAAGTCTGGTGATTGAATTTGTTTTGCTAGATATATTTTCTTAATTAGTATTATTACTCCCCATTGCATAGTTTCATCTTCTAAATTCGAAAAACAATCATATCCATGAAATTGAAACTCACAAGATTGGATGTTTAATTTAATATTTTTTGGAATTATTTCCACCAGGCATATGACATCGGGTTGATTGTCTTTTATCAGTATCTCCAATTCGCCTCTTTTATTAAGTAATGTATCTACATTACTGTAGATACATTTTAATTTGTTTTTGTATTTGTAGTTTAGATGATATATATATATATATATATATATATATATATGTATATATATATTTATATATATATATATATATATATATATATACATATATATATATATAACCGAATTTATATATATATATATATATATATATATATTAACCGAATTTATATATATATATATATATATATATATTAACCGAATTTATATATATATATATATATATATATATATATATATATATATATATATATATATATTCGGTTCGTGGGTGGTCCCGCATTAATAGGACCTTGTGCCTAACCCGTACACGTGGGGTACATGGTAAATATCACATCATACTGAGAAGAGAAAAAAAATCACCTTATAAGAATAGACTCTATTATTATTATTATTATTATTATTATTTATTTAATTTTTTTTTAGTATGATTCTGCTATGTATATTCAGTCTTCCCGCTCTTTATCGCTTTTTCCACACTTCCGCTTAAGTGCAGGACAGCTATAGTTTTGCGAATGTTATTTTAGAAATTCATTAAAGAAATAAAATTGAAAACATTTTTTTTTTTTTAATATCTGCATAAAAGTTGAAAAATTCTATAAAAGCATATTAATTTCGATTTTTAAAAAATCTATAACATTCAGCCCTGATACACTTCCTGTATAGTAGTAGTCAACAATCAGCAGTAGTAAAAGCAACAACCCCTCGTGTAAGGTAGATAGGGGAAGACTTAATTTTTTTTTAACTTTAATTTTTATTGTGATTTTACGGGTTAATATCCCGTAAAAAAAAGAAAACGTCCACCCTGGCTACTTCTACTACCCCCACAGCTATTATTAACAACAACAACAACAACAACAAAATTGATAAGTTTGATGATTTGGAATATCCTTATTGCGATGATGTTAATAAATTTGAAAAACTTGCCAAAATTGGACAGGGTACATTTGGGTATGTAAATTAATTTGTTTTTGCTATCATTATATGTATATTGTATGTATATATATATATATATATATATATATATATATATGCCTTGTTTTTAGTTACTGATGTAATTTTTCTTTCTTTCTTTTACACATTTTTTTCTTTCAATATTATATTAATAAACTCAAGTTGTTTATCTTTACTTGTTACGTGCACGTGTTTGCTGTTCAAGCTTAACTTGAAAATAAAGCGATCACAGTATAATTTTTTTTCTTGTAATCGTTTTTTATGTTTGTTTTTCAAAAATCTGTTTTAAAAGTTTAGTTTATTTCTTGACTGAATAAGGGAGTCGCCCTAACAGAAATTAATACAAAAAAAAGTTTCATAACAAAGAAAAAAATCTATAGAAACGGGTACTTACTACCCCTCTGAAAAATGCTTGCGATACTGTATTATTTTTTGGGTTTGTTTTAACAAAAAAAAAAAAAAAAAAAAGATGAAATATAAATTTACTTCTTCCAACCACAATCCAGGTAAGAATTGGTTTAAATTATTGTCTATTTATAAAATTTTACGCTTAAAAATTCTACAACGTCCATTCTAAAAATCAATATGGCTGCCTTTCTTTAAGGTGTTGGGGTTAGAAAAGTTTTTTTTTAAATTATTTGAAACATTCAGTATCGTACAAAAATCAATGTAGAGAGCGAGCAATGTTAGGAATAACTAAGAGATATAAAGGTGAATTAGTAAGAGCTATCATAGAAGTGATTAAGAGACAAAAATAAAAGGTGAGCAACACGTGGCAAAATAAATAAATAAAAGGATAAGATATTCCAAAATATTGTTCAGATTATTGTTCAGCAGATTAACTGGGTACTTTTCATTATATCTATATTTTTGCTAAAAGCTTAAATAGTTTTTATTTATTGATCTACTAGGAAAAAATGGTTAGTTTAATGGGAAAATAAATAAATAATTTATCAGTCAAGAGTTTGTTAGATTTATAGGAAATAACCTAGTTTTCATCCTCTATTTATGATTGCTCTCCGATCATTACTTTTATTTCTATTCATCTTGATGACTACCTTGAGACTTTCTAATCAGATCATTATATGTTTATTTTATTTAATCATAATGACAAAAAAAATGATGTAGGGGTGGGGGACACATTCATTTTCAATCCACAATCCTGGCCGAAATAATTTAAACTCCATTACCTCGAAAAATGAAAAATGGAAACTTGTTGAAGCATTCCTACAGCCAGTAGGGTAGACAGGCAGGTGTGTTAATTACAATAGATGAAAGACTAAAACTGCCCACCAGCGATCGGTACCTAGCCAGTTTATAATTTCCAGCCTACCTGTCGACAATGCCTGGGTCTGTCGCCGATTTAATCAAGTTACCCTTGTAGGAAGATATTGTTGCACGTAGCATTCTATGGGGCTTACTACTTTAAAAAGGAAAGAAAACCGTTTTGCCATCCGTCTCCTAAGTCACTGGTTCCTGTTGCGAGAAAGAGTCGACAGCATCCAGAACACGCTCGATGATATGATTCTAATATTAGTAGAATATTGTGAGCAAATCTTAGATCAATCGTAGGCAAACTGGATATTATTAGAAAAAGTCTTAGAATAACGAAATCTACTTAAAAATCATGAAATAATAGTCGGAGATAAGATTGGGTAAATAATGAAAATTTATCGTTTTAATAAAATTTTGATTCACATATGAGAATATTTAAATTTTTCTTTGATACACGAATCATATTCATATTGAATACGTTGATTTTTTTTGTCAAATATTCATTTTTAGTGGGGGGGGGGGGTATTTTTTCTTTAAATTCCGTTAGGTATCATGGCAATACCACATATTAATCATAGGTATGTGCAGAGATCGCGAAGAGAAGTATTTTTTTAAAACTATATGTACATAGGTACCACCAATTTTACCCTGTGAAATTTACCCTCCTACATTTAACACAATGAAACTTGCAGAAAAATTAATATTTTCTTAAATTTTTTTCCATTCGAAAGAAAAAACATTAAACAAACTCCTGATGATTTTTAAAATTTTTCATCAGCTTACGAAAATAATGAAAATTATGATTGAAAAACAATGTTTTCATTTTTGCACTGTTAAATCAACTGAAATTTAACGTAGCTAAAAACAAGTTACGATAAGAGTTTTTTTTTAAATTCTATGAAAAATCAATTAATGGTCCGATTTTCACGAAAACTTCCATAAATGTTTAGCATTGGATGTAAATACATCTGAAATAGTTTTTTTTCTAAAAATATATTAGGGGAAATATTTTTTTACGGGGTATATCACCCCCTTCCGTATTTTATTTTATGAGATTTAAAAAAATGACGCGGGAAAAAAATTTGTTTTTTTTTTCTATAAATGATAAGAGGCTGAATAACTATATCAATGAAATTGTATAACGTACCGAGCTATAGTTTTTTTAGGAAAAATTAATGAATTCGGAAATAAAAAGTGAAAAAAAAAATGTCATAATATTATACGTACCACCAATTTTACCCAGTGAAATTTACCCCCCCCCCTACATTTAACACAATGAAACTTGCAGAAAAATTAATATTTTCTTGAAAATTTTTTCCATTCGAAAGAAAAAATATTAAACAAACTCCTGATGATTTTTTAAAAAATTTTTAAAACTGATGCTTACGAAAATAATGAAAATTATGATTGAAAAACAATGTTTTCATTTTTGCACTGTTAAATCAACTGAAATTTAACGTAGTTAAAAACAAGTTACGATAAGAGGTTTTTTAAAAAATTCTATGAAAAATCAATTAATTATCTGATTTTCACGAAAATTTCCATAAATGTTTAGCATTGGATGTAAATACATCTGAAATATTTTTTTTCTAAAATATATTAGGGGAAATATTTTTTTACAGGAAAATCGGACCAGTAATTGATTTTTCATAGAATTTAAAATAAAAAAAAAACTCTTATCGTAACTTGTTTTTAGCTACGTTAAATTTCAGTTGATTTAACAGTGCAAAAATGAAAACATTGTTTTTCAATCATAATTTTCATTATTTTCGTAAGCTGATAAAAAATCAAAAAAATCATCAGGAATTTTGTTTGAATGGGAAAAAATTTTCAAGAAAATATTAATTTTTCTGCAAGTTTCATATAGAGGGGGGGGGGGTAAATTTCACAGGTTAAAATTGGTGGTACCTACAAATTGGTCAGAAAATTAAAACTGAAAGGTTTTTGGTAGTCTCCCATGACAGTTTAACTACAGTCTATAAATGAACTTTTTGCGAATTGGGTTACAGTTTGGGGATTAAGGATGTTTTTTTATTACGTATTGCTTAAAAACAACAAAAGAAAATGTTGAAAAATATTTTTTTAAACCAGGTTATTAAACATTGCAATACTAACACAAACAACTGAGACTAATGTGTCTACCGTTGGGTTCAATAATTAATTTCAATGGTTAATTAAATGTATAGTAATTTTTTTTTTTTTTAAAGCAATATGTAATAAAAAACAACCTTAATCCCTTAACCGTAACCCAATTCGCAAAAAGTTCATTCATAGACTGTCATGTCACCAAAAAACTTTCCATTTTAATTTTCCAAATGATTTGCAAGTTTAGCCAAAAACGATGTTTACTTTTTTTTCTATAAAGATAAGAGTCTGAATAACTATATCAAAAAATTTGTATAATATTCAAGTAGTTTTTGTGGAAAAAAAATCATGAATTCTGAAATAAAAAGTGCAAAAAAATGTCATAATATTATAGGTACCACCAATTTATCCCCCCTATATTTAACACAATGAAACTTGCATAAAAATTAATATTATCTTGAAAAATTTGTTTCCATTCGTAATAAGAAACATTAAACAAACTCCTGATGATGATTTAAAAAAAAAAATTTCAGCTTATGGAAATAATGAAAATTATGATTGCAAAACAATGTTTTTCATTTTAGCACTGTTAAATCAACTGAAATTTAATGTAGCTAAAAACAAGTTACAATAAGAAAATTTCCATAATTATTTACCTTTGGATGTAAATATATCTGAAATAGTTTTTCCCTAAAATGTATTAGGGGAAATATTTATTTTTTAATTTTTTACGAGGTCTTATTAGCATTCCCAGTTGATTTTTTTTTATTTGAGGTTATTGTTGTTTAATCACATTAGTTATATAGACCTGTGTAAATTGAGTTCAGAACCGTTTGAATTATGCAAATATCCCCAGTGGTTCAAAAGTTATGAGAATTTAAAGCCCCCAAATTGGGGGTACAAATGTGGACATGATTTTGTTTCAAAAATATGTCAAACACGGACCATTAAAAAAAAAAAAAAGAAATTAAGTGATTTCTTCACCGTTTCTTTATTTTTGGAGCAATTTTGATATAATTTGGTATTCTTATGTAAAATTGTATGTTCTTTCTGATTATGCACTCAAATTGTATGTATCTCTATGCTTTAACCCATTATTTAGAGAATAAGAGATACAGATAGCAGCGATTTTGGGTTTTTTAAAAGTTTAACACCCAATTATTCAACATTTTCATTATAATACTGCATGTATATACATGTATAGTATTAATTCAAATAAATAACATCACTTTGAAGAAAAATAAAACATTTATTGTAAAAACACAGACATAAAATGAGGGTTCAGTTTATTTTATGGTAGGAATTTACAAGGAAAAAGTTAAGGATTACTGACTTTAAAACATAGCTAAAAAAAAGTAATTTCGTTGTTGCAGAAATTTCCATAAAATACGATAATTATCAAACTTTTTTACGTGTGAATCTTAAAATTCTCATGCCAAAAATTAATGTTAAATAAATATTGGGTAAAACTTGCAAATCATACTTAAAATCCCATGATATTACGGCTAAATTCTCATCAAAATTCCATTATATTACAGGGTGACACAGAAAGAAAAAAAAACAACCCAAATTATTTATTTTCCCATTAAACTAACCCTAACACCCCCCTAGTTAAAATTAATAGTTTTCTTACAAAATTTGTGGGTTCTGTTTTTCTTGGGTCATAGTTTGTTTTGAAATGTACGATGCACGATTGTACGTTTACAAATTTTGCTTTTGTTTACATTTCTTGTAATTTCAAGTTTTTTTTTTTTCCAAAATTGAAACGAACATAAAAAATAATTCTATTGTTAAAAACACATAAAAGTTAAATATTTAGAAAGATTCCTATTTTATTTTCAAAGGTATAAATACTTTAAAAATTGGCTATAGAAATAAGCGATGAATTTAAACTTTATTGTGTGCATAACATAAATAATGCCTCGCTGTTTAACATAAATGTTGCGTGCTTATAGCCTGTTGGACAAATAAATTTGAGATATTTTTTCAAAATACAAATTTTTGAATAAAAAGCCGAAGAACTTAACATTCTTCAAATTTTATATCAAAATAATTCTGAAAGGTTTGAATTTTACATACAAAGTGCGTCTTTTTCGCAAATTATACTCATTTTGAACAAATAGCCTTGGAGTTTGCACTATTGTAATTTTACTTCCACGGGTCCTAGAAACAAATAAAAAAGCTCCCTTTTGTACTTCCAGGTGTCTTCTAAAAGAATATTGATAAAGATTAGCCACTTAGATTTTCCAAAGAAATGTAGAGTGTAAAATGTATTCTCGGAAAAAAATTCCTATCACGCATTTTCGTTTTTTTAAGCAAGATACGTTTTTAACTCGCTGTAAAAAAAATATTCAATGAATAAAAACACATACAAATTACATATTTAGAGAGATTATTTTCTTTTCTTTTCAACCATATGAATATTTTTAAGATTGAACAATAAATATACGAGAAATTGTGATTTTAAATCAATAAGGTCTGATTTGTGACATCAGTTGACAGGCTGTTTTCACAACCGAAAGTAACGTAAATTCGAGGTTTTTCTTCAAAATTAAAATTTTCGAAGAAAAACCCGAAGCATCTAGCAATCTTTAAATTTCACAAATATAGGAAAATAATTTTGAAAGTCTCTAATTTTACATAAAAATTGCGTCTTTTTTTGCGCCTTTCATATTTTTTAAACAAATAACCTTTAACTTTACCCTCTGATATTTTCGTTTCCACGGACCCTAGAAACAAAAACAAAAAAACCCGTTTGTACTTCCAGGTGTCTTCTATTTGAGTGCAAAATTTCAAGAATATTGATAAAGATTACCTACTTGGATTTTGAAAAACAAAACAGCGTGTAAAATTTATCCTAAAAAAAAAAAGTTCATATTTTTGTTTTCAGCTTTTTGACCGAAAATACGGTTTTAACTCGCTGTAAAAAATAATTCAATTGATGAAAACCGATAAAAGTTACATATTTAGGAAGATTACTCTATTCTCTTTCCAACTATATAAATCTTTTTAAGATTGGTTAAGAAATACTCGAGAAATTTCAAATTGAACTGATTAAGGTCGCAAATTTGAAAATGTCAGCGTTTTTCAGCTAAATGCTTGTAATGCTTATTTTATGAGATATAAAAAAAATGAACCGTCAGAAAACGTTTTTACTTTCTATAAAGATAATAGTATGAATAACTATATAAAAAAATTGTATAATATACAACGCAGTAGTTTTTTACGAAAAATTCAAGAATTCTGCAAAAAAATGTCATAATATTTTTATTTGAAAACTTCTTTTTTTTTTTTTTTCTTTTTTAATTGGTATATACTATATTCTATTAAATTGTCAAGAAAAAAAATTTCTTTTTTTAGAAATTATTTTTTAAGAGATTTTAAATCTTTTTTTTGTGTGTACAAATCAAATTTTTCACTAATATTTAAATATATGAATTTTAGAATTCAGGTGAACTAAAGATTTGTCCAATCCACGATATGTTAATATTTCTAAAAGAATTTGTAATTCTTATTGTTGAATAGTAATTTTTGATTCTTATAATATACGGAAGAGCAAAACTGACTATTTGTAATACTTATTGTCTTTTCTTTGCTTCAGTTATCCTATAAGTTCAACTAAAAAAATATTCCAGAGTTATTCTGAAACTACCACAAAAAAAAAAAATCTTTCAAAAATCGTTGAAAACCAATAATCGGCACAAGAAAACAATTATGTCGAATACAGCCACTCATACATTTAAATCTATAAATGTCAAAGAGAGAAAATATGTAAATTTCCAGTCCTAGTTTCGACCTTTTACAAGTAAGATAACCTATTTTATTTATTTTTCAAGATAACGGTGTAATTTTTCCCAATCGGATAATTTTATCTTTGAATTAACTGTTTTTCTTTGTAACAAATCTGTATGATCGTTACTTTTTTTTTTTTTTGGTGAGAACAAAGTTTAAAAATATTTACTTTTGTTTATTCAATGTAACTTAAACTGATCATGTGACCCGAAAATGGAGGTACCTATAATATTATTTGAAAACTTTTTTTTTTTTTTTTTTTTCTTTTTTAATTGCTATGTACTATATTCTATTGTCAAGAAAAAAATTTTTTTAAGAAATTAATTTTTAAGAGATTTTAAATCTTTTGTGTGCTTAAATAATTTTTTTTTTTTTTTTTTAATGTTTAAAAATCTTTTTTTGTGTGTACAAATCGAATTTTTCACTGAATTTTAGAATTCAGGTGAACTAAAAATGTGTCCAATCCATGATATATTGATATTTTTAAGAGTATTTAAGAGTTTTTTTGTTTTTTTTTATTGTTGAATAGTAATGTGTGATTCTTATAATATACGGAAGAGCAAAACTGGCATATTTGTTTTTCTACAAAGAGATGAGATGTGTTCCAGTCTACTAAATATTGTTTGTTTTTTGGGTTTTTTGAGTTTTTTAAGTGTAAAAAATTCATTTTCAACTACTTCGACCTATTTGAAATAAAAGTAATTCTTTATTATTTTATCAGTTTTTTCTTAGAAAAAATATTCAAATTTTCATTCATTTCGTTTTCGATATTAAAATTACCCAAACCGCCGGCATAATTGGAAAAAAAGTTACTTTCACTGTATAATTTTAATAATAAATTTTAATAGTAAATTTCAATAGTAAATTTTACTAGTAATTAAAATTTTCATTCATTTCATTTCTTTTTCAATTTAGAATTTGAACGGGCGCAAAAATTCGACTGGCATAATTTTTTTAAAAGTCAATTTCACTGTGAAATTTTAATAGTAAATTTGAATATTAAAGTTTTTCAAATTTTTATTCATTTCATTTCTTTTTCGATTTTAATTTTAATTTTTGAAAGGACGCAAATTCTACCGACATTATTTGAAAAAAACATTAATTTCACTGAAATTTTAAAAGTAAATTTTAATTTTTTATAAGTTCAACTAAAAAAAATATTCCGGAGTTATTCTGAAACTACCACCAAAAAAAAATCTTTCAAATATCATTGAAAACAATTATGTCGATTATAGCCACCCATACATTTAAATGTATCATTGTCAAAAAGATAATATATGTAATTTTACAGTCCGGATTTCTACATAAAAATTACCCTGTTGCATGTAAAACGGACAGGTTTATTTATTTTTTAAGATAACGGTGTAATTTTTTCCAATCGGATAATTTGATCTTTGAATTAACTGTTTTTCTTTGTAACAACTTTGTATGTTTGTTACTTTTTTTTTGCGGGATTTTTAAAAAACAAAGTTAAAAAATATTTACTTTCGTTTATTCAATATAGCTTAAACTGATCACGTGACCCGAAATTGGGTATACCTCTCAAACTATTACCAAAAATCAGGGAATTGTCAGATTTTTAATCAAATTTTCACCAAATTATTCATTAATAACATAATTTTATAATGAATGGCTTATTTTATTTTTTTTAAATCAATACAGAATGTATTTGGTCATTTGAAGAAGAAAAATTTTCCAGTTCCTAATTTTTACATTTTTATTTCATATTCAGTGAGGTATTTAAAGCCAGGTGTAAAAAAACAAAGAAACTTGTGGCTTTAAAGAAGGTGCTGATGGAAAATGAAAAAGAAGGTGTAAGTTTTTGCACTTTTAAAACAAACATTTTTTTAAGAAAATTTTTTAACCTAAATTTATATAAAACCGTCTTTGTTGAAGAAATGCACAACTTTTTAAACAAAATATATTACAGAAATCTAGTTAAATTTTCATTTACAAATATTACATGTTAATGTGTTTTGCCTTAAATGGAGAAAATAAAGTTTGTGAGCAGTAAGTTACTGTGCTACACAGAATGTGATGTCAATATTTAAAATTAATGTTTCACAATAAAAGCAATCTGATTTCTCACATGTTACATCAAAATAAAACTGAAAACACTGTTCATCATAAATGTTAAAGTCTAACTGGACTCCGATTTGGATTGCAATAAACTGATTTTTATGATGTGTTTAATTGTAACAATTTGCTAAATATTTTCTTTCTTTTTCAGTTCCCAATTACAGCCTTACGAGAAATCAAGATTCTTCAATTATTAAAAAATGAGAATATCATAAATCTTGTTGAGATTTGCAGGACTAAAGGTGATTGTTTTCATTTATTTTATCTGATTGCTGCTGCTTGTATTTTGACAATTTGAATTACATTTTGTAGCATTACAAGCAGTTGGCTGATATCGGCAGACATTTTCCAATTTCCGACCGTAATCAGTTAAATTTGCAATTTCTTGAGTATTTCTGATCCAATCTTAAAAATATTTATATGGTTGGAAAGAAAATAAAGCAATCTGTTTTCATCCATTGAATTATTTTTTTTACAGCGAGTTAAAACCATATTTTCCTTCGAACAGCCGAAAACATAAAATATTACTTTTATTTTTATTTTTTTATTTTTATTTTAAGGATAAATTTTTCACGCTGTTTTGTTTTTCAAAATCAAAGCGGGTAATCTTTATCAATATTCTTGAAATTTTGCACTCAATTAGAAGACAAACGGGGCTTTTTTTTTTTTTTTTTTTTTTTTTTTTTCTAGGACTCGTGGAAGCGAAAATACGATAGAGCAAAGTTGAAGGCTATTTCTTCAAAAAGTATAAGAGAAGAAAAAAAAAGCACTATATCAGTGGTATAAGACAGTCTCAGAATTATTTTCATATATAATGAGTGAAATGTAAAGATTGCTATACTGTCAGGGATTTGCTCCAAAAGTTTGGATTTTGAAGAAAAACCTCAAATTTACTTGTCTTTCGGACGTAAAAGCATCCTCTCAACTAGCATCACAAATCGCACCTTATTGATTTAAAATCACAATTTCTCACATATTTATGGTTCAACCTTAAAAATATTTATATGGTTGGAAATAAAATATAATCTTTCTAAATATGTAATTTGTATGTGTTTTTATTCATTGAATTATTTTTTACAGCGAGTTAAAACCTGTTTGGTCACCTAACGAAATAGACTCCAAGAGTTGCTTCCCTTACATCAATGTTTACATTTGAATGTAGAACGCGAGCGTTCTTGTGGAGTTCATATTTTTATCGTCTGCGAGTTTAGAAGCATTTTTTAACTCGGGTCTTAAAATAAATCCATCTTGTTAAATTTTACAATAACCTTGGTTTGCATTCATTATTTCCATTCAACATATTTTTATCTGTACAAGCAAACAACAGATTTTACGATTGAGATTTACTGAAAAAACAGAAATTTTATCACAAACAACAACTACAAAGTTGCAACGTTATATCAACAAAACGATCAAGTTTTTCAACGGAAAAAATTCAGGAAGAAATTTGACTACGTAATTCCTTTCAATTTGAAATTAATTTTGAAGTCACACACACACACGCCAGAATTGTTCTTATTTCTTTATTGTCGGATTGTGATCACACACACAAAATAAAAATAAAAATAAAGTACGTAAAAATAATGCTACTTATTTCATGACGGGGAAATTTTTTTTCTGGCACTCATATTGCACTTTCTTCGAAATTTATAAATAAATTTAATGGATCCTACTATTCAAAAACTTTTGGAACAGCAACTAAAATTAATGGTAATTTTTTCAGAAAGATTAGTGAAGTTTGAGCAATCGTCTGCTGAACCAAAGATTCTTGTGTCGTCTGATTCCTTACAACATTCTATCACAGAGTTTTACTATAATGCTGATATTAAGTCTACATTCACAACATGGTATGCTCGTTTCGAGGATCTTTTTAATATAGATTTTAAAGATCAATCAGACAACTGGAAGATGAAACTACTTCTTCGAAAAATTGGCCCGGCCAAACATGAAACATATGTTAACCGTATTTTACTAAAACACCCTCGGGGCTGTACTTTCACTGAAACAGTTGAGACACTAAAAGCAATTTTCGGGGAACATACATCACTTTTCAATGCAAGGTTTAACTGTCTGAACACAACAATGGAGGATCCAGCTGATTTTACTACTTATGCAACAATCATCAACAAAGAATGTGAGAGATTTAAGATCTCTTCGATCACAGACCAACAATTTAAGTGTTTGATGTTTGTGTGTGGTTTAAAATCTTCGCGTTTCAAGGATATTCGCACATGTATTCTATCGAAGATAGAACAAAACCCAGACATTACTCTGAATCAAATAACAGAGGAATGTCATTGACTCGCAAACACGACACGTGACTCCTTGATGGTACAACAGTTGGAATCGGCTACAATTTCTACAATCAACACTGTCCAGGGACAGAAGTACTCGGCCCCCACCAAACAAAAATAAAAATAAACCTCCACCTGCTTGCTGGAATTGTGGTGACTGGCATTTTGCATGGAAATGTCCATTCAGAACACATCGCTGCCGTGAATACAACCAGCAAGGGCATAAAGAAGGATTTTGTACTCCACCAGTACACAAAAACACACACAAGTGACCACAAAACAAATACAGACTGAAAAATAAAAACAAACACCAACAGTCTCGTTGCAACTTTCATCCAAAACACAAAGTCAAACTGAAAGTATGTGTCTGTAGAACTGAACGGCTATCCCGTTCGTTTATAAATTGACACTGCCTCAGACATAACCCTCGTCTCACAATGACTTTGGAAAACCATAGAACAGCCTACACTAACATCAACAAAACATATAACATGTAGCGCTTCCGGGGATTGTGTCCACATAACAGGTGAATTGCGTCCACATAACAGGTGAATTGCCAGCAACTGTCAAGCTTAAGGACAAAACAGCATCTGGCAAAATTTATATTGCAGATTCAAAACACAACTTGCTGGGACTTGATTTCATCGAGTCACTAGGTCTCCTCAACATTCCACTCAATTGTGTTTGCAATGCAGTAGCCAAAACTTCAGCCCAGGATACCATTACTGATCAGACCAGGGATATCATCAAACAGTTTTCCCCAGTCTTTACAAACAACCTGGGATGCTGCATTCAAGCTGAAGCTACACTGATGTTTAAACCATCTGCCAAACCTGTCTTCTGTCCCAAAAGACCAGCATTACCACTGGTGGACAGGGAACTGAAATGCCTAGAAGAATTGAAAATTATCACGCCGGTGACATACTCCCAGTGGGCAGCACCCATAGTAGTAGTTAAAAAAAGCCGATGGCAGTTGTGTGCAGATTTTTCGACTGGTCTCAACGCAGCACTAGAGGATCATCAGTACTCACTACCCATTCCAGATAATATCTTCACAATACTGAACGGCAGTACCTGTTTTGCCAAATTAGACCTCACAGAGGACTATTTACAAGTTGAGGTCTCTGTAGCCAATCAACACACCATGGTTTATTCCAATATACACGGTTACCTTTCAGAGTAAAAACAGCTCCTGCTATATTCCAGTAGATCATGGACACTGTTAACTGGAGTAGATGGTGCAGCTGCATACCTCGATGACGACATTGTTGTCGGTAAATCAAAACAAGAGTTGACAGAACATATCAACAATGCATTCAAGACTTTGGTTTCTAGCTTCAACCTGAAAAGTGTCATTTCTATTTGTATTCTATAAAATACTTTGGATTTATTTTTGACCGTCAAGGTTTTCGACCAGATCTGGCGAATGTGGCAGCTATTCAACGCATGCCACCTCCATCAGAAGTTAGTAGTTTACGCTCATTTCTCGGATTGGTGAGCCACTATGGAAGTTTCCTACCTTCATTACACCAAATTAAATCTCCACTCAACAAACTGTTAGCAAAGGACATCAAATGGTTATGGCCCTTAGATTATCAACAATCTTTTGAAAAGATTAAATCATTAATCAATTCAGACCTACTACTCACATATTTTGACCCAACTCAAAAGATAGTAGCGGCAGATGTCTCAAGCCATAGTGTAGGAGCTGTGATCTCACACATTTTTGTGGATAAAACAGAAAAGGCCATCATGCATGCCTCCAGATCACTGACACGCAACTACAGCCAAGTAGAAAAGGAAGCACTTGCACTGATATTTACTGTGAAGAAATTCCACAAAATGCTATTTGGGCGCCACTTCACACTCCTGACTGACCACAAGACTTTACTAGCAATATTTGGTGCAAAAAGGGTAATTCCAGTATATTCAGCTAGTCGATTCCAACTCTGAGCAATCATTCTACTAGGGTATGATTTTGACATACAGTACCGCAGGACTACAGAATTTGTGCTGGCTGGCTGGTGTTTTATCACACCTTATCAGTTCACAAGCAGTCCCAGATGATGACACAGACATTGCTACCATCAACATTGAGGATGATTTTGAGCGCGCACTCACCGATTGCATCCGAACAATTCCTGTGACAAGAGTGGATATTAAACGAGAAACACAACGTGATCCAATGCTACAAAAAGTATTCTCAGTTTCTCAGACAGCCATGGCCTCCTGATCTCACAGGAGACCTTTAGCAATTTAAACAGTGCAGTGATTCTCTGTCTGTCATTGATGAGTGTCTGATGTTTGCAGATTGAATTGTGGTTCCCACGAAGCTCAGGAAAGTGTAAAGTTTTTAAGTGCCATCCTTGGCCAGTTGAAAAGGGCTTAAAGAAAGTCCTATGTTATGGAATCCTTTGGTGATCATATAAGTCCTATCCTGCGTATTGGTAAAGGTCCAGTGATTTAATCCTATGTCCGTCATCAAAGAACGCTGTAGTAATTATGACCAGTAGGGTTGGTTAAGTATTGTATCAGCCTCAGAGTACTGCCAGTGATTGGCCAAGAAATAGATCATATGATCTCGCCTTGTCTGTAAGTATGGCGAGGATCTATCACACACCTTATATACTGGAATTTCTCAACACAACCCCAATTTTGATATAAGGTGGGCTGTTCCATTCAGAAATATTAAATCAGTATTCCATTCAGAAATATTAAATCATTCCATTCAGAAATATTAAATCATTATTCCATTCAGAAATATTAAATCATTATTCCATTCAGAAATATTAAATCATTATTCCATTCAGAAATATTAAATCATTATTCCATTCAGAAATATTAAATCAGTATTCCATTCAGAAATATTAAATCATTATTTTTGTTTTATTTTATTTTGTTACTGCTAATCTTATTTTTATTAATATTTTCATTATTGGTAATATTATTTTGTTATTCATAATCCTATTATTACTAATTCTTAATTTTATTATTATTACTAATATTATTATTGTTATTATTGGTATTGTCCCCTTTTTCTTGTTTGTTTTTTGTTGTTTTGTTGATTAGAAAAATACAATACAAGTTAGTGAGTTTAGTATTTGGTTGGACAAGTTTAATGTCTTGTCCAAGACATTCTTTTTTTTTTGGGGGGGGGGTCTTACCCCTCTGTCTGGAAGACAGTCGTCCCATTCTTTGGCCCAAATCGACAAGGCGATATTAAAAGTTCATTTAATATTGGCCCCCCATGATATCTTTAAGTATTAAGTTTTATCTTATTCAATGGTTTTGTGAACAGATCCTCAATATTCTTTTCCGATTCTATATACTGCAAGAATATTGACCCCTTTTTGATTTCATCCCTTATAAATTGATATTTTATATCAATATGTTTTGATCACTGGTGTATGATGGGGTTTTTTGCCAGTAATATGCTCGATTGATTATCACAATAAATAGTTACAGGGTTATTAACAACCCCTGGTTCTATGACACTTAAGTAATGTCTTTAAATAGAGTGCTTCTTGACTTGCCGATGCTAGACTGACAAATTCGGCTTCACACGTTGACAAAGAAACAGTTGGTTGTTTTTTAGATTTCCAAGAAATAATCGAGCTTTCGTCCGATAATTTAAAACAGTATCCCGATATACTTTTTTGGTCACTTGAACCTACCCACTCGGCATCACAAAATCCCTGTAATTTTAAGTGTTCAGTCGATTTTTTAAATACTAGCAACTGATTTATTGAGCCTTTCAAATATCGCAAAACATGCTTTGTCCTTGTTAAATGGGTTGGTGTAGGTTAATCCAAATACTGAGATAATTTTGAAACTATATATATCCGGCCATGTAGCCATCATAATATAGATTAAGGAACCAACAATTTCACGGTAGAGTTTATTATCAATTAAGTCATTTTCATTATCAAAAATTTTATTTATATCCATTTCGCATGGAGTATGTCGGGGTTTACAATCGGTCATTAAATTTGACCAACAATCTTTCAATATTTCTAGATTGATTCATTTTAATAGTATTTTCACTATGTTCAAATTGTATCCCTAAAAACCAAGACAGCCTTCCCAGGTCAGTCATTTTGAATTTTGAACTTAAGCTGTCTTTAATTTTTATTAAATCATCTTCTGTTTTTGAAGCAATTAGTATATCATCTACCCACAATAATAAAATTATTGCTATTTCTTTGTTAATTTCCTTGGTATACAAACAAGGGTCTATAATAGAGGGTTAAAATCCTGGTCAACCAGGTAATTATGAAAAGTGTTATTCCAGGAACGCCCACTTTATTTCAAACCATATAGGGCCTTTTTAAGTTTCCATACACAATTTTTATTTTCATTTTCAAAACCTTCTGGGGGATATATGTATATGTCAAAGTCTAATGGAGCATTTAAATAGTCACTTTTGACATCTAGATGGTGTATTTGCAAGTTATATTGGACTGCCAACTGAATTAAAGCTCGTATAGAGGTTAAGTTAGTCATTGGAGAAAAGGTATCAAGATAATCTTCACCATACATCTGGGAAAATCCTTTTGCGACAAACCTTGCTTTATATTTGCAGGTGCCATATTCTTTGTATTTTAAATTCATGCATGACGTGCCACCATTGTTGCAAATCCTGCGAGTTTATAGCCTCAACATAATTGCTGAGTATGGTAGATAATAAGTAGCAGTAGTCAAAACTTTTTAACTTGAAATTATCAATTACAAAGAAATCTGGTCTTTTTCTTTCGCATATAGGGTACTGTGATTTTGATAATTGTTCAGTTTTACCAATTGGCGAATTATTCTCATAGACTCAATCAGAATAAGTTGGCAAGACTAGCAAGTCAGCGATTTCATTTGATTTCAGGGTTTTAGCATAGGAATCGGTGAATTTGATACATCTGATTTTTTTAATAGTATTTGTTTCAGGGAAATAAATGAGATATGCTGGACTCTGTTTATCATATCTGATAAAAATACCCTCCTCAGCACGCGGGTCCAATTTCTTTTTGTTCTGCACATAGCAAAAACAAATCGTCCCAAAAATATGCATACGACTTAAGTTCGGTCTTGAACCAGTAAAAATTTCAAAAGGGGTTTTCCCTAAATATGTATTAAAGCAATGATTCCTTATATAGGCAGATTCAAGTATTGAGTAAACCCAGAGACTTTTTGGTAATTTCGATTCAATGAGCAAGCATCTAGCCATTGAAAATAAAGTTAGCATTCCCAGTTGATTTTTTTTATTTGAGGTTATTGTTGTTTAATCACATTAGTTATATAGAGCTGTGTAAATGGAGTTCAGAACCGTTTGAATTATGTAAATATTCCCAGTGGTTCAAAAGTTATGAGAATTTAAAGCCCCGAAATTGGGGGTACAAATGTGGACAAGATTTTGTTTCAAAAATATGTCAAATCACGGACCATTAAAAAAAAAGAAATTAAGTGATTTCTTCACCGTTTCTTTATTTTTGGAGCAATTTTGATATAATTTGGTATTCTTATGTAAAATTGTATGTTCTTTCTGATTATGCACTCAAATTGTATGTATCTCTATGCTTTAACCCATTATTTAGAGAATAAGAGATACAGATAGCAGTGATTTTGGGTTTTTTAAAAGTATAACACCCAATTATTCAACATTTTCATTATAATACTGCATGTATATACATGTATAGTATTAATTCAAATAAATAACATCACTTTGAAGAAAAATAAAACATTTATTGTAAAAACACAGACATAAAATGAGGGTTCAGTTTATTTTATGGTAGGAATTTACAAGGAAAAAGTTAAGGATTACTGACTTTAAAATATAGCTAAAAAAAAGTTCAGGAAAAAAAATAGTAATTTCATTGTTGCAGAAATTTCCATAAAATACGATAATTATCAAAATTTTTTACGTGTGAATCTTAAAATTCTCATGCCAAAAATTAATGTTAAATATTGGCTAAAACTTGCAAATCATACTCAAAATCCCATGATATTACAGCTAAATTCTGATCAAAATCCCATTTTATTACAGGGTGGCACAGAAAAAAAAAACAACCCAAATTATTTATTTTCCCATTAAACTAACCCTAAACCCCCCTAGTTAAAATTAATAGTTTTCTTACAAAATTTGTGGGTTCTGTTTTTCCTGGGTTATAGTTTGTTTTGAAATGTACGATTGAAAAGTACATTGTACGTTTACGAAATTTGCACAGGTTGATTTTCCAAACGTAAATATATGTATAGTGTATACATATATATATATATAATATTAATTTAAATATGTAACATCACTTTGAATGTAAAAATACATTTCTAAATGCTTATGTTGAATTACATAAAAGAAATAGATTATCTATTTACATGTTTTCACACAAACCTGGTTTGTTTACATTTTTCGTAATTTCAAGTTTGTTTTTTTTTCCAAAATTGAAACGGACGTAAAAAATAATTCAATTATTAAAAACACATAAAAGTTAGATATTTAGAAAGATTGTTATTTTATTTTAAAATATATTATAAAATTTGATATATTAAATAAATTGGACGAGAAATAAGCGAATTTAAACTTTGTGTGCATAAACAATTCTTCGCGGAGAAAACACGCCTGTTTAATTGAGGAGTCGTACGCCTGTCGGACAAATAAATTTGAGATTTTTTTTTTCAAAATACAAATTTTTGAATAAAAAGCCGACGAACTTAACATTCTTCAAATTTTACAAATTTTATATCAAAATAATTCTGAAACTTTGTAATATCATGGACAGAGTGCGTCTTTTTTGTTTATCATGCTCATTTTGAACAAATAGTCTTGGAGTTTGCACTATTGTAATTTTACTTCCACGGGTCATAGAAACAAAAAAAAAGCTCCCTTTTGTACTTCCAGGTGTCTTCTAATTGAATGCAAAATTTCAAGAATATTGATAAAGATTAGCCACTTAGATTTTCCAAAGAAATGTAGAGTGTAAAATGTATTCTCGGAAAAAAATTCCTATCACGCATTTTCGTTTTTTTAAGCAAGATACGTTTTTAACTCGCTGTAAAAAAAATATTCAATGAATAAAAACACATACAAATTACATATTTAGAGAGATTATTTTCTTTTCTTTTCAACCATATGAATATTTTTAAGATTGAACAATAAATATACGAGAAATTGTGATTTTAAATCAATAAGGTCTGATTTGTGACGTCAGTTGACAGGCTGTTTTTACAACTGAAAGTCACGTAAATTCGAGGTTTTTCTTCAAAATTAAAATTTTCGAAGAAAAACCCGAAGCATCTAGCAATCTTTAAATTTCACAAATATAGGAAAATAATTTTGAAAGTCTCTAATTTTACATAAAAATTTCGTCTTTTTTGCGCCTTTCATATTTTTTAAGCAAATAACCTTTAACTTTGCCCTCTCATATTTTTATTTCCACGGGTCCTAGAAACAAAACAAAAAATACCCCGTTTGTACTTCCAGGTGTCTTCTATTTGAGTGCAAAATTTCAAGAATATTGATAAAGATTAACTACTTTGATTTTGAAAAACAAAACAGCGTGTAAAATTTATCCTTAAAAAAAAACGGTCATATTTTTGTTTTCAGCTGTTCGACCGAAAATACGGTTTTAACTCGCTGTAAAAAATAATTCAATTGATGAAAACCGATAAAAGTTATATATTTAGAAAGATTACTCTATTCTCTTTCCATCCATATAAATCTTTTTAAGATTGGTTAAGAAATACTCGAGAAATTGCAAATTGAACTGATTAAGGTCGCAAATTTGAAAATGTCAGCGTTTTTCAGCTAAATGCTTGTAATGCTAATAAAGTCCTCCATGGTTCCATTCTGGTGCGGAGAATAGGGGACAGATCTCTCGTGTTTAATCTTGTTCTCAATTAGTAAATGTTGAAAGTTTTCTGACAGGAATTTGCTTTCATTGTCACTTTGTATGCGTTTCACTTTACCATATGGACTGACGTCTGCTAGATATTGTTTGGTTGCTAGCAGTGTATCAGATTTATGGGCTAAAAAGTATAACATTATAAGTCCAGAAAAATCATCAATAAAATTCAGTACATACCTGTAATTACCTTTGCCAAGGGGGTTGTATTGGTCCGGCTAAGTCGCAATGTACTAGCGACAATATCTCGGTTTCTTTTTTGTCTAAAATTTTATTTTTAGTTTCAATCATATATTGAATGCATATATTACAGTCAGTCTTACATGAGGGGGTAAATTTTATTTTCATTCCATTCACTACTTTTGGTAATTTCTTTATATCATTCATGTTGCAGTGACCTAAAATTCTATGCCAGGTGTTGATATGGCTTGCAGTCTTTGCGGAACTAATATTTTTTAAATAATACAAGCAACCCATTCATTTTATATTAGATATCGTGCCATTTGGGTAAATCAATTTTGATTTTTTTTGTGTCCAAAACTTATGTGGGGCCCCAGAAGCCATGGTGGCCCGGACTGAAAAAATATTCTGTTTAAAACTGGGGATATACAAAGCCCCTTTTAAAAATGCATTCGCAAATTTGCCCCTTATTGTTTTTTAAATATACACATGCGTCTCCGCGTTTTTGAACTAAGCCATGGTCTGTCCTGATAATTTATTTTACTAACTAGTGTGCCGATGTGTGTGCGTTTTTTTGCTACGGCGGGCTCGGGCCGTGCGTGTTCGTCGTGCGTCTGCATGCATTTCTCGCTGTCGGCTTCAGGCATTCGTGTTCATGGTCGGCGGCGGGGGCGTGCATGGAAACCAGAGATCGGTTCCAGGGGGAGTATGGTTGCAAAGCTGAAACTTAAAGGAATTGACAGAAGGGCACCACCAGGAGTGGAGCCTGCGGCTTAATTTGACTCAACACAGGAAAACTCACCTGGTCGATAGCTCTTTCTCGATTCGGTGGGTTGTGGTGCATGGCCGTCCTTAGTTGGTGAAGCGATCCGTCTGGTTGATTCCGATAACAAACAAGTATAAAGATTGTTATACCTACAATGAAGAGAACAATAAGTAAACAACTTGTGGACTTTCTTCCAGGGGGCAAATTTAGTGGATCCCCCTTCAGACAAAGAACTTAAATGTACAAGGTAAAATGATATTCTAATATTCATATTAAAAATGAAAGACACCCCATCATGGGGAAATGGTTAGCAAGCTAATCTTGCAGATCCATTACAACGGAATAGCAAGTTCGATCCTTGCTGGATGTCCCATACTTTTGACATTGTCAAATCCGATCCATAGTGATCTGGTTTGGCAAATCTTTTTTTGAATTGAAAATGAATCTATTGTTAAATTAAATCTATAAAAAGTAAAAACATTGTTCTACATATTGCTTATTATCTCTTAACATCCTATACCACCTCATTCCACTCGGCCGTAGGTCACATTCATTTTCCTGATTCACCCCAAACGATAGCCTTTGTTTGAATTTAATAATAAATATATTTAGAAGTCTTTGATTTAAGGGTATTTCCCTTAAATCAAAGACTTCTAAATATGTTTAATATTACATTTAAACAAAGGCTAACTTTAGATGCAAAGGCCATTTATTGATAAATCCTTATAAGACTGGGGCTCTGGACTTCTTAACAGGATGTTAAGAGTTATAATACAGGTATGCACAGACAACAAATTTGGGATGTGAGCACCATTTTAGTGACTTGTACCATAGTCAGTGAAGACGACCAAGTGCTTCAATGCATCACCATTCATCAGTCCAATTACTAAAACATGACAGTCCCGGCATGGTAAAATGGTTGTATGGTATGCCATCTAATATCCGTCATAGACTACTGAAGGCAGCTAGAAAAGGGGGAAAAGATCTCCGTGACAAGCATTCACGGAAAGAAAAGTCTGTGCTACAAGAAATTGTAGCAAAAAAGAGTAAAAAAACATGTACAATAACGAAAGGATATGAGTATACAGCAGGAACATGATGCATCACTAGAACAGCCAACTCAGCAAGTAGTGAAAGAATTGCTGAGTAAAGTACTATCAACAGGTGACTATTTTGTGGTGGCATACCAAGATTCATGGTATCCAGGTAGAAGGCTAGTATACTAAATCTTGTAAAGTGTGGTTCATGGCAGAATCTAACAATTCCCTTCGCATCTGATGAGTTGGGAGAATTAGACACTTTGTCTAAGCTCCCCGAAATAGTCTATAATGCAAAATCTCTAAGTCTTTTGTTATTTCTTCAATTATAAATTTGCTCTGTAACTCTAACAATAAGAGCACACATTGAGCTATCAAACTGCGACAAGTTGTTTTAAAAAAACTCCTATGTCGTTAGGAAGATTTCTTCTCTGGACTTTTGGATTATATATATATATATATATATATATATAGGTTAGGAGGTTGATTTAGAAGGCTATCACAATGCAGTTTGGAATAAATAAAAAATAATAATACGGTAACAATGTGTTGACCTGTATTTTTATTATTTCTTACATAATAAAAATACAGGTCAACACACAATACCATTGTTACCGTATTATTATTTTTTATTTATTCCAAACTGCATTGTGATAGCCTTCTAAATCAACCTCCTAACCAATACATACACAATGCTTCAAGCAAATTATGAAACTCTCTTATATATATATATATATATATGTGTGTTATGAATGGTTCTCAAAACAAGAGTAGAGCCATTAAAACCTAATGACACTTTAACAAATCAAAATGTCTAGTTGAATCGAGAATATATCCTAAACAATAAACTACATAAATGTGTATTTGCTCTTCAAAATGTAGCATTCCTAGTTGATTTTTTTATTTGAGGTTATTGTTGTTAATTGGAGGTACAAAAGTGGACATGATTTTGTTAAAAAAAATATGTGAAATCATGGACCAATTGAAAACGAGAAATCCAGTGATTTCTTCACCATTTAAAAAAAATTTTGAGCAATTCTGATAAAACTTGGTATTCTTATGTAAAATTGTATGTTCTTTCTGATTCTGCACTCAAATTGTATGTATCTCTATGCTTTAACCCATTATTTAGAGAATAAGAGATACAGATATCAGCGTTTTTTTTTTTTTTTTTTTTTAAAAAGTTTAACACCTAATTATTCAACATTTTCATTATAATACTGCATGTATATACATGTATAGTATTAATTCAAATAAATAACACCACTTTGAACTTAAAAATACCGTTTTAAATGCCTGCTGTGTTATATTACAAGAGCTAGAATTCCTTTTTACATGTCAAACGCATATTTTATCATTGAAAATCTTAAAAATCACATGATAAATACATTTTCATTAAGAGAAATCACTTGCAATAGATATTCACTATTCATCTTAAAATAAAAGGGAAAAATATTTATAAAAAATACATACAAAGGAATTACAAATTTCAGTATATATCTTCAAAAATATATAGCAGAAAACTTTTCATTAAAATCTTGTACATGTTCATGATGTGGAATTTTCCATAATCTACCAGAACTTAAGCATTCTGGGACCAAATCAATTTTTAGAATAAATTTGGCCTTTACATTTTGCACATCATCTGTGTGGCCAAAAATATATCCCCTCTTTCCATGATGCTGTCAATATTGTTAATGCAATGTGACATTAGCCTTTCAAGCTTAATAATTAATAATAATAAATTTATAACATTGTTAAATTATTTTTTAATTAAGTAATGTAAAAGAAAAAAAAGAAACCCTACATTTCCTTAATGATTAAAATTCTCTAAAGACGTTTTATATAGGGTTTTGTGTGTAGAAATTTCATAATATTAAAAGACTTTAAAACATACCTCAAAAAAGTTCAGAAAAAAGATAGTAATTTTGTTGTGGAAATTTCCATAAAATACAATAATTATCAAATTTTTTTACGTGTGAATCTGAAAATTCTCATGCCAAAAATTAATGTTAAATGAATATTGGGTAAAATTTGCAAATCATACTCAAAATCCCATGATATTCTTGCAAGGATAAACTTGCTAAACGGCTAAATTCTCATCAAAATCCCATTATATTACAGGGTAACAGAACCCAAATTATTTATTTTCCCATTAAACTAACCCTAAATTAGTTAAAATTAATAGTTTTATTACAAAATTTGTGGGTTCTGTTTTTTCTGGGTCATGGGATTTTGATGAGAATTTACAAGTTTAGCCCAGTTTGTTTTGAAATGTACAATGTACATTCCAACGAAATCGTAAACGTACATTGTACGTATTTTTACGAATTTAAAAAAATAATTTTTTCTAATTTTATTTTTATTTTATCTTATTTATTTATTTTAAAACTCACTTGATTATATCTATATTTACATATATATCAAGTACAATTGTATATCTAATAATACAAACAGACCACCATTATGTTGAATATCAAACTTCATTTATTTAAAATAAAAATACTATTTTTCAAAATAAGTCAGACAAAATTCCTTTCAAAATGGAATATTATTTTTTAACAATTTAATGTTCTTTAAAACCATTTAGTATGAAAATATTCTTAATATTTATGCAATGAATGTGGAAAAGAGAACGTAAGGAAAAAAAAACTATTACAAGATGGCCTTTACGCAAGCTGTTTGTTTTTCAAATCAGATAAATTCATGTTCGCTGTAAAAAATAATTCAATGAATAAAAACATATACAAATTACATATTTAGGAAGATTATTTTTTATTTTCAACCATATAAATATTTTTTAAGTTTGAACTATAAGTATGCGAGAAATTGTGATTTTAAATCAATAAAGTCCGATTTTGTGACAACAGTTGAATGCACATTCTCAACTGTTGACAGGATGCTTTAACACTCGTCGGACAAATAAATTTGAGTTTGTTTTGTTTTTTTTTTTCAAAATACAAACTTTTGAAGTAAATCCTGAACGGTATAGCAATCTTTACATTTTACGCATTATATATCAAAATAATTCTGAAACTTTCTAATATTACGGACATTGTGCTTCCTTTTTGCTTGTTAGCACTATAGTATTTTCACTTCCACGGATCCTAGAAACAAAAAAAAAAGACCCTGTTTGTACTTCCAGGTGTCTTCTAATTGAGTGCAAAATTTCAAGAATATTGATAAAGATTAGCCACTTAGATTTTCTAAAGAAATGTAGAGTGTAAAATGTATTCTCGGAAAAAAATTTCTATCACACATTTTCGATTGTTTGAAGCAAAATATGTTTTAACTCGCTGTAAAAAATTATTCAATGAATAAAAACACATACAAATTGCATATTTAGAGAGATAATTTTATTTTCTTTCCAACCATATAAATATTTTTAATATTGAACCATAAAGATACGAGAAATTGTGATTTTAAATCAATAAGGTCTGATTTGTGACGTCAGTTGACAGGGTGTTTTTACATCTGAAAGTCACGTAAATTCGAGTTTTTTCTTCAAAATCCAAACTTTTGGAGCAAATCCCGAACGGTATAGCAATCTTTAAATTTCACAAATTTTATATGAAAATAATTTTGAAACTCTCTAATATTACGGACATAGTGCTTTTTTCTTTTTTTGCTTCTCTTATATTTTTTAAACAAATAGCCTTGAACTTTGCCCTCTCATATTTTCATTTCCACGGATCCTAGAAACAAAAAAAAAAGACCCCGTTTGTACTTCCAGGTGTCTTCTAATTGAGTGCAAAATTTCAAGAATATTGATAAAGATTAGCCACTTTGATTTTGAAAAACAAAACCGTGTGTAAATTTATCCTTAAAGAAAACAAAAACGGTCATATTTTTGTTTTAAGCTGTTCGACTGAAAATACGGTTTTAACTCGCTGTAAAAACAATTCAACTGATGAAAACCGATAAAAATTACATATTTAGAAAGATTATTCTATTCTCTTTCCAACCATATAAATCTTTTTAAGATTGGTTAAGAAATACTCGAGAAATTGCAAATTTAACTGATTACGGTTGCAAATTTGAAAATGTCAGCGTTTTTCAGCTAAATGCTTGTAATGCTAGTTGGCTGGGGCTGTAAAATACACCAACTGCACTCCTGCTGAGTGGTAAAACACCCACCCTCCCAGTGGGACCTCCTGTTGACCATGGGTGACAACCCGTAATGCCTGAGGACAGGATTGTGGTAGCTGAGTCTGTGACTCGGGTACTATGTGGGCTCGTGACATACAACACTCCACTTCATGCAGTCCATCACATGCAATACTCCACTTTGGCCCTTACTTAGGCTAGGCAGGTGATTGGAAAGGTCCCCTCTGATGAATTGGCTGGTAATGTCAAACCCTAACACCTACATGATTGTCCCAACCATATTGCCCTTATGGCAAGCCCCAACCCTTTTTATCATATATGTGCTAGAAAGTGATGGCTGAGAGTCTCCGTGTTCTGGTTATGACATTAAACTCTATCTGATGGTGAAGTTCCAATTTTGGAGCTCTGGGGAATGTGGAGTATCCATTCATCATATTTCTCCCAGGTCCACTCTGCTCCAGAGTGGTAGTAGATGTTAGGATCCATCTATGGGTTAAATAGAAAAAATGAGTTTAAAAAGAAAAAATTGAGTACCCATCACGAATGAATAAAACAAAACATCTTTGGCATGAAATAACCCAACAAGGGTTGACATGCCATAAAATCAAACCAATCAACAACTCCACTTCATCCCTTACATGGGCTAGTTAATGAAAAATTTAACATAACCACTAGTTTATTAATATACCTGAAGTTATTTTTTCTAGATACACATGATATTAATGAAAAATCTAACATAAATAATTTCTACCAATATCTTGATGCACATTGAGTTAATGAAAATAATTTGTATCAGTTTCTAAAAAGAAACAAAAATATTTACCAACAAACTATTTGTTTACAAATCATATATACAAAAAGATGATTTAGCATTGGGTGGCCCACAAGAGTTGATTGGCCATTAAACAAAATAACCAACCTGCTAATATAAAAAATATTTCTACCATTTTCTGTATTTGTTAATACACATGAAGTTAATGAAAGATTATAATAAGTTTTTCAAGTGGAGTCCGTTCAATTGACAACAGTAATCCCTTTCGTTCAGCAAACTGCTCTCATGGTAACCGCATTCGTCTGACGTTTGTTGTTGTTTTCCCCAAAACAGTAGTCCGTCAAATTCCAACTCTCGCAGTCACTTCCTTCGCTCTTGTCGTCCGTCACTGCCCTCATCAGCAAGACTCAAACATAACTCTGCTGTCTGCTAAGACAGGCCTTAAATAATGACACTAACATCTGACATCTGGATCATTTGCACAGTCTAGTGATTTACATGTGCGCCAATGGGGTAGTCCGGCGTCGAGCCACGACTCACGATCAGGAGGATGTGAGTTCAATCTTCCCAATCGCCGTTACACTCCCCCCGATTTTATTTTACACGCCAGACATAGTCGTGTATACTTTGAACCACTATGTGCGTGATTTCTCTTACCACAAAGATCTAACAAAAAAAAAAAAAAACTCCAAACATTTATCATTAAATAAACCACAAGGGTTGATATGTCATTTCTGTTGTTGGATAACACTGAGGAGTTGTAAATATTTATTAAATTTAGTTTTCTGTTAGACATTTGTAACTCAGTGAAGATCCAACTAAAGTTTCATTGTGAAATTGACTTGTTCAGATTATTTTTATTTTTATTTTTTTTTGCAGCTTCAAGTTATAATCGGATGCGAGCAACATTCTATCTGGTTTTTGACTTCTGTGAACATGATTTGGCTGGTCTCTTAAGCAATGTCCAAGTGAAATTCTCTCTGGGAGAGATTAAAAAAGTGATGCAACAACTCCTTAACAGTCTCTACTTTATCCACAATAATAAAGTTCTCCATAGAGACATGAAGGCTGCTAATATATTGATCACCAAACATGGAGTCTTAAAACTAGCTGATTTTGGGCTTGCTCGTGCTTTCAGTATGAAGGGCCAACCAAACAGATACACTAACAGAGTTGTCACACTCTGGTATCGACCACCTGAGTTGCTACTAGGTGAAAGAAATTACGGCCCCCCTGTTGATCTCTGGGGAGCTGGTTGTATTATGGCTGAGATGTGGACTCGTAGTCCAATAATGCAAGGTAACACAGAGCAGCACCAATTGCAATTAATCAGTCAGCTGTGTGGTTCGATTTCACCAGAAGTTTGGTCTGATGTTGAAAATTTGGAACTGTATAGTAAAATCGAACTACCAAAAGGACAAAAAAGAAAGGTAAAGGACAGACTTAAAGTGTATGTAAAAGACCAATATGCCCTTGATCTATTAGATAAACTTTTAACATTGGATCCTTCCAAGCGTTGTGATAGTGACACTGCTTTGAACCATGATTTCTTTTGGACTGATCCTATGCCAACCGATTTGTCACGTATGTTATCACAGCATACAACCAGTATGTTTGAATATCTTGCCCCACCCAGACGGCGTGGACCAGCCCAACATCATGTACCATCTCGTCCAACACAGAATCCTGACCAACACTTTGAAAGAGTATTCTAAATTTGAAGGTGCCTTTCTTTTATTTAGAGTAAGAATTCTATTATTGCAAGTTAAAATTTGGCTATAGTGTATAAATATTTATGGCTTTGTGCCAAGCTAAGCTAAGCTTAGTAAATAATCACAGTGTAAATACTTGGGGAAAAAATATATATATATATATATATGTATGTATGTATGTATGTATGTACATATTTATCATCTCATTCCATCACATTTCTGTGTTCAGAGGACTCACATTCTCATAAAGTGTTTCAGCCTCCTGATTTGCATCTCTGTGGACACATTCCTGCTACTGCTGAAAACTTTTTGCAAGAGGTTGAAAAATCTGTCTAGTCAGAGTCTGATAAAAAGAAGAAATCTTATTTTATTTTTAATTTTTACAAAAATCACCCCAAAGTCTTTCAATGCTGAGACCAAAATCTACATTCATTTATAATAAAAAAAAAATGTTTTTACAAAAATCCGTGTTGATTAATTTTAATTTAGCAAACCATTTTTCCTAATTATCTATTTTTTGTTGTTTTTTTCCTCCCTTTGTCTTTCTCCCTCTCTCTAGGTGGGAAAATATACTGCTTTTGGGTGAATTAAGAATAAATCTGTGTTGGCAATTAAAGAATATTTACAGTAGTCAGTGGTAATTATCTATTGGTAGGGAAGGGAGAGGAGTGTTGTGAGTGGCCAAGGATATTTGAACTCTGAGTTTTGCTGTTAAGAAGCGAGTCATACTTTTGTGAGAGATTGTTGTTGCAGACTAAGGACTTTGTCAGTTGGGAGAACATATACATCGGACTTGACTGTGCCCCACAGAGTTTACTTTCATCATTTTATTTCGTTTGTTAGATATATTTAACAGACTAATTTTTATTGTTTTTAAGCCTTCACACATTTAACTGGATTTAGAATAATTATTAAACAAAAAATATAACTAGTTTATTAAATCACTAGCAGATTTACCTGGTGTCAAATATGTTGATTAATAACTTTATTTACAGTTTATATTGCAAATGTAGCCAGTTCAGGGATTTCGTAATGTGGGTCGCAATATAGGTAAGATATAAAATCATATATAAGTATGAATATAAAATTCTAGGTAAAAAGACCATTAAGTTTATAGGTTCCAGAACTTCATTGAATTTTTCAGTTGGACACATGGTGCAACAGATATAAGGGTTGAGTTAATACATTTCAAAGTGACTATCATCTGGAGGTTGCAGGTTTAATCTAGACTACAGATGAAAATAACAGAATATTTAACATAGCTTAACACTTGCACCCACTTAAAAGATTGTTCTCAATCTACCCCAATGGATAAATAAAGGATTTGGTTTGAAGTTCTGTGAAGGCTCTCAAGTTACACAACTGAAGAAGGGTACATTAGCTGAAACATATTTTACAATAACAATGAGAAGAACAGTCTGAAAAATCTAAATAATACAAGTTATCAAGACTCTTAAAAGATTCAGATGAATAAAATGAAATAGATATGACTCAAATTTTACTTAGGGAAATCGACATGATTAAAAAAAACAAAACTGAAAAACTTGTATAAAATGTAATATTGACAAAATCTTTCTGCCCCTTGTTTAATAAGGTGAAATTGTGTATGTTAAGTTGAAACAAATATTTGTATTCAATAATTTGTTCACACTGTAAATCAGTGTTACACAATAAATTGCATATGGAAAAATACTCTCCATTTCCCATGAAAAACATTGATTTTAAAGACATATGGACCACCCATAAAAATAATACCAGACTATATGTCTCCAAGACACACTTAAAAGGATGATAATAAAATTTGAACTTCACTATTCCCCTGACATCACCTCTCACATACACACACATCCTTGTACACAAACATATACTTTATGTATGCTCACACACATCTGCACATATATGCCTACTCTGATATAGATATATACACTCCTACTATTCTGGGCCTGCTTGCAACTATATACATATGCATTAGCACACCTTTTCTGCACCCAAGAGCAGAGGAGTCCATTCATATTTGGTGGTTAATCATAAGATTAGCACAAAACCAAATAGAAATCTCCAAATGCTGCACAAAGTGCTTATGATTCATTATCACTGAATTCTTGGAAATCCAAGTAGATTAAGACTGACTGATACTCGGAAATAAATGCTCTTGAAACAGCATATTTATGGACCTGATAGATGTAAAATTCATAGGACTAATTTTGACCATATAAAATACATGAAAGTCAATTTTCAAACCTGTGCTAGAACTTTTCATCATGAAAGAAATTTCCATTCCGTTAAGAATTAAACATATTTTTACAAATAGTTTATTCATTGATTTGTTCTTTATTTTCATTTGAAAATTGATGATATGCTTTTATTAAGTAAAGTCGTCGGGGTGGCCTACAGTCGGTATCAGCTACACAGCGAGGGAGTCTATCCCCTTTTCACTAGCGCTAGACCAAGGAGACTGTATTTAGCAGCTGAGGCGGTGCACCAAACCTACCATCAGCTCACTTTACCGCAGAGATCATTGTGCTACTCATTCACTGAGTTGGCAAGCGCCTGTATCGAACCAGGAACCTTGCGGTTGCCAGCCAAACTCTACCGACTGAGCTAAACCATAAACTGTTAATGTTTTACTGATATTTATAAATAGAAAAAAAAGTACAAGTCAGTAATTAAGAAAGTTTACATTATCTTCATTTCACTTAAATTTTAGCATGCACACACTCACACATAATAATGATAAAAATAACTCACACATATAATATGGATAATAATGATAACAATAAAATAAAATAAAAACACACTAAAATAAATTAATTGCAATGGAAGAAATAAAGTAGCAAATTGTGAAATTGATACAATAGACTACAACACCCTCACCAAAAAACCCACAGAAAGAAAACTAGCCTTCCCATCATGCACCACAAACTAAACTAGCCCATGATACTGGTATTTGACTTTTCCCATGATTCACAATACAACATCATATTAGGAAAACATGAACACTTTCCAATGGAAAGAACTGGTTGTCAACAGAGATAATTATTTTATGTTGTTTGAAAAAATACAAAGTGATTCCATTAAGTTTACTAGCATATATATGCACCCTCCGGGTGCAAGTATTTTAGTTAAATTTTATAATAAAATATGATATTAAATTAGAAAGGCTAATGAAGCTGAATAAGAATGTAGATAAAAAGATTTTGAACAGAGGGGGTATGATTGAAAAATAGAACAACTTTGAAACTAACTCTTCCATCATTTTCCGTTACTCCCGTCTTTCATTTGTAAATTTTCCTAATTAAACTGTTTAGTTAAAATAGGAAGTAAAGAATAATATTACAGTTATTTCTTCTTATTAAGGGATTTCTTTTAAGATTTATTGAAGAGATTTTTGCTCATATTCAATAAGATAAAACCAAACAATTAGAAATCAATAATACTAAGCATATATTAAAATCAATTTTTTAAGATCAATATGCAAATTAGCCTTCCCATTCATACTGTAAACCTCTATTTTGTTGTATATATAAATACAATTGCATGTTATTAGCATGTTGATATGGTCAACAGTGGCTTCGGCCTCTGGACCATTGATATAATTAACGGCGTCAATCCCAGGGGGCTATCCCCCCAGGCAACACCTGCCCCCTCGATTTAAAGGGGCAGGGCTGGGTTTATTGCCCAGTGCCTGAGGCGCCCCCTTGAGGGGAATGCCGACGGGATCGACGCAATTTTTCACCTGCCACCCATGAGTTTCGGCTTGTGGGTGGTCCCACATGAATAGGGCCTTGTGCCTGACCCGTACAAGTGGGGTACGTGGAAAATATGTAGATATGGTCAACAGTGTAAGTAATGTAAAACAATTTTATTAATAATTGAGGTTTAAATAAAAATAAAATCATGGAGAATATGATGTAAATAACTAAAGGAATTGTGACTTGCATAGTAATATAGTTTCGGTTACAGACAGACAAACCCACAATCTCCATTATAATAAGATAAGATATTATTTTTAAATTGTCTAAGGCTTTTGTAGCCTGGAAGATATAAGTTACTTCCCTTCATTTTAAAATACATTTTATACTTATCTCCCTTGAATTTTATTACCTCAAATTTGCTTCAAGGGAGACAATTCCCCTAAAAGATGAGTGACTCCCTTTAAATTAGTTTTATTTTTTGTTAGGATTGGCTGTATAAGATATTAATAAAATTTATATTAAAAAAAAAAAATACATTTATTTCCCTTCATTTCAATATTTTTAGTTTTTATAAAAAAATGGTGGTGATTAGAATTAGCACGGTTGGCGTTTTAGATGTGGAGTTGAATTAGGATTAGAAAGTTTTGGTTTTTAGGGTGTAGCTTAGGGTTCAAGGGTAAGTATTGTGGTTATGGTTATGGTTAATTTTTTTTTTTTTTTTTTTTTGATTATCGTATTACCTAATACTAATCAGGTGTGTGTGCATGCATTTTATTACTAATAGCACTAACAAGATACTCATGGTAAAAGAAAACATTTATTCATAGAAAAAAGTTCAAGTTATTTGAAAAGAGTAGTAAAAGATAAATTTTAGCTGCAGATGAACATATTTAAAAGCTAAATAATTTTTAATATCACCTTTCCATGTTATAAAGCATTTTTACATTATTAAAAAAAAAAAAGAAATTAAGAATTACTTCGGTAAAGAAAAATTGGACCATATGACCTTTAGGCACCTCTTGCTTTGCTGATTCATAAGTACATTTTTTCATTTACACCGTCAACATCCGGTTGTTTGTTAACAGACGATTTTTAGAGTTTTTTTTTTTTAAATTATAAAACTAACCCCTAACAAACAACCGGATGTTGACAGTGTAAATGAAAAAATGTACTTATGAATCAGCAACACAAAAGGGGTGCCTAAAGGTCATATGGTCTGAAAAATTTACTCATTAGAATAATGTGGCATGTACAATTTTTTTGTAAATCTGTTAAAAAAACCTGTATGTTGACACTTCATATTTATGTAAAATGGTAGGTATTATCCCAATCCATTCATCATGGGTAGAATATGACACAAAGTCACAAGTGTGGAGAATCCAGGGAGGATTGAACTTGCTATTCACTAGTAAGGGATCTGCGAGTCTAACTTGCTACTCATTACTCCATGATGGGATACCCTTTTATGTAAAATGGTATCTTATATTACTAATATCATTTGCAAATTAGAAAAGACTGTGCAACATCAATCTCATTTTTCTTTTTCATAATCAATGTTAACGCTACTGACTACAAAAATAATTACCTATAATGTTTTTACTATTTTCCTTAGTTTCTATACCATCTTTCCCTCCCTAATAAAACCTATCTGCAAAATAAGACCTTGTATGATTTTTCAGAATGATTTTAATATAAGCCCTATTTGAGAGTGGTAGACAAGCAAAAGAAATAAGCATTCTTCAAAATCATATCATGTGACGCAAACACTATTTTTGAATGAATTGTCATTGATTTTTTGAATGAAAGAAAATGTTAATGGTAAATAAATGTAGATTGTTTTTTGTAATTTCTGTTTATTTAGAAATTTTGTAATTTTCTACTTTGTAATGTCGTTTTTTGATATATGAAGAATAAGACATCCTCTGAAAATAAGTCCTATTTGAGAGCAAAAATTAATATAAGTCCTGTCTTATTTTAGGGGAAATATGGTAAATGCTTAAAACACCAGTTCTTGCTAGATCACTAGGGTTAAACAGCAATGAACCTGTTCAATATTTAATTGGGTGACCACTTAAGAAACAACTGATTCTGTAAGCACCCTGAGTCTTTTGTTCATCAAAATGAATTGATTTGGCACTAAATGACCCAAAAGAATGTTGATGTGCCATAAAACAAAAACAATTAATCAACTAACCAAACTTTTGTTATTTTTTTCAGTTATTTTTGATTTTGTACTTTTTTTTTGCAGAAGTATTTTTGTTTTATTTATTCTTGTTGGGTATTCAATCTATTTTTCTTCAAACTCATTTTTTAATGTATTTTCTAAAACTCCTTTTTAAAAATCTATTTAACCCATAAATGGGACCCTAACAGGTACTACCACTCTGGGTAGAAGTGGACTTGGGAGTAATAGTGACGAGGGGAGGAGCTCCAGAATTGGGAGTTCACCACTAGATGCAGTTTAACATCATATCCAGGACACTAGAACCCTCAACCACTGCCCTCTAGCACACATATAATAAAAAAAGGGTTAGGGGTTTGTTATAAGAGCAATAAGGTCAGAACAATCATATAGGTGCTAGAGCTTGGCGTGACCAGCCGATTCATCGAAGGGGGCCTCTCCAACCGCGCATCTAATCAAAGTAAGGGTCAAAGTGGAGTATTGCATATCATGGACTTCTCAGTCATCAGGATTTCGTCCCTAAGCATCACGGTGGCCACATTGGGGCGGGGGTAACCCCTCTGCAGAGGTGCAGTTGGTGTATTCTACTGCCACAACTGACAAGGTGGCGACTAAGGCAAGCTTTATTGAATAACATTTAATAATTTATGATTTGGTGTTATATTTTTGGAAGTTTTTTTTTTTTTAACTCAGGTTAAGTCTAGCGTGAATTATTCTATTATATTAATTCTTTAATCTAAAAAAATCCATATTGGGATATCCCTCTGTAAGGAGACAATAAATAATTGTCTCTTTTGGATTATAGGGTCGTGTCCTTTGGATCGTTCAGGAAATCAACTGTTGACATTGAAGTGGGTGGGTCAAACAAGAGTTATATCCCCAAAATGGGAAATTATTAATTTACAGTTTAGGCAAAGTCGTGGAAGCCTACACATGTAAAAAAATTCCTACAACAAAGTTACACTGCATAGCTAAAATACGTAAATAAAAATAAAAATACAACAAGGGTATTTCTCTGAATGTTTGAGATGAGGCTTGAAGATTAGTATTATTTGCGTTATTCGGACTATTGTCCCCATCTTCATTGTTATTTGTACAACGTTTCGGCTGATATACCCTCCGGCCTTCTTCAGGTATTTCTTGTCAGACTCGGGAACTTTCTTGTCGTATTCGGGAGCCATCACGGAACTTTGAACCTAACCCTTTATTTATTCCACGGGGGTATCCTGTTCTCATTTCGCTAACCATAGCTATGAAAATTGTTTTATGAGTTCTTCAGGATTTGATCTTTCTAGAAATATAGAAATAGGGACTGGAAATTTTTTATTCAAATGACCAATGGTCAACCACATTACATTTTGAATTAATAAAAAAAACTTTTTTCAAGTTTCTTTTTAATGAAATAAGCTATTTATTATAAAATTATGTCATTAATGAATAATTTGCTGAAGATTTCATTAAAATCTGACAATTTCCTCATTTTAGGTAATAGTTTGAAAATTTAAAAAAATTTTAAAATTTTTATTTCCTTCCGATTTCTGGACATCACTAGTAGATAACTAATCTAATAATAATAATAATAATAATAATAACCACACAATGGCCAAATTAGCGTCTTGTAAATTACTATTTCATTCTCCTTATTTAAATATATTTTTATTTATTATTTTTAATAAAGAATTAAGAATATAACATTGGCATTGTTAAAAAAAAACAAAACAAACTTGAATTTAAATAAAATAATGTCTTTAATAATGTTATAATTCTTCCAAATTATTTCTTAATATGTGAACTTAAAAATTACAAAATTAACTAAAAAATATTCCACCTTAGAGGCTATGTAGTGTTTTATATACTTAATCAGAGATGTATTTTGGTGATTTAGGCCGCAAATATGGAATTAACATGAATTAGTATCAGGAAATACATGGACACAACTTGAAATTTCAAACAATATTGTATTACATTTATATATAAAGAAAATACAATTGTAATATTTTCGTCTTTAAGATTGCTTTAAAAAGTAATATCAATGGGATTTACATTCGTTACAGATCATCTGTTAACATATTCAATATAAAACATCTAAAGGCAGGTTCAAAAGTATTCACAGCCGTTGTGCAGGAGCTACTATATGCAAATGACTGTGACCTGGTAACATACACAGAGGATGAGATGCAGAACCTTATGGATTGTTTCTCCGAAGCATATACAGCATTTGGATTAACCATAAATGTAAAAAAGACTGTTGTCATGTATCAGCTTACCCCGAACAAATGCTTTGTGGATCCCACTATCTTTGTATATGGTGAACGCCTCAAAGTTGTCCATCACTTTGTGAGCACATTATCACAGTACAACTCTTTAGATAGAGAAATTTCCCTTAGGTTGCAGAAAGCAACGAGATCCTTTACTTTGCTTGAGAAGAGGGTTTAGAGCCAACGTGGCATTAAGATCTCCACTAAACTGGGTGTATACAGAGTCTGTGTGCTCACTGTCATTTTGTACACCTGTGTGACCTGGGTTATTTACAAACGACATCTCAGGACACTCAAGAGATTCCATCAGAATTGGCTTCGCAGGATTTTAGGGATAGAATGGTTGTCATTTACACCAGACACCACAATACTTGAAAGATGTCACCTGCCTAGTATTGAGAGTTTGATCCTTAGATCTCGTTTTCGCTGGTCTGGTCATCTAGTTCGCATGAATGATTGCCAAATCCCCAAAAAACTATTTTACGTGTAAATCTCAATTGGCAAACGTCGTCAGTGCAAACCCAAATTGAGGTTTAAGGACTGCTTCAAGGACACTCTGAAGAACACTGCTGTTGCTGTGGAGGACTGGGAGAAGCTAGCTTGTAATAGACCTGGCTGGAGAGCCAACATCTATCTGTCTGTGGAAGAATTTGAATCCAATCGAATTAAACACCAAAAATTGGAGAAAATTGGAAAGAGTAATTTTCAACCCAGCAACATTCAAAGTGGAGAAGTTCCAACATGTAGTTTATGTGGAAGAGTACTGGGCTGGTGAGGCTGGCCTGGTGAGTTATCGGAGAAAACACAAGGATAGAGTGTCAAATGTTACTGGCACCCAACTATGATAAAAACAAAACAAAACAACAACAACAACAAAAACAGGAAATGGTCTTACTCGAACACGAGTTGACAGCCAACATATTTATATAAATATTAACGAATATAAGTCCACTTAACTAAGTCCTGGGTAAATGGTATCGGAAATCCGATAGTGAATTATCTCCCCCTGCTGCTAGGGGGCGAATCGCAAACAGGAGGTTGGCGCTAGAATCAAAGCCCACACTTAGGGAGCAGTTACCGAGGAGAAATGCTAAAATAAGCGCTCCCACCACCTTGCCCATAAAAAGGGCTTCACTTGTCTGGAGATTGTCAACCTGAGGACTCAGGTCAAACAAGCGCTCCCACCACCTTGCCATAAAAACGGCAAACTTTCTAAGGCATTGTAACAGCAAACTTTCTAGGCTGTCACAATAGCATACTAACAGAAGGCTGAGGAACTAAATTCCCACCAAAAGAGCACAATTTTTACAAGACAAAGCGTTTTAACAGCATTCCAAAACCAACGAGTAGAACACCTTTCTAGCGCACTTCACCAAGAACATTTTATTGCACCTCTCAGATAGGTCTTGTAGCAAATGCCATTAAAATTTGCAACAATTTCTGTACTTTTGATAATATATGTGTCTATAATTTATATTCGTGTTTGTTTCCTTCTTTCGTCCGAATAATAACTACTATTACCGGAGAATGAGGGCTCCAACGAACCCCCCGTAAATACTCTTATTGGTTATGTCAAAGCTATCCTCTCTATTCATAGTAGCAGAGACAAATTCAAACGTCCACTTCTTCAGGAAGAGAAAGATTCTTATCTTTGATTTCTGGCATCAAAAAATGCGGGCCTGTGATTGGTTGGTTTGAAAAGGGGTATGTCGACCAAGACCTAAAAAAATCATATTGTGTCTGGAAGAGTTGGGAATGAAGCAAAAAATAGAAAAGTTAATAAGAATTCTATAATATTTCTGAAAGATAAATTTCTATTTTTTATTAACATTTTAAATCCTTGTTAAAGTTGTGCACTTTTTCGTCCGTTTTTTTTTTTTTTTGTACATCCCTAATTAATATGAATAAGGCCCTTTTGGGGCTCATTGAGTCAAAGAGGGAAGCGTTGTCGGCAGAGAAAACGACACCGTTACAGTCAGAGAATGGTATCCTGCCAGTAGTGAGTAAAGTTTGCTGTTGATGAGAAGATTTTAATAAAGGGCCAATCTGACCAACCCCTCCCTCATTATTTTTAATACACTTTATACATTAAAAATCGTCTGAATTTTGACAAAAAGTTACGTTGAATTTATTTTGATTTATCGTGTTCAATAATGGTTTTAAAATATTTAAAAAATACTTATAAACATTTCTTTTTAGAAATAAGTAAAGCGTTACTTTAAATACATATTTATTAAATGTTACTGAAATTTTACTCACTCGTTTTAACTTTTAACCAAGTAAAATCCGTTTTTTGTATGTAAAAAAATCAAAAATATATTAGTTTCGTTGAAAATAAAATTTGCATATTATTTACGTTTCGTGTATGGTATTCCATAATTGCCATAATATTTTTAACTTTTTTGTCTTGTTTGATTGACGACAGGGAATTGAGCACCCAACTCGAAAAATAAAGAACTTTTTAGAATTTTTTTTTTACAATCTGATAGATTGGTGTGCAATCGATAATAATCCATTGAAGGAAAAAAAAAAAAAAATTTAGATGGTGGGGGTTTCAGATAGTCTTTTCCGGCCAGACATGACAATTGCAATCTATTTTTATTTTAGTAAAAAAAAAAAAAAATTAATTTAAAGATAAAAAGTGAGAAAACATCAATTAGAATTTGAATATTTTTAATTAAAAAGGAATAATTGAATTAAAAATAGTAATAATGAAATGAACTTACCTTAACTTATTAGATATTGAATCTTTCGGTTAAATTACTGACACAAAGATTAACTCTTCTTGAATAGAGGAAGATTTTCATATTTTATGTAATTGGTCTTAATTGTCTTCCATACAATTAATCTTCTAACATTATGTGTTTATATTGAAAATCAATTTAATTGTTTTAAAATATGTGAATCTTGATATTAGGTTTAACATGTTATATTTTTAGTTTCTAGAAATAAATATCTATTTAATGCAAACCTTATTTTATACTCCTAAAGTAATAAGTTTTGAAGAAAAACTCTATTAAAAATTTACCCCCCCCCCCCAATAAAACTGGTTCTTAATTCTTGTGGGCTGGTGAGCTGAAATGGAACTTAAGGACCGAAAGCGGAAAGAGACAAAGGCAAGAGGTAGTTTTACGACTTAGGTTTTATTGAACAGGGCATAGTCGGCTGTAGCAAGGGGACATGCCCCTGGCTAGTAGAAAACGACTACACTCTGTTGCAGTCTCAGTTCGAATGGCCAAGGTATCCTTTTTGGGGTAGGGAGTCAGTCCTTTTTTGTCGGACATGCGCAAAGGGGTTCTTTCGGTCAAGGCATCATGGGAGTTTATTTATTTATTTTATTTTAATTTTTATTTTCGTATTTTTTTAATCCTCACACCACCATGTTAATATATTTTAATTAAATGGAGTACACTCGGAAGACGTGTTAAGGGTTTAGAAGTCATCTTTATTCACTCCAGGGTTTTGTGCCCAGACAAGGGTCAGTAACTCTTAAAGGGTTAATATTATTACACTGTCCTTTCTAAGTGTCTTTGAATTCTCGTTCGTTTCTTCTTTTCCCGAAAAGCAAACAGGTTTCCGACACAAACACAAGGAATTTCAGCTCCATTGCTATGTTTATTTTAGGGAGTGGCAAATAGAGCCTCAAAGTCATTTTTGACCGAATGACTTTAGCCTACAGAAAATAATTTACCAAAAATCAGGGAATTATCGGATTTTAATGAAATTTTCAGTGTTTATTTATCGAAGAATGATCTTTATAATGCATTATTTATTTTATTTCAAAACTTTCTAATTTTTTTTCAGGTCACTTAATTTTGACCCCCCTTATGTTGGGGGCGTAAAATTGTTTCAAGTTGGTCCCCTTGCTACAGCCGACTATGCCCTAAAGAGATAAAAGACCGAAGTTATGAATAGAAACAAATTTTTTTTTTTTACGGTGGCTCTTCTATGAGAAAATAAGTATTGATTATTAAAAAATAAAATGTAAAAAAAAAAAATATATAAAATAATTTTTTAGGAGATTTCTTTTTTACTCATTTCCATAATTATTTAAATGACTATTATCTTATTAAAAAAAAAATTATACATCGATATTTTTTCTGCTATTTTTTAGCAGAAAAAATATCGATGTATAATTTTTTTTTTTCATAACTTCAGTCTAGAATCTAAAAATATGAAATTTGAAACTTAAAATTAGGCGTTTCGTATTTTAAGTGAATTTTATATATTAATCTAACAAAGCAGAAATACCTAATTAAATCATAAAGTTTTGAAATTAATTGGTGCATTATAAAATTCATTCATTGATAAACCAACACTGAAAATTTCCTTAAAATCGGATTATTCCCTGATTTTTGGTATTTTATTTTTAAATATTTATTTTGTAAAATACGGATTTTACGTCAAATTAGACAGCATTGCCATTTACACGTCCAAAACAAAATTGACCGAATTACATGGTTAATATTATTTTGCCTTTCTTTACTGATGTTCTTTATGTTACTACTTTTCGACTTAGACAAAAAAATTGACCTATTTAAGTCGATTTAATTAATTTTAATTCGTTTTTAATATGAAAAGCTGCCGACAAACTGGCAGTGCCTACTATACTATAATTAGTTTCACTTTTACATAACCCCACCGATATTTTGCACCTCCAAAATAAAGCGAGGAGTGGGTGTCAAAGTGAAGTGAACTGAAAAAAAATCAGAAAATTTGTGAAGATTTATTAAGGAAATGGTGATCCTCTTTCACCGGTCACCAGCAGCACCCCGTAGGGTCACATGATGCCCACTATAAAATAGGGGTCCCTGAAGAATTTGGCCTGTTTTTGCCTCTAGCGTTGGCTAGCTTCACTGCTCCGTATCGCCAGAAGCCCCCAGACGGCGACGACTTGGAACCCCCGACACGTTGGAAGCAGGAGCGGCAAACGCACCCCTAAAAACCAATTCTTCAGGGCCCAACCAGTTACGAGGAACAGAACTATCAAGGATAAACAGCTAAGTTCCGCAGGCATTTTTATCTGCAACCTACACTTTAACCCCTTTGATACATTCAATTCTCCTAGAAATACACAATACCAACCAAACTCATTGAACTCTATGAACATTCCATAAAACTCGTTTGGTTGTTTCATTCTATGCATTTTGTATACCCCTGTTTGATATTTGTTTGTGTTTTTCACGTATAGTAAACATTTTGTTCTACAAAAGTCGTTTGTCTCCTTTCTTCAAAAGCAGCACCCACCTCCTCACTGCGTTCGAAGTACGGTCTATTCTCTTACAAAACGTAGGGTTTAGACAGTGCTTTTCCGGAGATAAAAATCCTTATAAATTGTCATTATTTTTATTTTATTAGATAGAGCGAAAATAATTTACCAAAAATCAGGGAATTATCGGATTTTAATGAAATTTTCAGTGTTTATTTATCAAAGAATGATCTTTACAAATAATGCATTACTTATTTTATTTCAAAACTTTCTAATTTTTTTCAGGTCACTTAATTTTGACCAAAAATATTAGGCCCCCAACATAAGGGGGGGGGCCCTTATGTTGGGGGCGTAACATTTTTGCGAGTTGGTCATTTTCTGTACTAATTACAGTATAAATAGAGATAAAAGACCGAAGTTTTTTTTCTATTCATAACGAATAGAAAAAAAAAATTATGTTGGCTTTTTAGGTACCACCAGACCGTTTATGCCATCTTGAATAAAACGGAAATAGATATTTCCGAACTTTGTTTATCAAAAATCTCGTAAAAAAAAGATCGTACAGGGTTGTTACAAAGAAAAATAGTTAATTCAAAGATCAAATTATCCGATTGGGAAAAATTACATCGTTATCTTAAAAAATAAACAAACCTGCCCGTATTACACGCGAAAGGGTAATTTTCAGACCGTAATATAGACAGAAAAGTTACTAATTATTTCCCTTTTACGATTAACCCTAAAAGTATGGAATGAAAATTTGAATATTTTTTCTAAGAGAAAAACTGATAAAATAATCTATTATACTTACTTTTTATTTTAATTATTGAAAAAAGTTTTTTAAAATAATTTTTTTCACGCTAACACTGTCAGCCTAACAGGAACACACTTTGGTTACTTAGAAGCGTCTCGTTTCTTTGTAAAACAAATGTCAGCAATGCTCTTCCGTACATTCTAAGGATCACACATTACTATTCAACAACAAAAATTACAAATTCTTTTAAAAATATTAATCGAGCTCGTATTGGACCAATGTTTAGTGCACCTGAATTATAAAATTCATATTTTTAAATATCCGTGAAAAATTCGATTTTTTGACGCAGGAAAAAAAAAAATTTAATTTATTTCACGCAGAAAATAAAAATATTTAATCACACAAAAGATTGAAAATCTCTTAAAATTAATATTTGAAAACTTTTTTTTGCTTTTATAATTGGTATGTACTATATTCTATTAAATTGTCAACAAAAAAAAAATTTTTTTAACAAATTATGTTAAAAAAATTTTTTTTTTGTTGACAATTTAATAGAATAGTACATACCAATTATAAAAGCAAAAAAAAGTTTTCAAATATTAATATTATGACATTTTTTTGCACTTTTTATTTCCGATTTCATTAATTTTTCCTTAAAAAACTAGACGTCGTACATTCATACAATTTCATTGATATAGTTATTCAGACTCTTATCTTTATAGAAAAAAATAAAAAAAAATTTTCTGACGCGTCATTTTTTTTTTATCTCATAAAATAAAATTGGGGGGGGGGGGAAATAGACCTCGTAAAAAATATTTCCCCTAATATATTTTAGAAAAAAACTATTTCAGATGTATTTACATCCAATGGTAAACATTTATGGAAATTTTCGTGAAAATCAGATTATTACTTGATTTTTCATAGAATTTTTAAAAAATCCTCTTATCGTAACTTGTTTTTAGCTACGTTAAATTTCAGTTGATTTAACACTGCAAAAATGAAAACATTGTTTTTCAATCATAATTTTCATTATTTTCGTAAGCTGATAAAAAATTTAAAAAATCATCAGGAGTTTGTTTAATGTTTTTTCTTTAGAATGGAAAAAATCTTTTCAAGAAAATATTATTTTTTCTGTAAGTTTCATTGTGTTAAATGTAGGCGGGGTAAATTGCACAGGGTCAAATTGGTGGTACCTATGGCTTTTCTATGAGAAAATAAGTACCAAAAATCGGAAAATAAAATTTTAAAAACATAAATAACATTTTTTTTTAGATTTCTTTTTTACTTATTTCGATGATTATTTAATTGGCTATTATCTTATAAAAGAAACAATTATACATCGATATTTTTTCTGCTTAAAAGGGGGAGGAGGCTGTTACATTTTCAATAGAGTTTTTCTTCAAAACGTATACTTTGATTAACTAAAATAAGGTTTGCATTAAATAGATATTTTTTTTTAGAATCTAAAAATATAACATTTTAAAACTTCAGGCTTTTCATATTTTAAATGAATTTTATATATTCATTTTTCATAGCAAAAATACTTAATTAAAGTTTTGAAATAAAATAACTGATGCATTATAAAATTCATTAATTGGTAATAAAGGACTATTTGCTCGTAAATTCCTACAATAAAATAAACTGAACCCTCATTTTATGTCCGTGTTTTTGCAATAAATGTTTTATTTTTCTTGCAACCGTTATTTTACAATACTAAATATATTTTCTTTATTTGTTAAAGAATAAAGAAAATATATTTAGTATTGTAAAATAACGGGTGCAAGAAAAATAAAACATTTATTGCAAAAACGCAGACATAAAATAAGGGTTCAGTTTATTTTATGGTAGGAATTTACGACGAAATTGTTCTTTTTTACCCATTAATTGATAAATCAATACTGAAAATTTCATTAAAATCGGATAATTCCCTGATTTTTAGTAAAATTTTTTGCAATCGCGAATGTTACATTAAATTTGTAAAAAAAAAGCCATTTTAACCAGCGTCTCAGACCGAAAGCGATAGAAATTGACCGAAAAAATCGTTTTAAATGTTTATAAAAAATTGTATATGTGATGTAATGATATTTTTCTTTTTTTAATGATGGTCATTATGTTACTACTGGTAATAAAGGCCTATTTGCTCGTATATACCTACCATAAAATAAACTGAACCCTCATTTTATGTCCGTGTTTTTGCAAGAAATGTTTTATTTTTCTTGTACCCGTTATTTTACAATATTGAATATATTTTCTTTATTTATTTTAATATTCAGTTTGTTGATGTTGGATATTCAGTAGAGTGTTGCATAGTGGAAATAATACGTGAAATAACAGAATTTACAATAGGTACAAAATAAGGTGAGGAGATGGGCACACAAGGTAAAATAGATAATGTCAGGAGACGTTAACACACGAGGTAAATTCAACAATGATTTATTACGAACTGATTTAATTTCTTACAAGGCGGGAACAAACCTTGGGCGGAGTTTTGAGCTCCTGCTGATGTCACATCAAATATTTTTAATAAAAGAAATATGGACTTATAAAATCCAACACAGTTCAATGTTTATATTCTAAAAGTTTTTATTTTGTGAGAATGTTTAGTTTTAAAGTGGAGGCTCGTTTTACAATTTAGGCATAAATTGGATCCTGCTTTTATGACCGTAATTTTGTTTTTTCGTCAACGATGATTAAAATCTGATGTTTTTATTTTAGCGTACCAAAGCCAAAAAGAAAAGAAATAACAACAACAAAAGGTAATATTCAACCTTTTACTCGTAAATTCCTACCATAAAATTAGGCTTGGGCATTTTATGGTAGGAATTTACGAGTAAAAAATTGAAGTGTAAAAACGAACTTCCTCTTTAAAAACTAACCATTATCATAAAATAAAAACTTTTAGAATTTACACATTGAAGTGAATATTAAAATAAATAAATAAAATATATTTAGTATTGTAAAATAACGGGTGCAAGAAAAATAAAACATTGCAAAAACACGGACATAAAATGAGGGTTCAGTTTATTTTATGGTAGGAATTTACGAGCAAATAGTCCTTTATTACCTTACAACTTATCGTTTTAGACAAAAGTTTGACCTTAAATAATCGATTTAATTAATTTTAAATCGTTTTTAAAACAAAAAAAATCTGTCGCAAACAGACGAATTTTGGGGCATACTAGATAGAGCCAATTTGGTTCATAAGTTCCAAGAAACAATTTAGTTGAGAGAGAGAGAGAGAGAGAGAGAGAGAGAGAGAGAGAGAGAGAGAGAGAGAGAGAGAGAGAGAGAGAGAGAGAGAGAGAGAGAGAGAGAGAGAGAGAGAGAGAGAGAGAGAGAGAGAGAGAGAGAGAGAGAGAGAGAGAGAGAGAGAGAGAGACTTTGTGTGCAACTAAAAATCTAAAACCCTAATCATCCATTCTGATTGGTTAATCTGAGTTGGCGCCAGGTGACGTCACGACCATCGATGAGAAACGAAGAGAAGTAATCAAAAATCGGTCACGACTGAGCAACAAACGTTGGTTTTATTCCCCCTTCTTTTTTCAACCACGGTAAAGTAAATACAACTTTTTTTTTTGTCTAGGCTAAAATTGCATAATACGTAAATGCATATTTTTAAAAAATTACATGTTTTTTTTTCTTGCACATAATTCCTTCCTTTCTTAAAAAAAACAAACATTTCTTATTGAAATATATTTTTAAAGGTCAAAGGAGAAAGTTAAAAAAAAAAAAATTAAATAAATAAAAATAACCCATTCTTCAAGCATAAAAAAAAATCATGCACGAACGACGTTAAATATCCCATTAATGATATAACAGATAAATTCAGTCATTTAAAAAAAAAAATAAAGAAACAACAGGTAGATTAAAAAAAGAAAGAAAATGATCTTAATTTTGGTTTTATTCAATTTTTTATCGGTCAGTTTTAATATACAGCTGCTTCCTCTTCATTCTTTTTATTTTTTAAAAACGCCTGTTATGTTTCTAACCTATTTAAGTTTGGGACGACTTTTCCTCATTTGCTTGGGTCAATACATTTATTTATTTTCCTTGAGTTTTATCTCTTTTTAGGAGAGATAATATTTAAACCGTTTTTTTTTTAAATTTTTTTTTTTTAAAGTCTACTACTAATTTTTAGTCGAACATCCGTAAAAAAAAAAGATGGACACAGAGAATAATTAAAAAACAAACAAAACAATAAACATAAATAAAACGATGTAAGAAATTAACCCATCTTGTAATATTTTGAAAGTGAAATAGTGTGCGTGTCGGTGTTTCTTTGTTGATTTTTTGCACCATCATACCCGTTACATTACACAGTTAGTTTTTTTTGAAAGTAAATAAAGCTAAAGTCATATTGTCGTCTAGAGATAAAAGAGAAAGTATTAAAGAAAATAAATGATTACATACGGGGTTCGTAAAAAACGAAAAATGGCCCTATTAACTTGTTTTTATAAACATTGAGCGGTGATGACTGAACAAAGTTCCTGCCGAAATATTTTTATTCATTGTGTAAAAATAACTGTAAAACATAGCAAGTTAATTTAAAAAAAAATCAATTTTTTTCTTTTCATTTGTGTACACTTGTTTCTTTTAAGAGTGAAAAACAAACTAGATTTTTCATTCTCTTTAAGACTTTACCGGCTGAGACATTTGTATATGATTCGTGAGGTTCTTTTGAAAGTTAGTCATAATTTTTTTATTAGTTGGTCGGAACCTATATGGTAGGAAAAAAAATTTTGAAATCTAATTTACCTACTTTAACTTGATATTTTATAATGACTCTGTAATGTAGGTACCACCAATTTGACCCTGTGCAATTTACCACCCCACTATATTTAACACAATGAAACTTGCAGAAAAATTAATATTTTCTTGAAAAAAATTTTCCATTCGAAAGAAAAAACATTGAACAAATTCCTGATGATTTAAATTTTTTTTTATCAGCTTACGAAAATAATGAAAATTATGATTGAAAAACAATGTTTTCATTTTTGCACTGTTAAATCAACTGAAATTTAACGTAGCTAAAAACAAGTTACAATAAGAGGATTTTTTAAAAATTCTATGAAAAATCAAGTAATTGTCCGATTTTCACAAAAATTTTCCATAAATGTTTACCATTGGATGTAAATACATCTGAAATAGTTTTTTTTCTAAAATATATTAGGGGAAATATTATTTACGAGATCTATCACACCCCTATTTTATTTTATGAGATAAAAAAAAAAAAAATGACGTGGAAAAAAATGTTGTACTTTTTTTTCTATAAAGATAAGAGTCTGAATAACTATATCAATGAAATTGTATGAATGTACTAGGTGTAGTTTTTTTAGAAAAAATTAATGAAATCGGAAATAAAAAGTGCAAAAAAATGTCATAATATTAATATTTGAAAACTTTTTTTTGCTTATGTAATTGGTATGTACTATATTCTATTAAATTGTCAAAAAAAAATTTTTTTTAAAGAAATTAATTTTTACGAGATTTTCAATGTTTTGTGTGATTAAAAATTTTCATTTTCTGCGTGAAATAAATTAAATTTTTTTTTTTTCTGCGGAAAAAAATCGAATTTTTCACGGATATTTAAAAATATGATTTTTAGATTTCAGGTGAACTAAAAGTTGGTCCGATCCGAGCTCGATTAATATTTTAAAAAGAATTTGTAATTTTTATTGTTGAATAGTAATTTTTGGTTTTTAGAATATACGGAAGGGCAAAACCGACATTTGTTTTACAAAGAGACGAGACGAGACGCTTCTGAGTAACAACCGAAGTTCGTTTTTCTTTGTTCAAAAAGGTTAAATAAAATAAATTTTTTCCGCTATTAGAATACAAAGTAAGTATACAGGATTATTTTATCAGTTTTTCTCTTAGAAAAAATATTCAAATTTTCATTTCATTTCATTTTCGATTTTAAAAAGTAATACCAAAACCGAAGACATTTTTTTTAACGTCAATTTCACGGTGACATTTTACTATTAAATTTTTTCAAGTTTTTATTCATTTTAATAGTAAATTTTAATATTAAATTTTTAAAAGATTTTATTCATTTTAATAGTAAATTTTGGCTAAACTTGCAAATCATTCGGAAAATTAAAACATATTACAGGGTGACCCAGAAAAAAACAGAACGCAATTTATTTATTTATTTTCCCATTAAACTAACCCTAAACCCCAACCATAAACTCCAACCCTCAACCCTAACCATAATCCCCAACTCTAAAAAAAAAAAGAATATCTTAAAAATCGTTGAAAACAAATAATCGGTTATTGACAAAAAGGTAAATTAGAGTTATCCATACTTTTACTGGTTGATCGTAAAAGGGAAATAATTTGTAACTTTTCTGTCTATATTACGGTCTGAAAATTACCCTTTCGCATATAATACGGGCAGGTTTGTTTATTTTTTAAGATAACAATGTAATTTTTCCCAATCGGATAATTTGATCTTTGAATTAACTATTTTTCTTTGTAACAACCCTGTACGATCTTTTTTTTTTTTTTTTTACAAGATTTTTGATAAACAAAGTTCGGAAATATCTATTTCCGTTTTATTCAAGATGGCCTAAACGGTTTGGTGGTGCCTACTGTAATGGTTAATAAAATGGCAGTTGCCGATTATATTAAAAAAAGGGGGAGTAAGAATCCCAAAAATGCAGTAACGGAAAACAACAAACGCTGAATTCAAAATCAAGCGCCAAAAAGGAAAAGCGGGAATTTTTCAGTAGTTCAGAGAATGACAAGATGAGTGGTCACATAACAAATCAGCTCCAGTATCAGCAAAGAAAAACAAGATAAAATATGAACTATTAATACCACAATATAAAAGAAAGGACTATGCCCGGTATGCTATTATACACGTCTGTAATTATAATTTAATACAGATTGTTATTTTAATATGACTCCGTTGATTTCTTTCATTGTGCTGAGTTTTGTTTAAAAGTTAGTAAGTTGTGTAAACCTATATAAAATATATACAACACCCAGCTTGCTACAACTCAACTCCGTGACGCTAATCATGGGGATCGAGGTTTATTTTGGACCTGCATGTATTTATTTGGTTCACCCGCGTTCAACCAACCACGTCTCGAATAACACAGCTGAAGGATGTAGTTAAATATCCTCACAGCCTTTGGGGCCCATAGAAGAAAAAAAAAATCGGGGAGTCAAAGGGGAACTGGAAAAAAAGAAAAAGAAGAAATTATGTCAGAAAGTATAAAGTTCAATCCAACCCCTAATTGAATTTTCTGCTAACGTTTTTTTTGTAATGTTACTTCCTAATTGAAGTTCTTTTTTTGTTGTATGTTTGTGTTTGCTAAATACATGTTGATATATTTATATATGCTATAATTCGTGTATAGAAAATAAATGCAAATTTATACCCCTAAACTTTGTAGGAAAATAAGTACAAATAGAAGTATTGCGCTGAGAAAACAGTGACATCTTTTGAAGAAAGGAACAACCTTTTGCTACTACAAAGAGAATTTAATGTACAAAACCATAAAAATGTACAATAGGTAGACAAATATAAAACAAGAATGTTAGTTCACTGTCCAAGGTTTAGTTTGGTTAGGTTAGGTTGGATTTACATCAGGAGGGGTTAAGGGTTGCAGAGAATATGCCTGCATGAACTTAGCTGTTTGGAAGTCCTGGTAACTCGATCCTGATAAGCCAGAAGGATTGTATTATAGTAAGTTGTGGCTCTTTCTGGTGTGGTGGAAGAAGACACTTTTCGGGCTTGTAGCGATGTGAATCAGATACCTTACCTTGTTATATCTTAGAGGTGCCACCATGGGGAATGGCAAAAAAGAGTGAGATGCTTTGAGGTCCTTACTTGTATAAGTGACCCCCAGGAGGGCTGTGATTGACTTATTTGACCACTCGCATGTGTCCCCTAATAAATCCCAGCATGTATGCTGTTTCTCCATCATCTGGTGGTCACTTTATTTTAAATTCAAATTTACAAATGTGGCACAAGGCTTATGATTTAGAAATATGGTGGGTGTAATAAGTAACAGTGTAACCCAAATATATATATTGCAGAAAAAGCAAGTAAAAAAAAAAGTCCTGTCGGTTGTGGCTTTAGAATACATCAACTGCACCTCTGCCGAGGCTCCCCCCCCATGGGGCCACCTGTTGGCTGTGGGTGGCAACTCGTGATGCTTAAGGATGGAATCCAGGTGGATGAGCAGTCCATGACATGCAACACTCTACTTTGGCTCTTACTTAGGCTAGATGGGTGATCGGCGACACCCTCTCTGATCAATTGACTGATCACGTCAAGACTTAGCACCTATATGATTGCCCCAGCCCTATTGCTTTTACGGCAATCCCCAACCCTTTTTATATGTGCTAGAAGGTGGTGGCTGAGGGTCTTTATGTTCTGGAAATAATGTTAAACTCTATCTGATGGTGAGGTTCCAGTTTATCGTTTAAAACCAGTACTTTGAGGGGACAGTCCTTGTGGCGTTGTGGCTAAAGTGCTGGACTCTAACATCATAGTAACTTTGAACCCCAGTCATGCTATTATGTTCACTTTTGGACTTGGGAAAAGTATGAACCCTCTTGTCCTTCCAGCTATCCGCCCTGTCGGCTGGGGCATTAGAATGCACCTCTGCAGAGGGGTAAGACTCCCCCAAATGGGGCCACCTGTTGGCCGTGGGTGGAGATCTGTGATGCTTAAGGATGGAGTTTTGGTGGATGAGCAGTCCATGACCTGCAACACTCCACTTAGAACCTTACTTAGGCTAGATAGGCGGTCGGAGAGGCCCTCTCCGATCAATCGTCTGGTCACGTCAAGCCCTAGCTACTATATGATTGCCCCAAACCTATTGCTCTTATGGCAAGCCCCAACCCTTTTTATCATATGGGTGCTAGATGGTGGTGGCTGAAGGTCTACATGTCCTGGGAATGATTTTAAACTCTATTTGATAGTGAGGTTCCTGTTTTGGAGGTTTGGGGAATGTGGAGCACCCCTTCATCACCATTGCTTCCTAGTCCACTCTGACCTGGAGTGGTAGTACCTGTTAGGGTCCCATCTATGGGTTGAATAGAAAAATGTATTATAAAAAAAATTGTATTATCCATTAAGAATGAATTTATTTCAAAAGTTTATCGGCATTAAATGACCCACTGAGGTTGATATGCCGTAAAACAAACCAAACAAATCTTCCAGCTATATGTTAAATAGTACTACTTCTGTTCTTCTACAAGGTTGTCTTTGGCATTAAATAACCCAAACCAAACCAAACCAAACGAAACCTTTTAATGTCATCAGAACCTCATGTTCTATTTTTATGTCATTATTATGTAAAGTATGATAGAGGAAAACAAATACACACGCACCAGTTATTATATATAGATTCATTAAGACTTGCTTTCACCTTCATATATATTGTCTTTTATTGTTGTGTTAATGAAAGCTTTTATTTTAATTTCCTTTATTTGAATATTGTTCACTCACCTGTGCTGTCCTCAGTTGTGGGTGATGATATGAATTGGGTTGGTCAATGGCTTTTTTTATTAAATTTGGCTTGGTGGGATATTTTGTGAGTAATGTCTAGAAATATTTCTTTCACCTCCTCCATAGATGTCTCTGTTTTTAAGAGTTTTTAGTGTAATGACATATGGGGTTAACAACATCAATACTGATGTTGTTAACCCCATATTAGTTGCTATGGTAACCTTTGTACTTCTAGAGCCTTTGTTATATGCATCACTGCAAGAAATCTCATGGACCCACAAACTCGTATACATGCTGAAATTAACATCCCTTGTTAAAAGAAAAAGAAAAAAAAACAAACTTGTCTCCAACAGTCTTCAAATCTCTAATAATGCGAATGTAGGAGTGTCACTTTTTTTTTTCAACTTTACTCCTAGAGACCATAGCCCAACCTACCATACCATTTTGGAATCAGGGTGAATCTGTTAGTAAATTAAAATCATTTCTGGCTTAACTTGGACCTGCAATCCTGATATTTTAGATTCCCAAGTTTTAATTACTGTGATTGTTTAACTTTTTTTTTTTTTTTTTTTTTCTTACATGATTTTTTTCAACAATATTTTATTGTATCATAACAATTTTTATAATCTCTAATACTGTTCAAGTTTAATAAAATTTGATATGTACTCACTACCTGAAATGTTATTGTTGGGATGAAGGCCCAATCAAGAGTCCTCTGTAACAGCTTAACTTCCGTCCTATTGAGTTAAGCTGTTACAGACTTTTTAAGCTAGTCTAGGCATATAAGTTGGGAGCCATGTTTTTTATTCATTGCTTTCTCAATTTCTTTCTTTTCTATTTCACTTGAATACTTTTATTTTATGTATTTTTTAAAGCCTTTAACGCCATTGTTGACCATATGTCTATATGAGATATATTTTAGGTGTTTAACAACTTTTCCTTAAGTCATCTTGTGTTAATTTGGATTATTTGGACTATTTTCCTCATATTTATGTCTTTGATTTAAAAGTGTTCAGGTGTTTCTTGTCGAACTCAGGGAATCTTATCCTTTGAATTTGGGAATCTTATCCTTTGAATTTGGGAATCTTATCCTTTGAATTTGGGAATCTTATCCTTTGAATTTGGGAATCTTATCCTTTGAATTCGGGAATCTTATCCTTTGAATTCGGGAACCTTCTTGTCGAACTCGGGAACCTTCTCGTCGAACTCTGGAGTCTTCATGTCATAATCGGGAGCCTTCACGGAACTTCAAAACCGAACCTTTTATTCAATCCACAGAGATAGACTGTTCTGTGCTACTCATACGCTGATTTGGCGAGGGCTGGTATCGAACCAAGAACCTTGTGGTTCCTAGCCTTGACACTCTACCGACTGAACTAAATCGGTCCTTCCAGTTCTATAGGAGTGTGGAATACCCCTTCATTGCCATTACTCTCAGATTCATGTTGACTTGGAGTGGTAGTACACGTTAGGGTCCGAGCTGGTCATCATACCATGGTCAAAAAGTCCAGTCTGCCTTATTACTTACCTTTAGCTGCATGGGGAATAGTTGGATTCATACCTTTCTGAAGGCATTAGTGCTATGTGAAATGCCCTCTCCAGGATTTGAATACTGGTTTTTGTGTCTATTTTCTATGATGATAACCATTACACAATGAGCAGTTTATTTTGAAATTTTTATACTCTTTTAATGGTTAAATCTAATCAAAGGACCTAAATTTTTCCATCATATGTCACCCCACCAAAAGAAAAAAAATACCAAAAATTAGGGAATTAACTCAATTTAATGAAATTTTCAGTGTTGATATATTAATGAATAAAATATATAGTGCACCAGTTATTTTATTTAAAACCTTTTACATTTTTTCAGGTCAGTTAACTTTGAACCATGTATCTTTGAGAATCTGTGTTATGCCTGAAAAAAAATCAGATTTGGTATTTGTTTTCTTTCGGCATGGTGACATACGATAGTGGAATTTAGGTCTGTTAAGTTCGATTTAACCCTTTTAATTGCATCTTGTGCATTAATTTTCTGATGACTCATACTTTTATAAAACAATGAACATTGGCTTAAACTTCCTGCAGACTAGACTTCCTGGTTGTTCTATAGAATAAAACTTGTTTGAACATCTCAATATTATTATTTTCACTACACTTTTTCTTTTGCTTTAAAAAAAAGAAAAAGAAAAGAAAAAATATGAAAGAAAAACTAATCAAATAATGTTAATCCTGTAAGAAATTTGGATAATTCAAGACTTGGATTTATTCCTACCAGGTGTAAACAAACAATATGGCACTGGATAATGAATGTTGCTATATGATTAACCATATCTGCTGGTTGTCTATTGGGTCATTCCATGTCATAACACCAGCAAAAAGTTGAAATCTACACCCACTGACACCGAATTACTTGAAATTTGGCACAAATGTTCCCCTTCATGAGTTAGGAAAGTGTGCCAAATTATTTTGGCTTAAACTTTACCGTTCCGATTTTAGAAGGGGAGTTATAATTTTCCTATTTTGCCTCAAAATTAAGGCCGTGCAGTGTCACAGAATCTCAGTGTTTTTTAAAAAATTTTAAAAAATAATTCCATGCATTCAATATTTCTGAAATTTGGTATGTAGGGCAAATAAGGATTGTAGAATCCAAATATCCAACTATTCTAACCTGATAGAACATTTTATTTTGCTCACCCAAATTTGTTGATTTTGGAGTTATGCACTCCAAAATCAACAACTTTTCACCTATGTAGCTTACGGTCAGTCTATCGAAAATTTGTCCACTTCAATTTTCATAATATTTTTTTCCTAACATCTACTATGCCTGCCTAAGTTCACCAAAGAATTTTGTGAGGGGTTCAAGTCTACTTTAGAAGATATGAACCTGCAAAGTTTAGAGTTTTTTCCTATGTACATGCAGGATTTCAGTGAAAGATTATAATTAAAGACAATCATCCTAATGCTCCATGAACTCTCAAATGTTGATATTCTGCTCAGGGGCTTCTTAAACTATTCAATAATATTGTTTTTATTAATTAAAAAACAAAACAAATTAAATATGAGCGATCAAAAAGTAATGCCATTTTGTTTAGGACAGGTATAATGTTTTCCCTCTTCAATTGAAGGGGACACATTTTCGATAGACTGACCGTAAGGTGAAAAGTTGTTGATTTTGGAGTGCATAACTCCAAAATCAACAAATTTGGGTGAGCAAAATAGAATTTTCTATCAGGTATAGGGTTAGAATAGTTGGATATTTGGATTCTACAATCCTTATTTGCCCTACATACCAAATTTCAGAAATATTGAATGCATGGAAGTATTTTTTTAAATTTTTTAAAAAACACTGAGATTCTGTGACACTGCACGGCCTTAATTTTGAGGCAAAATAGGAAAATTATAACCCCCCCTCTAAAATCGGAACGGTAAAGTTTAAGACAAAATAATTTGGCACACTTTACTAAGTCATGAAGGGGAACATTTGTGCCAAATTTCAAATAATTCGGTGTCAGTGGGTGTAATGCCCTGGTGAATTGACATGGAATGACCCCATTGTAGCCTACCCGGGAAGGTTTTATCTCACCCAGGTTCTCAGGGGATAAGAGTTCAAATCTATGTATTTACCCAACCCCTCTGTCATGGACAGAATTACAAATAACATATTTCTAAATCTCTGCTAGAAAATTAGTTAAAAATCAAAGTACATATCTTTTTTTTTATTTGTAAAACTAGGCAAATATATATCCAGAGACACCCAACATATTGATTTTGTTACATAATGGATAGGCATAGCCTATCATTTTTAGCAAGAAGTATAGAATAAAATAAATAGTAAAACAGTGGAAGATCAATGTGATATCTTAGTTTGATTGACAAAGTGTTACATCAGGATCATTTGGAATGGGGCCTCTAATTGACTTAGAGGATCACATGACCTGGTGACTCAGGGAAAGTAGTTAGAATTTAGTTGAGGCCTGAATGTGGAGGACTTGTTTTTCTGTCTCTGCCCTCCCCCCTCTGTGTATGCAGATTCACAATGTATTGGGAGAAAAGGCAATCAGAGGAGGGGAATAAAGTTGAGTGTACACTAGAAAATGTCTGCATGTTGTTTCCTGATAAAAGTACAAAAGAACCACTCTTGACTGATGAATTATTTATTTTCCCATTAAACTAACCCTAATCCCGTCTTCATTTTTCTTAGTAGATCAATAAATAAATAAATAATTTATCAGTCAAAAGTTCCCCTTTGTTTATGTTAGACTTATGGGAAATAACCAAACTTTCTATGCTATTATTTCTCACTTAACCAAATCATTAAGTTTTAAAGTATTTCTTTAATCTTAATTTCAGTTGCTTCTTATCGCAAATCTGTTATTTTACAGCTATTAACAAATTATGGTTTGATATTTACAATAAAAAGCAGCTTGAAAGGTTTGTAAAAAATAATTAAATTCTTTAGTGTAAATTAGGTACCACCAATTTGACCCTGTGCAATTTACCCCCCCTACATTTAACACAATGAAACTTGCAGAAAAATTAATATTTTCTTGAAAAGTTTTTTCCATTCGAAAGAAAAAACATTAAATAAACTCCTGATGATTTTTTAAATTTTTTATCAGCATACGAAAATAATGAAAATTATGATTGAAAAACAATGTTTTCATTTTTGCACTGTTAAATCAACTGAAATTTAACGTAGCTAAAAACAAGTTACGATAAGAGGATTTTTAAAAAATTCTATGAAAAATCAATTAATGGTCCGATTTTCACGAAAATTTCCATAAATGTTTACCATTGGATGTAAATACATCTGAAATAGTTTTTTTCTAAAATATATTAGGGGAAATATTTTTTTACGATGTCTATCACCCCCCATATTTTATTTTATGAGATAAAAAAAAATGATGTGGAAAAAAAATTTGGTACTTTTTTTCTATAAAGAGAAGAGTCTGAATAACTATATCAATGAAATTGTATAACGTACCGAATTATAGTTTTTTTAGGAAAAAATAATGAAATCGGAAATAAAAAGTGCAAAAATAATGTCATAATATTAATATTTGAAAACTTTTTTTTCTTATGTAATTGGTATGTACTATATTCTATTAAATTGTCAAAAAAAAAAAATTTTTTTAAGAAATTAATTTTTACGAGATTTTCAATCTTTTGTGTGATTAAATATTTTTATTTTCTGCGTGAAATAAATTAAATTTTTTTTTTTCCTGTGGAAAAAAATCAAAATTTTCACGGATATTTAAAAACATGAATTTTAGAATTCAGGTGAACTAAAAGTTGGTCCGATCCGTGCTCGATTAATATTTTTAAAAGAATTTGTAATTTTTATTGTTGAATAGTAATGTGTGATTCTTAGAATGTACGGAAGAGCAAAACTGACATATGACGAGACGCTTCTCGGTAACTAAAGTTTGTTTTTCTGAGCGTAAAAAAATATTTTATTTAACTTTTACGACCAATTAGAATAAAAATAATATATTGAATGATTGTTTTATCAGTTTTTCTCTTAGAAAAAATATTCAAATTTTCATTTTATTTTCGATTTTAAGAATTAATACTAAAACCGAAGACATTTTTTAACGTCAATTTCACTGCGAAATTTTAAGATGAAAGTTTTTCAAGTTTTTATTCATAGTAAATTGTAATATTAAAGTTTTTAAAGATTTTATTCATTTTAATAGAAAAAAATTGGCTAAAAAAGTTTGTCCGTTACACCCATCCGTACTTAGATGCATAACTGTAAGAGGGTAATAATATGTATTTCTTTCTCTCTAAATCGCGGCCTGAAAATTACCCTTTCGCACGTAATATGGATAGGTTTGTTTATTTTTTAAGATAACGATGTAATTTTTCCCAATCGGATAATTTGATCTTTGAATTAACTATTTTTCTTTGTAACAACCCTGTACGATCTTTTTTAACGAGATTTTTGATAAACAAAGTTCGGAAAAATTTATTTCCGTTTTATTCAAGATGACCTAAACGGTCTGGTGGTACCTAGTGTAAATTAATCTTTGAAATGATTGTCTTTCAATTCATAGTATGTATAGCTTGGCTATTAACAGTGTCCTGCTCTTTAGATTGTTACATTAAGTGGTTTATCTGAGAAATTTTGAAAATCAATATTACAGCTAATATTATTAGCATGCGTGAAAGAAATAAAGTAACATATTGAGTGATGGCATGGGAGATAAGGTGATGGCTGTGTAGTTAAATTTGAATGACTGCAGCTGGTTGGACTCTCAAGCTTAATTGATAAGATAGTCATTGTATTAAGATAGGTTTCTACATGAGAAAGTATTAGATATATAAGCTTATTCTTTATTTCTTCATTTTGTATCACATTAATGATTATAGAATTACTGAGAGTTTTGATAAAAAGCAATTAAAGTTTAGATGAAATTTAAAAAAATCTATTACTAACTGCTGTATACTAAATCTAGCATTACAAGCATTTAGCTGAAAAACGCTGACATTTTCAAATTTGCGACCTTAATCAGTTCAATTTGCAATTTCTCGAGTATTTCTTAACCAATCTAAAAAAGATTTATATGGATGGAAAGAGATAGAGTAATCTTTCTAAATATGTAACTTTTATCGGTTTTCATCAATTGAATTATTTTTTACAGCGAGTTAAAACCGTATTTTCGGTCGAACAGCTGAAAACAAAAATATGACCGTTTTTTTTTTAAGGATAAATTTTACACGCTGTTTTGTTTTTCAAAATCAAAGTAGTTAATCTTTATCAATATTCTTGAAATTTTGCACTCAAATAGAAGACACCTGGAAGTACAAACGGGGTATTTTTTTTTTGTTTCTAGGACCCGTGGAAATAAAAATGAGAGGGAAAAGTTAAAGGTTATTTGCTTAAAAAATATGAAAGACGCAAAAAAGACGCACATGGTCTGTAATTTTAGAGGCTTTCAAAATTATTTTCCTATAAAATTTGTGAAATTTAAAGATTGCGAATTGCTTCGGGATTTGATCTGAAAGTTTTGATTTTAAAGAAAAACCTCGAATTTACGTTACTTTCGGTTGTAAAAACAGCCTGTCAACTGACGTCATAAATAGGACCGTATTGATTTAAAATCACAATTTCTCGTATATTTATTGTTCAATCTTAAAAATATTCATATGGTTGAAAAGAAAAGAAAATAATCTCTCTAAATATGTAAATTGTATGTGTTTTTATTTATTGAATATTTTTTTACAGCGAGTTAAAAACGTATCTTGCTTAAAGAAAACGAAAATGCGTGATAGGAATTTTTTTCCGAGAATACATTTTACACTCTACATTTCTTTGGAAAATCTAAGTGGCTAATCTTTATCAATATTCTTGAAATTTTGCATTCAATTAGAAGACACCTGGAAGTACAAAAGGGAGCTTTTTTTTGTTTTGTTTCTAGGACCCGTGTAAGTTAAATTACAGTAGTGCAAACTCCAAGACTATTTGTTCAAAATGAGCATGATAAACGAAAAAGACGCACTCTGTCCATGATATTACAAAGTTTCAGAATTATTTTGATATAAAATTTGTAAAATTTGAAGAATGTTAAGTTCGTCGGCTTTTTATTCAAAAATTTGTATTTTGAAAAAAAAATCTCAAATTTATTTGTTCGACAGGCGTACGACTCCTCAATTAAACAGGCGTGTTTTCTCCGCGAAGAATTGTTTATGCACACAAAGTTTAAATTCGCTTATTTCTCGTCCAATTTATTTAATATATCAAATTTTATAATATATTTTAAAATAAAATAACAATCTTTCTAAATATTTAACTTTTATGTGTTTTTAATAATTGAATTATTTTTTACGTCCGTTTCAATTTTGGAAAAAAAAAACTTGAAATTACGAAAAATGTAAACAAACCAGGTTTGTGTGAAAACATGTAAATAGATAATCTATTTCTTTTATGTAATTCAACATAAGCATTTAGAAATGTATTTTTACATTCAAAGTGATGTTACATATTTAAATTAATGTTATATATATATGTATACACTATACATATACGTTTGGAAAATCAACCTGTGCAAACTTACAATGTACTTTTCAATCGTACATTTCAAAACAAACTATAACCCAGGAAAAACAGAACCCACAAATTTTGTAAGAAAACTATTAATTTTAACTAGGGGGGGGGGGGTTAGTTTAATGGGAAAATAAATAATTTGGGTTCTGTCTTTTTTTTTTTCTGTGCCACCCTGTAATAAAATGGGATTTTGATGAGAATTTAGCCGTAATATCATGGGATTTTGAGTATGATTTGCAAGTTTTAGCCAATATTTAACATTAATTTTTGGCATGAGAATTTTAAGATTCACACGTAAAAAATTTTGATAATTATCGTATTTTATGGAAATTTCTGCAACAATGAAATTACTATTTTTTTTCCTGAACTTTTTTTTAGCTATGTTTTAAAGTCAGTAATCCATAACTTTTTCCTTGTAAATTCCTACCATAAAATAAATTGTACCCCCATTTTATGGCCGTGTTTTTGCAATAAATGTTTTATTTTTCTTCAAAGTGATGTTATTTATTTGAATTAATACTATACATGTATATACATGCAGTATTATAATGAAAATGTTGAATAATTGGGTGTTAAACTTTTAAAAAACCCAAAATCGCTGCTATCTGTATCTCTTATTCTCTAAATAATGGGTTAAAGCATAGAGATACATACAATTTGAGTGCATAATCAGAAAGAACATACAATTTTACATAAGAATACCAAATTATATCAAAATTGCTCCAAAAATAAAGAAACGGTGAAGAAATCACTTAATTTCTTTTTTTTTAATGGTCCGTGATTTGACATATTTTTGAAACAAAATCATGTCCACATTTGTACCCCCAATTTCGGGGCTTTAAATTCTCATAACTTTTGAACCACTGGGAATATTTACATAATTCAAACGGTTCTGAACTCCATTTACACAGCTGTATATAACTCATGTGATTAAACAACAATAACCTCAAATAAAAAAATCAACTGGGAATGCTATGCAGACTGCCTGGCATGATGAATATGTTCCACAGGATTGGCAGAATGCATTAATGGTGGTGTTATACAAGGGAAAAGGTGCAAAAGATTATTGTGGAAATTATCGGGGCATCTCATTGCTTTCAGTTGTTGGCAAGGTGCTATGCCGAATCATGCTTGATAGAATGCTGAAACACATTGTTAATAATGTTTTATATGAGTCACAGTGTGGTTTTAGAAGTGGTCGTGGAACGGTAGATATGATCTTTACAGTCATGCAATTACAAGAGAAATGTGTAGAATACACACACACACACACAGAGTATCTTTGCATATATATATATATGTGTGTGTGTGTATAAAGTGTATCTTTGCATATATGTGTGTGTGTATATATAAAGTGTACCATAGGTGCTTCAACCATTGGAAAACTTCCTGGAATAAGTGGGTTGAATACCACCAAAGGGGGACTTTTTTTAAAGAAAATTTATGTCTCATTCATAATTTCTGTCTTAATAATTACATCTTCATTCTTAATACTTTCTGAACACATTTTGTATACAGTGAATTTTACTTAGAAGGATTACAGATTTTGGTTGCCTTATTCGCAAAGCTTAAAATACTTGAACTCTTGCATCCCTTGCAGGGAGGAAGACCCCCCCCCTCCAAAAAAAAAAAAAGAAAAGAAGAATGTCTTGCATATGACACTAAACTGCATCTAGCGGGGAGGTTCCAAATCTGGAAAGTATTAAATCACCCCTTCATTGCCATTACCCCCAGGTTCATTCTCTGTTAGTCACATATATTATAATCTGTTTGGGAATTATTAGTATACTTGAAACCAGGTAATTATTTGCAAATTATAAAAAGTATAGTTAATTATACTTATAGTTACTATAATTGTTTACAAATAATTAATTACAAAAGGATACTGCCTTGCTGTTTTGAACAAATCTGGAAGCAGTACCTTACAAAACTACAGCTATACGGACACTTACCTCCTATCATACAAACTATCCAAGTTAGAAGATGGTCACATGCTAGACACTGCTGGAGAAGTAAGGACGAACTCATAAGTGACATTCTCCTGTGAACACTTACACATTGCCTGGAACAATGTCTGATAGATGGATAGCAAGAAAGAGTCAAGATAATCCGTGAAGTCAGTGTGACTTGAAACCATACAATTGCTTGTTAAACAAAAGAGAATAACTTTAGCATTAAATAATCTAAAAAGGGCTAATATGAGGTAAAACCAAACATTTTCATGATTAATTTTAAGTGCAAAATTACTGGATGTAATCACTATAGTATGTGCAAACAAATGATTATCTATATATTAATATATACTTAATCTTCTGACCATTATCCTCCTGCGACATCCTCTGGTTAAAAATGAAACTGTCTAAATTGTCCAAGATGAAATGCAAAAATTTAAATCTTGATTATCTGGTGTTGCTTATCTGCCGAATTCTTATTTCTTATGTGTGTTGTCACCTCAGCTAAATAATGGACCATTCTGCTTTTATTTATAAATAAAGAAAGGAAAGAAAAATGACATGCTATACAGGAAAACTATAAGAAAGAAAGAGAGTAGGGAAAAGATAGTGAGAAGATGAGCATGTGGAAGTGATAACGCTAATCTGTTTCAATTGAACATAATGAAAAGACAAAAAGAAGGAAAGAAAAAAATTAAGTTGGAGAGAATTAAATCAAGATTATTATCCTTTTTAGATATTGAACTATTTAGCAATAGGTTTTAAATAAACAAACCAAACGTAATAATTAAATTATCATACTGTAGTATATCCACATGTCCTGCTAGTTATTATTATTACTTACTGCTTGCTAAAAAAGTACTTAGGTATTAAACAATCCAACAAGGGTTGACATATAAAACCAACCAACTTGGCATTTGCTATCTAAAACAGGTTGTTTTATTTTTGAATGAATTTGCATAAAAAAGAACAAAATATTATATACATTGAATTATTTTCTTGCATAATTTGTTCTACAAAGCAGCTGTTCTTTGCGTATGTAGAATATACTGTATATTTATTTATTTATTAATTTATTTCCTTTGTTTAATTCGGGTATTTTTTAACCTATTATTATGTAAATGAATCGTATTTCCTAGTATCTTCTCTTTTTGGCTTTATTTAAACTTTTTTTTCTATTCCAGGATTTTCAAAAACTTGATGGCACGTATTATGAACTTTGATCGGGATGGTCAGATGTTTCAGGCTATTTCCAGCAACAACCTATGTACAGTCCATCGTCTTATTGGCAGTGGAATTGGTGTTAACTCTGTTCTTCATCACCCTGATCGTAGGGACAGTACAACAATTCTGGCTGAGGCAGCTTATGCAGGGAGTTTAGACATTGTCAAGTATTTAGTCAAAGCTGGAGCTCTAATCAACCACAAAGACCCCTGCTTCGGCCGTACCCCGCTCCATTGGTCCTGCATGGGTTGGCGAACAGAAGTAGCAATCTACCTCATCAGAAATGGAGCAGATGTAAATTGTGTGGATCGTGACAATGTGACACCGATCATCTTCGCTGCAATGGGAGGCTGCCACGAGATAGTGGCGAGTTTGATTCAGAATGGGGCCAATCCACATATGGTGGATCGACTGCGTTCTTCAGCTCTTCATTATGCAACATTCCATGGATACTCTGCAGTAGTGTCTAGGCTCATCAAAGTTGGCTGTATTCCTAACAATAGAGTTATATTCGGACAGGGGACACCTATGGCGAATCTTATGCACCACAAAGACTATGCAAACTGTCATTTGTTGTTGGAGAGCGGCTATGATTTAAGGAATGAGGACTATCTTCATGAGCACAAGGAAATGTTTCTCCATTCCCTGTTACCTTCAGACAAATTGAATGGCAATATCAACAATAGCATTTCTCAGATGGATTACCTTGTACAGTGGCTGAGGACACCTCGTTCTTTGCAGTGTTTCTGTCGGACAGTCATCCGAAAGAGTATGAAAGGAAGTTACTTGCAAGAGCGAGTTAGTACCCTTCCGATTCCAGCTCAAATTAAACATTATTTATTATTTGTGTAATATAATTCTGCAGACGAAACAGATCTGCGGTTTCTTCTATTTTTATGTTAGATTTTTTAGTTTCATTATTTATTTAAAAAAAAATTTTTAATGTGTTAGAATGAAAGACCTTGTGTAGGGGAATTTATATTGAAAATATAAGATTTCTTCCAATTTTTATTTTACTTTTAATGAGAAACACTTCATTTGATGGCATAGAAGACTCCCCTCCTCCAAATGTCTAAAAAACAAACACAAAAAAAACTTCCTGGTCTTATAGGCAAAGTTGAGGTATGTGGTATGCTAATCTTTAAAATCAGTTGTTAGATTTAGCCCAATCTTGTAATATTAAATATAAATGGTGGTGGGATCTAATGTGCTATCAAATAGTGTAAATAAGATATTTTTTTTGCTCTGACAAATATTTAAAAAAATGTTATGGTTCAAGTAAACCATGCTTGTTGCTTGTATAGTTTTTACAAAAAGAGTTAAAATCTGAATTTTCATTTTGTTCCATTTGGAAGAAAATTCTGTTTGAAATGAAGAATTACTACTACTATCAATACCTACATGTATTACATACCAGTTTTAAGATGGTCACTGATGTTCATAAATTCTGTATATATCCAACCCCTTCATCAGGCAGTATGTGACACAAGGTCAAATTTAAGCAGAATACAGTGGGTGTGAATTCAGGTTTCTTTTTAGACTGGTTGACATACTGGAGGCTAAGTTGACAATTGTACCTTACTCATTTTTTCTCATAGCTGTTGGAGAGAGAAAAAATGGATTCATGCCTTTCCCAATGCAAACTGTCAATAGACAGTCACTCTAATGGTGGACGATCATGGTATATGTAGTCTGTTTCCAACTAACTTTCTAACTCTTTTGCTAAAGAGTTCCTTGAACTGAAATAGTCCAAGGGAGATAACTCATAATCTACATTGCGGCTCTTTTTTTTTTTTTTAAAGTTGGGATGTATCAAGTACCTCTAGCAATTTTAGCGTAGATGCTCCTCTTTTGGTCAAGGGATCTGCCAGTTGTAGTAAAACACAAAACAATGTAAATTATCCCACAACTGGGTCTCGCTCTGCTACCAATGTCAATAGGCTGTATAATGGCAGTCACTCTAATGGTGGATGATCGTCGTATATGTAGTCTGTTACCAACTAACTTTCTAACTCTTTTGCTAAAGAGTTACTTCAACTGAAACAGTCCAAAGGAGATAACTCATAATCAACACAAACAACCTTGTTCATAAAATACTTTGTGTTAGAATTTATTATATTAAATACAAAGCAGTTTTACTGAAAACAGGTATAGCAAACCTCTTCTTCAGAGATTTTTCACCATTATTTGAAAATGAGTATACTAGGGATTGGTGGGTAATTTTATATACTCATCTGTTGCCAGGCACAATCATTCTTAACCATGTTGCGTTTATATGCCAGTGATGTTTCTGTCTATAGGTTTTGAATCTGTACACTGGTGAGCTAGTTTCACCTATGCTCAAAGTCGGCCCTCTGTTCCAAGTTTTGTGGCTGCTCCTCATCCAAGTTTCACACAAAGCCCTCTGCTCTGAGTACCTTTCTCTGTGCACTCATTATATAACAGTAAGAGGTTAACAGTATTTTATAAAACAACTTCAGTTTTGCAATAAGTAAAGTACTTATATTTATTTATTTCATTAAGTTTGATCCTGTGTTGTATTCTGACACTTTGCTTGGAATTGGGAGGGAGTGAAGATACCTGGTAATTTTCACCTTTTAGTTGGCTACATTCCTGGCAAATAAGGCAATTAGAGTAACCTCCTTTGACTTTCACTTTGAAACAAGCTGGTAACCATTTTGAAAGTCTCTGTGCGAAATAAACAAATCTTAGAAACTTTTTTGAAAACAATACAACTGCATGCTTTAACACAAAAATATCATTGTTCTTAATAACAATTAAGTTCATTTCAGATAATGCACATGTACAATTTTAGGCTAGGAATTTAGCTAACTAAAGGTGAAAATTACCAGATACCCCTTCATATCAATTTTTGTTGGTTCAACTCTTTGCAGTTAAAAGGATTTGTTAAAAGTTTAATAAGTTTTGTTAATAAAAGTAGCACCAAGTATTTAATTTGTTGCAGTTTGTACATTAACACTGAATTTGTAAATGCCTGGAGAAGCTATAACAGTGAACACTTTGACTTTTATTAATGGTAGCAGAGCGTAGTTCTGATCTACGGACCTCTGGGTTATGGGCCCAGTACGCTTCCATTGTGCCACTCTGCTACCATTAATAAAAGTCAAAGTGTTCACTGTTATAGCTTCTCCAGGCATTTACAAATTCAGTGTACAAACTGCAACAGATTAAATACTTGTTGCTACTCCTGCTAGGAACAGTCCACTAAGTTGAGGTGTTTGCTTGTTCCATTAACCAATAGTTAACAATCTAAGACAGTTCTAAATTACAGTCATTTCTAGGCTGCAGGTTCAATCCCGGTCAAGGGTGAGAGTAACATAGAATAATAATTAACTAACAATTGTAAAGTGGAAATGGTAAGTTGTCAAGCAATAACATTTTTGCATTTTCACTGAGAAATTTTGTCAACTTTGATATATGGTATCCATTCTTTTTCTCATGGGTATCACTCCTTATGGTGTAATGATTAGCAAACTAGATTTGCAGATTCATTACTACTGAATAGTGAGTTTGATCCTCACTGGATGGCCCATACTTGCGACCTTGTGACACACCCTACCTGTAGCAAACAGATTGGGTAAATACCTACCCATTCTTTTTCTCACTGATGACTTGAATTTTATTCTGTGAATCTCATTAGAATGGAGATTTAGAGTAAAATGCAAATTCCTTTCTTGTCAAAAGGTTTAATTTTTGTAAATGCATTCCTTTTTATTCATCATTTTTTTTTTTCCATTTTATTTTTCCTAAACTTCCTCTTTAACCCCTGACCTTACAAACCTGAGATTTTTTTTTTTACTAGTGTAGATATTCGCAGAGTTCCGTCCCGGCCTCCTGCCTCAAAAACCACTAGCTGGTGGCTGCTGAAAAAAAACAACACCAGCTACGATTGAAGTCCGCATTCAGGGTGACCCAGAAAAAACAGAGCCGAAATTATTTATTTATTTTCCCATTAAACTAACCCTAAACCCCAACCCTAACCCTAGTTTTTTTTTCAAGTGACACTGCTTTGGCTACGGACTTCAATTTTTTTGACAAATCATAGCCTACCCACAGTGGGGAGAGGCAGTTTCGCTTAGCCCCCAAATTTTGGTTATTACTTGTCACTCTCTTGGTAAGTAATTCACTGCCCCTTTAAAAAAAAAATCCCCAAATCTTGTGTGTGACCAAATCTCACCCTTGTGATGAGAGGTGGTCACTATTACAATTACAGATTGAGATTGATCCGCATCAGTCATTATTATTGTACACATGTATCAGACTAATATATATATATATATATATGCATTGTAGACTTGTACCAGCCTTGGCTTAAATTTGTATATATTAATAACATTTGCCATAGAGCATTGTGTAATAAGCTAGTTTTATAGATGATTGCTTTTGATACTAAGTGCTCCAGTATTGTTGGCTTTGTGCTGAACTAGTTTACATTTAGAGAAAAATCAAGATTCATATTTTGGGACATTGTTCTGAAGTTTAAAAAATTATTTCAGCGCTAATTTATTTCAAGTTTATAATTTTATTGTTAATGTTAAAACAATATTGTTTTTTTTGTTTTTAATTTATATACTGGGAATATTTTCAAAATTCAAAATTTCAGAATCCCATATAAATCTGTGATCCTTAGGACGAAAAAAAAACAAACAACTTTTTGTATTTTCTCTATTAAATGAGATAAATATAATTTTCATAATCATTTGAGTTTTTATTTATTTATCTTTTAACTGTTTCCAATTAAAAGAATGTTTCAACTCGTCCATCTGCCATCATTCTTCAGGGTTTTGTTTGATTTATTGTTCTTTCCAATGTTCAGTTTTATAGCATATTTTGAAGACTCACTCATAATCTGTATATTACTAAAATTCTTATTATACAAAGTGTATTAAAAAAGTAGCAAGACTGAAACTGTATTTGCCGAGAGAAATGAACAATGAACGAAAAGTTATTTCTCTTCAAAATATGATTTGTTCATAAAGAATCAAGACTGAAGCTGTATTTACTAAGAGAGAAATGAACAATCAATGAACCATTAATTTTCTTCAAAATCGTACATTTGATATTCCAGTGAGTTTTCCATTGATTGAACTACCTCTAAAATTCCTTTTGATATGGTATGAAGCTATGCTATTGTATTTCTTTTAATGTTCTCAAATTATTGAAATTGAAATGAATTTTCAGTTAAGGTAACAATAAAAAGTTTAACAGGGCTGAGGGTCTGGTTATTATGGAGAGTACTGCCCTTGTACAATCTTATTTTTGTTCACAAAGTATCAAAACCAGCTTTATAATTATTTTCAAATTATTTCTGGCTTATCCACAGTGTAGTCCGAAAGTCTTGCCACTCCCACATTTCGTTTTAGCTTACATTATTTTTTGTTTTAATAATATATATAAGTTATGTAATTATTTTACCTCTAAAAAAAAAAAAAGAATACCTTTAGAAATTAAATTATTTTTTAGAATTTCGGGTTGTATTATGTGATTATTTTACTTAACAAAAATATGTAAGGGGTGACAATACTTTCGGACCACTATATAGACAGCATTTTAGATATTACATTATTATATTTAGATTGAATTTCAAAATAAATTAAATAATCTACTAATTTAAAAAAAAAAATCATTTAACTGTAAAAGATTCTATTCAAAAACTTAATGAACCTTTTTTTAACCTCCAGGTAATTCCATATCAAATAATTCAGGCCATGTCACCCACCCCCTTCAATTTTTCTTAAATTTTGTTCAAGTGTTGTGTTAAAGTTAGACAATCCCCAAAATTTGAGCTTCCAGTTCTAAAAATTGGCGGAGTTATGTTGATTTTTAGCTCTCCAAATTTAGGTAGGGGGTCGCAATAATTGGCGACTTTTTGTAATCTATTTTTGTCTGTAAAATGAGTTCTAGAGCTTCCCTACTCCTAAAAATTGGTTTATAAGAGCATTTTTACCCAAGGAATCCAAAAATGCTATTAAAAAAGTCTTAGTTAACCAATTTTAAGTTATTAATAATTTCTGATTTACAAAATTTTAACTGATGTTGTAGTTTCAGTTCTAAGCAAAACCCAAACAATCTTTTTGGTACAAATGATGTTCAATATATGTGAAATAATAATAGAAATGTTTTTTGTCATAGATGCAGTGCCACATCAGTATATTGATCTTGCTATGAAAAAATCATTAATACAAAAAATGAAACAGTCAAATAAGTTAAAATTATATTAAAAAGGTGACATTTGCTGTGCTTTGTTTGCAATTCTCCCAAATTTAGTGGATTGTGAAATATCTAAATCAATTTGCCAATAAAAACCGCATTGTAAAATATCTACATTGAGTTGCTGATAAAAAGTGAGAAACACGGCATTGTAAATATCTAAGTTTGTCCGGGCACAGTCATGGAAAAACCCAGTAAATAAAGGCAGAAATCCAGGATGACAAAATATTAACAGAACTGAAATCTGGACAAAAATGGTATTGCCTTAGTAGTATAGATAGACGGACAATTGGGGAATTATTTTAAGAATATAGAAACTTTAAAAAACACTGAACAGTAATATTCTTGTATCTCTCCTTGTGTAATCATTGAAGATTGTCTTATTTTTATCAGTGTTTTTCTTAGTGCTCTCTCTCAGATTTTTTGATGTCAACCTGATCGGGGAAGGTTTTCAATGTTCACTACCTTATTCCATTTCAAACTTAAGGAACCAATAGTTCTTGCAGGAATGCTTAACTTTTTAGAAATTTCCCTGTAACTCATACTATCACCATGAAGCCTTAAAATTGTCTTTCTTTAGACAAGTATAGAGTTCTTTTTGTTTTCACCATGACTATTTCCTTGCTGTTTGAATGACTATTGCCAAATGAAATTTAATATTATTGCTGGCACTTCTACAATAACGGTAATTATTACTAGAACAGTCTAAAACATTTGTAAGTGAAAAACATTGATAATTTGAAGAAGATTTGTATAAAATAATGGTCTCTAATATCCAAACATAGTTGCAAAGCACTTGTAAAAAAAACTATCAGAAATGATTGTTTATAGAAAAACTTAATGGCTATGCAACAAAGTATTAAATGTACCATATTTGACAGCATATAAGATGCACCCCCATTTCAACAGGTCAGATTCGGAAAAAAGTTTTTAGTGTATTTAAGCATTTTTTGTTGAAAACAGTCTAGCTGTGCATTACACAAGCAGAAACATGCAATAAAAATAAGGATGCATGGAATTTAGGGTAGGTAAAAGTACTGAGCGTAAACTGGATTAGTGAGCATCATAGATAAGATTAGCCTAGGCCCACGGGAGGTCTCAAACTTCACCTACGATGTATAAGACGCAGGGCAATTTTTTGAGCAAAAATTTTGGAAAAAAAATGCGTCCTATATGCTGTCAAATACGGTAATTCATAATTTTGAATGAATACTTATTTCACCCCCGTTTTTCATTATTCCTTTTATGATTGAAATTGCATATCATTGATTTTTCTTTTTGTATAATAGTTAAGATTATGTTGTTACACATATTGTATAAATATCAGGGTGGTTCACCCATGTTAAGTTGGAAAATACTCATTTCTGAAAGTGAACAAATACTTTTTGCGCCTCGCTGTATGTAATTATCATTATTATTATTATTACTATATATACTAAATAAAACGTGACCTATTGGGTCACCCATTGAGCTCTGGGTTAGATAATTAGGATTAGGGAAAAGTGAGTTTACAATTGAAATTTTTAAAATATAAATATGACCAGAGAATTTAAATAAAAAAAAAACAAACATTAAAATCATTTTTAAGATTTCTAAGAAAGGGAATATTTGACCTAGTTTAAATTTAAATGGCCCGATTCTTGGAATAAGCTACGGGCTAGGTGCTTCTGAAACTTAACTTACAAATATATTTCGCACTCTCAAATCACTCTCTTTATTCTCACAGAGAAACTAAAATATATAACAAGGATATCAAGATTTACATATAGAGGGGGAAAGTGACAAGCAGAATATGAGGTAAGAGACGGGTCAGTTTTTGACTTAATAGCAAATTACAACTAATTAGAACCAATTAAAATGGAATTTTTTTTCAAATATAACTTATTCCTAGAACTAAGGAATATTTTGATATGAATTTTGTATCATGAAACTAAATAGGAAAAAAGCCTTTAGCAAACAATTATTGATTCATTCTGCTTTAATTATCAAATCTCAGTTCTTACGCCGGAGCATAGGCCTAATTTGCGAACTTCTGAATGTTCACTGTATTTTGTATAGTAGTAACGTGTTTATCCTTGACAAGTTAATTTCGCATGTATTGTGTGCTATGTATGGGTGGCCTAGGGGTAAAGTCTCTGATTCTGCGAGCTGGATTCCCGGTTTCGATTTCTGTTGGAGGGAAATTGTAATCATACATCGCTGATGAGACTTAATAAAGTTGAAACAGCTGTACAATGTTCTACGTGGGGCACAATATTTGCTGAGTTTGCTTGTCATGATTATTTTCAATAATTATCAAATTTTATATGATATACGCATTGTAATTGCCTTCAAGCAAAAAAAAATATGAATAATAATATACTTTACTCAACAATGCTTCTAAAGCAAATTATCAAATCTCATAATAATAATAATAATATATATATATAGGAATTTAGAAGAATTGAAAACATTTACCACATATAAAGATTGTGCAAGTACAAATTTTTCTTATTGGTTCTACCAATTATCTGCTAGTAGTGTTTATTTTTAGAATTTTTTTTTTTTTTAAAGATTCCTTAAGACATCTATCTAATTGTAATCTTATTGTCTCTTAACAATATCTCTACTTTTTTGTTTGGGGTTTTCTAAACATATATAATTTCAATAATTGTAGGTTTTAGAAGCCAAACCAACCTAGCTTTTATCCTTGATTATAGGATGTCAGTATCAGATACTAAAAAAAAGAAAGACTGATTTTTATAAAGTAGTATTTTGTGCTAATTGTCACAGTGTGTATTATCAATACTGATCCTACTACTATTTCTCTGAATGTTTGAGATGAGGCTTGATGATTAGTATTATCTGCGTTAATCGGACTATTGTCCTCATCTTCATTGTTATCTATAAAACATTTCGGCCGATATGCCCTCTGGCCTTCATCAGGTATTTCTTCTCGAACTCGGGGACTTTCTTGTCGTAAAGTTCCGTGATGGCTCCCGACTATGACAAGAAGGTTCCCGAGTCCGACAAAAAATATCTGATGAAGGCCGGAGGGCATATCGGCCGAAACGTACAGATAACAATGAAGATGAGGACAATAGTCTGAATAGCGCAGATAATACTGATCCTACTACACTGGGATAATTACCATACAAACATTTATCCAGGACTTATCATAAAAGAAAAAAGTATTTTCAATATGTGCTGGATGTGACACACGGGCAATTTTTTAAGCAGAGTTTGGAATCGGTTTTCCTTCTAGACTTGTTACCTAACCAAGACTAAAGAACCCAGTTTGCCCTAATATTTACCTTTAGCTGAGAGAACAGATTTTTTTTTCTAATGGCATATCAACCTTTGTGGGTTATTTAATTTCAAAGCCATCCTTGTAGAACGGTAGTGGTATTATTTATACTATTGCTGGGGAGATAATGGGCTTCATACTTTTCCTTAGAGTATTAGTCTGAAAGTGAACATAATAGCAACACTGGAGTTTGAACTCACTATGATTTCGCAGTCCAACATGTTAGCCACTACACCATGGGGACTGCCACAGATAGATTCATACATCCAGGAGGCAGAATGTAGCCTACAAATCAAAGATATTATAGGCGTCACGCAAACCAATCGAACTGGGCTGGGCAGTACGAGCATCAAAATATTTTCCAAGGAGGGTCCAAAAGGGAAAAGAGACATGGTGATCGAAGAAGTCAGGATGTTTGAGCAGGAGCAGAGAATAGCCACTGCTGTTACCCAGCCCAAACATTGTGCGTGGACAAAATGGAATGATATCGAACCAATCAAGTTATCGTGGAAAACTCTAATTTCGATGGAGCCACTGGTGATATTCCTCCTTTGATCCACATATGATCTCCTACCAAATGCGACCAACTTGAAATTATGGGGATATACTGTTTCAAACCTGTGCTTTTTGTGCAAACGGGATCGAGGTACCTTGCGTCATGTGCTATCCGCATGTCCACAATCGCTCCAGATGTACACGTGGCGACACAACAAAGTTTTGGAGGTGGTCACGGAATTGATAAGAAAACAATGTGAGGCAGCAAACCAACAGCCTGTCAGAGCCCGGGAATCCAACATTCAGTTTCACAAGGAAGGTGAATGCCCCGTGAAGAAACAAAAAACTCCAAACATGAAACTGCTGAATGGAACTTGGTGACTGGAAGGCTTCAATGGATCTCAAGACATCCCTAAAATTTCCAGTTCACATACTTCAAACGAATAAGCGCCCAGACATTGTAGCGTGGTCTGACACATGGTCGAGGTTTAAAAATCTTCAGCACGAATTATACGCGCGCGTAATCATTATTCCCATGTTTTTACGTAACATCTGCAATCGCATAATCAACTCAACAGCCGAAAACTAAACGCGTTTTCAAATAACAAACAGCACTGATAACAAAACATCTCTGATGAACAGATCATATAATCTCTTCTCTGTAGTATTACATTTTTTCTAATACCCTGTCCAGTAGCGAAAGCTGCTTGGTAGCGCTAGGAAGTGGCAGTCCTGCCTTAGCTACCGAAACTGTGTTATCACTCCTAGTTGGCAGCTGATGAGGACAGGGTATCGCACGTGCTATCACACGTTGTATGACGAAAATTCGAATGCTAAGTCTCTCTGGAAAGAAAGATGACCCATTGTCTTTCCAATGTGACTCTCCAGAAAGTTGGAGTTGCATCCTGGAAAGACAGGACTCTTTTTTAAATATGAACAGTTCAACAAATGAAAAATGCCCTCTGGGTGTCTTTAGCGGCGAGGGAGGATATATAACCCGTCATACTTGCACAAACGAAAATGACTTGGACCTGTACCCGGCTACAACGTGTGATTGCGGCAGAGAATTTAACAGCTTGCGAGGATTATGAATCCACAGGGCACGCTGGTGCGAACGACGTAATTCTCCTATAGAATGTAAATCGAATGATGGGCTTATGAACCAGGAACACCCCCACAGTGTCCAGGAGCCCATTGCTGAACGGCAGCAACCTGGAGACATTCCTAGCAAGTGAAGAATTCAGTGGCCCAAGGGTAATCAGAAAGCTACTTGGACTGATTTGGACCAGGAGCTTTTCTTTTTTGCTCACCACCCATCTTAAGGGTTATATTAACCAACAAATAACATCCTTTTGTAGAATTATACATGACGTTTGTCTGGAATGGTTTGGTAACGCATAAAAAAGATAAAAAAGAACAACGGCCAAATAGACGACAGATCTAAAAAGGAAAATTAAGATCGGAACAAAGAATGCTGAAGCGCCGATTAAAAGAATCCCCAAGTAACGAAAGATTGGGTCTTCAGAATATCCTAAATGATATTCAAAAAAAGATTTTGGTGATCTCCAGAGCTGAAAATCAGAGAAAACACCGAAAGAAAAAACGTCAGGCTCGGAGATCATTCTATACGAACCTCTATGCTTTCGCCAAAAAACTTTTCGTGGAATCAAAGAGTGGCAAGCTCGATGTACCGAAGGAGGAACTCGAAAATCACCTCAGAATAACATATTCGGATGAATTCAGTGGTATCCCAATACCTCCCTTAAGAGATCGACCAAAACTCCAAGATCCAACGGTAATCTTTAATGATAGTGTCATTAAATTTAGGGAAGTCCGAGATTTCTCCATAAGACCCGTGCAGGTAGTGCCCCAGGTATGAATGGGATATCCTACAAGATATACAAAAATTGTCCATGCGTCCGCAATAAACTTACTGTCCTCCTTCAGCGGGTTTGGATGCAGGGTGCTATACAACAGGAGTGGTGTCTGGCTGACGGTATTTGGATACCAAAGGAAAATCAGTCAAAAGGTATCACAAATTTTCGCCCCATATCCCTCCTAAATGTTGAGGGGAAGATATTCTTTGGAGTTATTGCTCGCCATATGACGGACTTTTTGATGAGGAATAATTACATAAATACATCTGTCCAGAAGGCGGGGATACCTGGCTTCCTGGAACATTCACAGATGATTTGGAGTTCTATACTCTCAGCTAAAAAAAGACAAAACGCAACTACACGTAATCTGGCTTGATCTCTCCAATGTATACGGTTCGGTTCCGCATCAACTAATCCGGATGTCACTCGACTATTTCAACTTCCCTAGCAAGGTTGGGGAAATCATAATGAAATATTTTAATTCAGTCTTTATGAAATTTACCGTGAAAGACTACACCACCAAATGGCATGCACTTGAAATCGGTATCATGATGGGCTGTGTGATCTCTCCACTTCTTTTCGTCCTGGCCATGGAACTAATTTTATGAGGTGCAGCGAACACGTCAATAGGTGTGATGACAAAAGAACAGCTGATTCTTCCTCCTTCCAGAGCTTTTATGGATGACATCACCATCCTTGTCCCGTCAAAAATCGCTGCCGATAGCCTACTACAAAGATACCATGATCTTTTCACGTGGGCGAGAATGAAGGCTAAGCCGAAGAAAAGTCGGAGTCTGTCTCTAATCAGAGGTTCTGTCAGGGAAATCCATTTCATAATTGGAGGTGATATCATCCCAACAGTCAGGGAGAAACCGGTAAAGAGCCTTGGACGTCTCTATTCGATCCCACTGACTGACTGATATCAGGGTACAGAGGTCCAGAAAGTAGCCTCGAAGGGCCTTAAATCGATCGAAAAAACTGATCTACCCGGAAAGTTGAAGGCGTGGTGTTACCAATATGGATTATTACCCCGTCTTTTATGGCCCTTACAGATGTATGAGATTGCACTTTCTCGCATTGAACGAATCCAACAATATAGCAACACATACCTGTGTAAGTGGCTCGGAGTCCCTCCTTGCTTTTCGAAAGTAGGGTTATATACCAATACTGGAAACCTACAGCTTCCAATATCTTCACTGGTAGAAGAGTTCAAGTTTGGGAAAGTGCGCCTTCATATGATGATGAAGGGCTCAGCCGACGAGGTGATTCGGAAGGCACATCCAGAAATAAAGTCAGGTACGAAGTGGTCAGCCGTTAAAACCACCCAGGAGGCAGAATGTAGCCTACGAATCAAAGATATTATTGGCGTAACGCAAACCAATCGAGCTGGGCTGGGCAGTACGAGCATCAAAATATTTTCCAAGGAGGGTCCAAAAGGGAAAAGAGACATGGCGATCGAAGAAGTCAGGATGTTTGAGCAGGAGCAGAGAATAGCCACTGCTGTTACCCAGCCCAAACATTGTGCGTGGACAAAATGGAATGATATCGAACCAATCAAGTTATCATGGAAAACTCTAATTTCGATGGAGCCACTGGCGATATCATCCCTCCTTCGATCCACATATGATCTCCTACCAAATGCGACCAACTTGAAATTATGGGGATATACTGTTTCGGACCTGTGCTTTTCGTGCAAACGGGATCGAGGTACCTTGCATCATGTGCTATCCGCACGTCCACAATCGCTCCAGATGTACACGTGGCGACAACAAAGTTTTGGAGGTGGTCACGGAATTGATAAGAAAACAATGTGAGGCAGCAAACCAACAGCCTGTCAGAGCCCGGGAATCCAACATTCAGTTTCACAAGGAAGGTGAATGCCCCGTGAAGAAACAAAAAACTTCAAACATGAAACTGCTGAATGGAGCTGGTGACTGGAAGGTTTCGATGCATCTCAAGACATCCCTAAAATTTCCAGTTCACATACTTCAAACGAATAAGCGCCCAGACATTGTAGCGTGGTCTGACACAAAAACGAGTGTCCTCCTCGTCGAATTAACCGTACCGTGGGAAGAAAACCAGGAGGAAGCACACGAGCGGAAAAAGAACCGGTACGAGTCACTGCGTGCCGACTGCATGGAAAAGGGTTGGACATGCCATGTTATTCCTATTGAGGTTGGGTGTCGTGGATTTCTAGGACACTCAGTCATTTTGTTTTTTGTCAAAAATAGGAATTACTGGCCGCTGTTTGAAAATCGCCTCACATCGTCTTCAAACCACGGTGCAAAATGCATCTAACTGGATCTGGTCGAGGATTAAAAGTCTTCAGCATGAATGATATGCGCGCGGAATCATCATTCCTGTATTGTTACATAACATCTGCAATCGCGTAATCAACTCAACGGCCGAAAACTAAACGCGTTTTCAAATAACAGCACTGATAACAAAACATCTCTGATGAACAGATCATATAATCTCTTCTCTGTAGTATCACATTTTTTCTAATACCCTTTCCAGTGGCGAAAGCTGCTTGGTAGCGCTAGGAAGTGGCAGTCCTGCCTTAACTACCGAAACTGTGTTATCACTCCTAGTTGGCAGCTTATAAGGGCAGGGTATCACACGTGCTATCACACGTTGTATTACAAAAAAACATGTCTTTCCTAAGAATGCAAACAACTTCATCCATGATTTGAACTCAGGTTGCCGATTTCATTTCTTATAACAATAACCGTTATGTCAAGTTTACCTCTCGACTTGCATGTACACAAGTTATTTTTCTATTGTTTTTATTTTCAAATGTCAACTAGGGCCTCAGTGTTTTTTCCCTATTCCCACTGTTAGGTACTTTCCTCTTCCTTCCCTTCTTAAGGAATATCGTTTCAAAAGAATCTTTTTTCCCTTGATATTAGAATAAGCACTTGAATAAGTTTGGATTTTTTCAAGCTCAGGGATTTTTATCAAAATAAGTTATTATTTCTACTAGCAAAAAAAAAAAAAAAAATACACCCCCTGGGCGGTGTAAATATAATTTTTTTAAAGATATTGCCTGGGGGGGGGATTAAATAAATAAATAAAATAAAACGTTTAATATTAAAAAAAAAAAATTACTGACTTAAAAAGCATCCTATTCACTCTACTCCATTGAGGTACTTATTTCATTATATGACAGTAAGGACCTCCAAAATGTTTCTAAAAATTTCTGATTTAATTATTCAAAAATTATTTAAAAATTCAAAAAGTGTACAAGTAAAATATATTTTGTTCAGATTCCATAAAATGAAATAAGGGGGAGTTGATATATTATTATTTCCCCTAATATATTTTAGGAAAAAAACAAACTATTTTAAATATAAATTCATCTAAAGTTGAATAAGTATCAAAGTTTTTGTGAAAATTTGACTCTTAATTGATTTTTCATAGATTTGAAAAAAAAATAATGACGTAAGCAGTGACGTATTTTCGGTTGCAGACAAAAAGAGACCAAATCTCCATTATTAATAGATGTATTCATTCAAGTGAGCACCATTTCAAAAATCGTATTTGAAAACGGGAAAGATAACTCATCAGAGATTATTTTGACATGGTATTTATATTGTAAATAGGACCCTCTTTTTAAAGTCACTAAAAAACAACATTTTTTAAATCTGGCAAATTGAATGAGTAGAAGAAAGTCTTCTAAATGTTTAACCATAAAAAAATTAGTCACGAAAACAAAACATGTTTCTATTTTTTTAAAAGTTGATGTTTTTTAGGTGGTACCCATTGGGTTTAGATTTTCTATACCATTTTCATAAATTAAAGGCTTCCCATCTTGGTGTAATAGTTTGCAAACTTGTCTCGCAAATCCATTACTACTGAAAAGTGAGTTTGATCCTCACTGGATGCCTCATACTTAGAACCTTGAGTCACATCCTACCTGTGGCAAATGGGTTGGGTAAATACATACCCTATTCATAAATAAGCTAATTAATTCATCAAATTTTGTATAGTTTGTCACCACAAAATTAACATCGAATGTGTATTGGTAGAATATTGCTCATTTTTCAGCCATATTTTTATAACTTTCCAATTATCCAGTCATCTACCCGGACATGAGGGTGTGTGGGTATGCAGAAAAAAACGACCAAATTATCTAATCACAAGGCAGAAAAATTACTTTTCCATTATCTATATATTAATACGCGTGTTCCTAAATCTTCCGTCCATTGTCATCTTGCAACACACTCTGGTTAAAAATGAGACCTTACAGATTGTTCAAGATGCAATGCAAAAATATAAATCCAGATTTTCAAGCAATTTGTCCCATTTTATTTCACCTAATTTTAAAAATGAAACATTTCAAATGGTCTTGTCGAACGTAAAATTAAAATGAGTTGAAAAAAAAGAAGAAAATAAGTTACATATTTGTTTTATTTGTAATATTGAAATTGTGAATATATTTTGGTAATTTTGATCTCATGTTGTCCTGGCCTTCTGTCCTAATTTACGCTATGTTTTAGCGAGCCGGCACCAGGCAAATTTTTGGCGCAACTTAAATTTTTTTTGTCACTTTTTTCCCCGGAAAATTGATGTAGATATTCTAAATGCCTCCCCACAGATTTTTCTCAGCAAATCAATGTAAATAGTACCGGTTACTATACGAACCCTTAACTGCCGCTTCCGCAGCAGGCCTGCGTAGCCCCAGTCAATGTGGTTACCTCCATACCCTGCTCCAACCAAGACCGACACAGATGTGTGCGTAGGATGGAACGCGAGCACCCATAGTCAAGGAAGGCCAAACATGGTGTGTCAACGTAGACGTTAATAACAGGTAGCGCCGAGTTCACATATTTGGGGAGTAGACTGGCGCTGACGTTTCTTCCCCAACTCCGTTTCTCGGACAATTTCTGACCAGGTGACCGATTTTGTTACACTGAAAACAACGCGCACGGTTTGTTTTCCCTTCCTGCACGCAATCCCTCGCGAAGTGATTGGGACCATTACAAATATAACACGTAACAAGTGGGTCCATGCCCTGGGACGATTGGGTAATCCGGCCAGACTTCACCGCAGCAACGACTCTCTCGGCCGTTTCATCTCATGAGCACCCGAGCTCGGACCAACAGTTCCTATATATATATATATATATATATATATATATATATTTTGGAGGGTTACTGGACACAGCACTGTGTTGATGATCTCTCTCTCTCGGGCTGATGATCTCTCTCTCTCTCTCTATCATATATATATATATATATATATATATGATAGAGAGAGAGAGAGAGAGAGAGAGAGAGATCATCAGCCCTTGCGGAGGACCGTAGGAGCCTCTTCTCGGGGTCAGGAAGCCCTCGTACGAATACGGACGCCAGTGCTGTGTCCAGTAACCCTCCAAAAAGAACTGACAACTTTCGCATATCCGCCAGATAGACATCTACGGTCTCGCCCGGATGCAACACACTGGACTCGAATGTGAAAGGATGTAAAGAAAGCTTTCTTAATCCGATTTTTCGTCTTTTGTCAGTTGTTGGTAAATTGCAAAGGCTCCCCTTGTTAGGCGAATAGGGATAACGCGATCAAGCTTCTTCACTACCGACTGGTCACGTACCAGTTCCAGCTTTTCCACCCATCCGACCACAGCTCCAGTTCCGTCAATAACTGGAATTATCCTTATGTCAAACCGGCCGTACATATTAGCCGAAATAGCTTGTCTTATTTGAGTCTTATTTGAAAATTAGTTCCCGAAATTCTTCTTAATATAGACATCATCTGCCTTTTCACAACTTGACTGATTACCTTCCTTTCAAATTGTCGTCTGCCACTCTCAAATCTCTCGTGTTTTGTCTGCTGATGTCTTGTCTCATAGTGGTCATGCAAGTTCTCCCTTTCTTGTCTCTCCGCGAGCGAGCGTATTGTTCCGATACATGATCAATTTTCTCCGTAAGTCAAGGTATCACTGAGTATATATATATATTTATATATATAAGGGGATTGTTTTATAAAAGGAAAATTGATTATTTTTTCAGATTTTTTTTCATAAATACTCTTTCGATATTTTTTTGTAGTTAACACGTATGCAAACGCTAATCAAAGGGAAGCAACTTTTATACAGAGTTGCTTCCCTTACATCTTTAAAGTTTAGCTATTAAGAAAATATAGTTAATTTTTGTCACAAACTATATAAATATATATGTATTAAATATATATATATATATATATATATATATATATATATATATATATATCTTATTATAATGGAGATTGTGTGTTTTTCTGTTTGTAACCGAAACTATATTACTACTCAAGTCACAATTCCCTTAATTATTTACGTCAAATTCTCCATGATTTCATTCTTTTAAACCTTCAGTTATTAATAAAAATTGCTTTACCTTATTAATACTGTTGTCCATATCTACGTACTAATAACATGCAATTGTATTTATATATATAACAAAATAGCGGTTTACAGTTTGAATGAGAAGGCTAATTTGCATATTGATATTTAAAATTTTATTTTAATAAATATGTGCTTGGTATTATTGATTTCTAATTGTTTGGTTTTATCTTAAGAAATATAAACAAAAATCTCGTGGATAAATCTGAAAAGAAATTTATTTACAAGAAGAAATAACTGTAATATTATCCTTTACTTCCTATTTTAACTAAATAGTTAAATTAGGAAAATTTACCAATGAAAGAGGGGAGTAATGGAAAATGATGGAATAGTTAGTTTCAAAGTTGTTCTATTTTTCGATTATACCCCCTCTGTTGCAGATCTTTTTATCTGCATTCTTATTCAGTTTCATTAGCCTTTCTAATTTAATATTTTATTATATCAAAACTTAAATACTTGCACCCGGAGGGTGCATATATTTGTTAGTATATATAAATTCTTAAAGACATACACACACACGCACACACACACACACACACACACACACTATTCCGTATATATATATATATATATATATATATATATATATATATATTATCTATATATTATTATATTATTATCATCTTTATGGTTAGCGTTCATGTCAATCTCTGCACATCCCTATATAATATATATATATATATAATATATATATATAATATATATATATAGGGATGTGCAGAGATTGACATGAACGCTAACCATAAAGATGATAATTCTCCTGTTTTATTTTTACGATAGGTGAAAAAAGATATGGAGGCCCAATGTTATTTAGAGTGATATAATTCTATTTCGTATGTTTCAAATACCCAGATTTGAACTTCGGTTAAACATTGTTGAATAATGAATTTTAAAAGTATTGCGTCAATTATGATAAAAAATAAAGATTAATTTTTAGTTTAAGAAAGAAGCGCTAAGTATTAAAAAAACAAACACGTAAAATCATTTTTTTTTTTGTTTTCATTCTTTTTTTTTTGTTGTCGTCTGTGTCAGACCTACTTTTAGGGTTTTTTAAATCAACAAACTATTTTCTCTAAGGGAATTATTACAATGGTTGACCAGATCAAAGGGTATATTTATGACAAATTAAAATTAAAAGATATTTCTTAATTTCTAAATAAATCACGGTCATCATATTTAGCGGAAAAGCATCGCTCAGAACTGGTTGTTATGTTATAAATTTGTCCCAAACAAAAACAAAAATCTAACTTAAAACTTCTTTTAAGTAAATTTTACAATGAAATTAAATTATTCGCTATGCAAACTTAAATTTAAAAAGATAGTTATTTGTTAGATTTGATAAAAAAAGAAAAGAAATTTTTTAGCACTTTTTACCACTTAACAAGTTTCGCAAGTTATTTTAATTTAATTTTTCAAAAAAATATAAATTTTAACCAAAAATGAATTTCTTCATTTACCAAGGAGAAACCTTCTTTTAAAAATATTAAAAAACAATAAATATCCAGCTACGCGATGGAAAAGTGCAAATTTAAACACGCAACTTGAAAACAAGTTTCCATCATCGAATGTCACCCTGCCGAAAGAAAAAAATACCAAAAGTCAAGGAATTAACCGAATTTAATAAAATTTTCAGTGTTGATATATTAATTAATAAAATATATTATAATGCATTATTTATTTCATCTAAAAACTTGTTTGTTTTTTTTTGTTGTTTTTTTAAAAATATAACTACAAAAATGTTTACTAGTTAGTGTTAGTATAACAACATTTACAATAAGAACATTCAGTTTAATTTCTAATTTTTTTTCTTTTAATTAGATTAGGTATTAATTTTGAGTTTACTATTTTTGAAAGGAATGTAAAAAATGAATAAATAAATAAAAGAACAATGTACTTTTTGAAATAAAGTTTTCCTATAATGAATGAATTATAATAGCTTGTGAGATGCGTTGAATTCGTTCACAAACTTGTGAGATGCGTTGAATTCGTTCACAAATCACGTGGTCAAAGAGCAAGATAATTGGCTCTCTTAGGCTTCCATACTTTAAATTGACGATTTTTAAAAAATCGTTTTAATTCTTTTAAAATATGTTGCCAGGTTATGCATGGTTTTTAACTTAGATTTTTTCAAAGATAAAATTCTGGGCTATCTTTGGTTAAAATTGCTAGTTAGTCCATAATAATCCTGCACATATATAATGGACCTTGAAATTTTTAAGGTAGTGAAAAACTCAGCTTAACTTAGATAGAATAATTTTTTTTTTCATCAATTTAAAGAAAACTATATTTTAAAAATACTTGCTACATTATTTATTTTTTGAGTTTTAAGAAAATGAATTTTAAATTTTAAAATCACTTTTTTAGGTTATTGAATTTATTTTTTAATTTTTTTTTTATTAATATATTCTTCAGGATATGATCTTTCAAGAAATGTAAAAATTAGGGACCGGTATTTTTATTTCTTCAAATGCTCAATTCTGAATTGATAAAAAAAAGTATTTTTTCAAGTTTCTTCCATAAAATAAATTAATCCTTATAAAATTAAATCGTGGGAAAATAATTTGGTGAAAATTTCATTAAAATCGGACAATTCCCTGATTTTTGGTAATTGTTTTAAAATTCGGAAATTAAAAAAAAAAAAAAAAAAAAAATTACCTCCCTTTGCACATCTCCAAACAGGGTTTGCCGTTTGCTTTGCGTATTTGCTATCTGGGTTATGAAAAAAAAAAAAAAAAAAAAATTCTGGGGTTTTGGACTGTGAATGGTAAATGTAAATGTTTAAATAGAATAATATTTGAGAAATACATTTGACTTACCCGTTTTGTTCGAATTAATAATATAAATGATACTAAACTCAGGAGATATTTATACTAATTGTTGATTGCTGGTTAAGGAAATAAAGTCGGTTGATGTAAATTCTTTTTTAAGTTAATAGATTTTTATTAGAAAATGGTTTTGAAAATTATTTACTAAGGAGGACTGCTAACTACTACTTAACTAAATGGAGTGTTTTTAGTGGTATCTAAATAAATTGGACAATTCATGAATTATGACGAGTCATAAGTAATTGAATTTTTATATTTTTTGTATGTTGAGTGTTTAAGTATTAGTGTAATGTTACTTCTAGACGTTATTTGAGTGATATGTGTAATAAAAAAAAGTTTTTAGAGGGAAGGGTGTGACAGGGTATTTTTATTTTGGATTATCTCATTTCAATTGTGTTCACCTTAAACTTTTTGAACAATCAGAGAGTGTGGTTACCTTCCCAATAGTGTCCACCTTGGACCACAATGTCATCATCTGATGAAGGCTCAATTAGAATCCGCTATATATTAAACCCATCTTATCCCTTTGACACTATATCTTCCGGTCCCAGGGACGTAACTTTATACAGAGTTGCTTCCCTTACATCTTGATGTTCCTGATATCTTTAAAGTTTAGCTATTAAGTATATAAAGTGATTGTTGTGTAATGGCTAGCAACGTAGTCTCGCAGATCCCTTATTGCTCTAAAGTGAGTTTGATTCTCGCTGGATGACCCATGCTTGTGACCTTGTGTCAAATCCTACTCGTATGATAAATAGTTTAAGTATATATAGGGGCGTTAATTTTTGTCGCGCACGCATGCACGCACACACACTCACACATTCGTAAATATAGAGAAGGCAACAAAAGGCTTCATCAAAAGTGGATTGCTATAAACTTATTCTTGATCATATGAAAATCTGATTTCACAGATAAGATAAAACGAAAAAGTTTTCCGAAAACGCTAAGAAAAAGCTAGATTTAAACTACACAAAGATGCTGCCCGTTGTCACAAATCTTGGAAGCTGAACCCTATAAAACAGCACATGTATGGTCGCTTATATTTCTATCACACAATTCA
>CM042139.1:41913390-41940890 GCA_023376005.1 Doryteuthis pealeii | reverse complement strand
CACTTTCCATATCAAGAGAGTTTTATGAGCGGCTAAAAACGCAGGCGTTAAGTGGGCCATACGGACGTGTGAAAAACGCCAGTCCATTAACCCAGCACCAATCCACTGGGAAAAGAAAAGCTGGAGGGTAATAGGAACTGGCAGGGGAACACGCATTATGGTTCCTTTCATTTCGAAACAGTCACAGACTGTAGCTGCATTTGGAAGCAGTTGGTGAGACATGATTCGGCAAGCGTGATTCCACCGCACGTGCTACTTTCGGACAACGACATAGCCTTCTGCAGCAGTAAGTTTAGAGCTTTTGCACATGAGTGGAAAATTATCCTGCGATTCCGTTGCACATACGCCCCAGTCGGGAATGGCATAGCGATGCGTTGACACCGCACGACGAAGCGAATTGCGACCATGAAACTCTGTCCCATCCTCTCTACAGATACAATGTCATACCCTAAAGACAATGTATCACCGTCCACTGCACCCACCAACGGGATCCATCGATACGAAGTTAGAGTGAACGGGGTTGACGCCGTGACAGTGTCCTCATGTCCCAAGCACAGCACTTAGGGTGAGGTGGGCAAAATAATCAGCCCACAGTTGTTCGTGGTGGACTGGATACCCGCCACGTGAAGGATCTGCGCCCATGCCACAGTGTCACCACGTGGTAGAAGACACACATCACAACGATTTCCTAGAGCGGGTTGGAAAGTCTGCTGCATGGCGACGAAGATACGGAGTCGGAGACTTCACCCGAGGCGGGAATGGCAGCATTCGATTCATTAGTTTTGCCAATTTCCCGAAGTTAACTAAAAATTTTCATCAATTCATGTAATACCACTATTTTATTTTATCATTTTATTATTTTATTATTTTTTTTTGGGTGGGAGGGGGGCTGTTCGTTCAGGCGATCGATTTATCTACTACCACAATTTTTTTTTAATTTTTTTTATTTTTTTCCTTCAGGCGATCGTCTGTCCTTACATCTCCGTACACATCTTTCAAGCGGATAATTTGCCACAAAGTCAAAACATTCGCAATAAAAGTAATAACTTCTCTTGTATCATCATTATTTCATAATAAAGGATCAATTTTAATTGCTGATGCATTCCTATGACAAAATATTTTTAAACAATCGGGAACTTTTTTTCTATCTCGATTGGTTTTGTGTGAACTGCTATTTCTGTTAATTTTGAGATTTTAACAAGCCGATATTTTTCAGGTTGAATAAGTATTTTCACAATTCACTATTTTGTGCAATTTTCTTAGCTTAGAATGAAACAGTAATTCTTAAAAAGCTTTAGTTATCCAATGTATTTTCAATAATTTTAAATATATGAACATAAACAAAAGGAACGTATAAATCATTGTACGTTACCTAAGGTTTATTTCAAACAGTCAAATTTCTTGAAAAAAATAAAAGCCAAGTCACATCAATTAGCGGTGAGCATTATTTCATAGAAAAAAAGAAATATCTAACACGCTTATGATCATTGAAGGAGCGAACCATTGTACACTTTTCAAATATTAATATCATTAGAGAAGAAAAACATTGTATGTTCTATAAAAACAGATTAATATCATTACGCAAATAGAATTTTTGTGACACATATAACAGAAAGCAAAATTAAGAAACGGATAATTCTAGATTTTATATGTATCAACATGACAAGTGTAAAATGTTTGTGACGCAGACAACAGGTAAATTTTGAAAATTTCCACCAAGAATACTAAACTTAATCCTTAAGCAAAATAAAGATTTTTTTCTAAATAGAAATTTAAAGATTTAACATTTATAAATACCGAATAATTGAAACATGTAAACTTCTCTGTAAAATTCTTTGCTACATAAGGTCCATTCTGATGAGTTATAACTTTATTCTGATATTGAATATTAAATATTTCCTATGACTGACCACAGTAATATATGGAAGCCTATATAATACAAAGATCTATTAACTTTTCAATATAAGAATTTAAATACACATTCTAATGTAGAATTTATTTAGAATGAAATTGTAATATCCGCAAATATATTTTCTTAAAAAATTTCTATTGCAGGCTTGTATGAGAAAAGATTGGTGTAGTTTCATTTACACAATTATTGTGAATAAAATGTGAAGGAACAAAACGCTTCAGAATAAAACCGATTGATTTCGACATGGCATTTTTATTAGGAAGCAAATAGTATAAAATAAGTACAGACAGCGCAGATTTTATATAAATCGGGAGTACAGAGGACTCAGTGAGAGAGAAAGATTTTAATAATGATTAGCTCATCTGGCTTCCGAAATATTATATCATGCGAGGAAAATAAGTACATACTATCTGCTGGTATAGATTTATCATATCAGTTTAGCTTTGTTTGGCACAAGATCAGCGGTATGGGGCACTCATTTAGCTATATTAATAATGCTCCGTTTATATATCTCGTTAAACATTATATTACGCTGATCGCCCTATGCTGATGTAGATTTGACTAGAGAATGCAAACATGATGGAACTAACAGGCATAAGCGGCCGAGAGGGCATTTGCAATGTATTCTGAACACAGAGAAAAATCTATTTCATAGAAATATATTTTAACCAAAGATTCCGTTAATATTAATTATCTTGCCATTTGAAGAATGTGTCTGCTGCAAAATAAATAAGAAAATAGAAAGCAAAATTATCACAAAGTAACTGAATGTGTCTAAGCAAAAGTTTTTAATTGTCGAGATGTTACACATTCAAATAGCGATGGGTTCTTTGCGTTGAAAATATTTCTTATGAAAACATTAATTCTTAGTCTTCAATCTTCTATTGACATAATTTCATTTCACATCAATGCTGAAATACTCAGTGTATTCATGGTGAATTATTCACGTCGTTTCTACTTACATCCTCATAATTATTCCTTTTCAGTCCGAATAATGGTAAAATTGTGAAAGAATTTAACTATTAATTACATTTTCTTACATTTCGTAAATATTTGATATTTAGTAGTCGTCACAATCGTATCATATGTTTATTACTAGATTAATTACGAGCGGTTAAAGCGCAAATGAAAATAGATTGATTGGTGTCAAATTTTGAAGCACTAGGCAGTAAAAACATACTACAATGGCAAGAAGGTCCAAAGTGTTTTGAAAATAATATATCTACGCTTATCTATCTATCTATCTATCTATCTATCTATCTATCTATCTATCTATCTATAAATGCCTTTATGTATGTATATATATGTATATAAATATATATATATATATATGTGTGTGTGTGTGTGCATATGTGTGTGTGTATATATATGATATATATATTTATATATAAACATCCGTATATACACATATATACATGTGTGTGTAGGTGTGTATGTGCATGCACGCACACATGTTTGTGTATATGAGTTTGTATGTATATATTTATTCCTTTGTGTATAGTTGTTCATGTGCGTGTCTCTGTGTGTATGTGTGTGTGTGTGTCTCTGTGTGTGCAAATGCTTAATTTATACAATGAATTATATCTTTATGTTTGTAAATATTTCATATAAAAAAAAAAAGACAAAAATTTAATTCAACAATCTACTTTTATTTTGCATGAATAAAAATTACAAAATATAAAGTGATCATTGTTCGACGTTTTCATCTGTTGTGATTTCTTCTAAGGGACATGGAACATCATTATTTGATTGATCTCCGCTACCGCCTTCCTCTTCGTTACATGTAGGTTGTTCGGTAACCACTGCAGCTTGGCTCACTATGAAACAGAATGAACGAAAAGAGAAATTAAAATGTTCTTTTCACATTGAGATTTTTGAAGATCAGTTTTATTTTGTGAATGATAAAATTATATTTCTCTAAAGTTCAGAAGGAATTAACTTCAGAATTGAGGACGTAACAAAATATAAAGAGCAAAATTATTAATTGCGTTTATCTTTCTGATAATGAATCGGATGACTAAAACAGTAAATAATTATCAATGAATGTTTCAAATCAATTATTCTCCTCGGATTCAATATATTGTATTTGAAAATACACTAAAAGAGATTACTTTTCAATGTTTATAACATGAATGGATATCTGATATAAAATTATATTTTATAATCGAGATATTTTCAGGATTAAAATAATGGAGTTAAATTAATGATCAACAATTGTAGGCGTGTTATATGAAGTAAAACGTATATATTTATTGGGAAACATTGTATTAACAGTATTGGCTTTGGTACATTTAGATATTATGATCAATTGAAATATTGAGAAAATGTAAAATAATTTCTCTTACCTACAAAGGCGGACATGACACAGAGGGCCAATATGAAAATAACTTTTCCGTTCATGGTGATCTACGAAAAGAAAACGAACTTATATTCAAATCGTTCATTAGAAAGAAAGACACTGGCAAATGAGTTTACACTTCACATATATGTAAGTCAATTAGGACTAAACAGCAAATAAAATCAGATTTAGTTGACATAAATGTGATTAGAATTATAAGAAGGAGAAAATAAGTTTGATGAAAATATAAAGACTTACGTTTGGCTTTGGTGAGTGTTAGAAACACGAACTAGATGCTGTAAAGAGACGTCGGCGAATAAAAGTGATTTACTCAGCAACTATCGACGTATTTATAGGGAATGCAACAGTCTGTTGTATAAGACACGTATACAAATAAAAACCTTATAATTGTTTCTATCTATGCGATGAGGATTAATTTATATAAAAGAGAAATATCTAACAGGATTATGATCAATGATGGAATGAACAATCGAAATCTTTTTTGACTAAAGAAAATTCTATTTTCTTTTTACAAAGGATTACTATCATGACGTCATTAGAATTTTTGTGACGCAAAGAAGAGAAAAACGAATTAATAAACTGATAATTGTAAATTTGTCAAATATCAACACAATGAAGAGACTAGAATTAGTGTGTTGAAGATAAAATATCTACAAAAGAGAAGAGAAAATCTAAAGAAAGTAAACTCAATGGAACCGGGATAGCATCAAAGGAGAAATATGATCTTAATAATTTAAAAACAGACTAATTTCTACTTCTCTCAATTTTTATTGACAGCACCTTAAGTCGCCCTTGGCTACATCATAATTTAGCGCTGGTTCTAGTAATCATTTTGTTTATTTTCAGTTTTATTTTAACTTTCTCTTTAACACAGCTAAACAATCTCGTCTACTTTGGTAGGGAAAATTATCAGGTGGGCCCTCTCCGCAGAAGGTATCTGACCCATTGCCATAAAGATCATAGATGTCAGCTGAATGTCACGTAAAATCTATTGAAAATTGAAAAAAGTAGCGAATTTTTTTTGAATTGTAATATAAATGATCGCGAAACGAATCACTGTTGTTCCCTGCTTAGTCTTTCATGTTTTCCTGAGTCAGTTGGCTTTATTTTCCTCTATGTTCTCCTGTATTTTCTAGATGTTTTACTAATTAATTCTAAATGTTTATCTCTACATGTTTAGAAACTAAATTTACATTTACATTTGAACAATAATAATTTGAGACAATCTCTCTCTCTCTCTCTCTCTCTTTCTCTTCCTCTCTCTCTCTCTCTCCCCTCTCTCTCTCTCTCTCTCCCTCTCTCTCTCCCCTCTCTCTCTCCTCTCTCTCTCTTATTCATTTTGACGTAAGCTATTTCGGTGAATGATGGCAAACAGGCACTTGCCCAAGTTCAGCACATCGGCAAGAGATTTTCCGGTTGTGGAATGAAAGACGGTACACGGGTGCTGGAATTGGTGGTCGGGGATGGTACGTGGTTAACTACGGTGGAAGCGAGGGTGCATAATTCCAGAAGCCTCCCAATGTCGTTACGCGACGGACACGGTTCTCCTTGTGTGGGAAGCTTGTCAGGCACCTCCCGGTGTGTGCTTGGCTTTGTGTGGCTTGCGGAATATTCAAGAGGAGAGCAAGTTCGGTCACCAACGGGTGGGATGATGAGGTAAGGGACACCCTCCATCAGCGCATGATGTTCGAGACCATGGATTCTCTGCTGCGGCATTGTCCGACTAGAGGGTATTTGTACGTGGACGGCTGAGAGCTGAACGGGTGGGTCAATGCCAGTTCCCTAGCAACCGGAGTAGCTTTGGAGAGGTACGAGACAGTGTTGAAGGTCACTTGTAGGCTGCGACCTGAAGATGACAACCAACATATCAACTTAGCCGAACTGAACATCATATTGAATGACATCAATTCGGCTCTTCAGTCGCCGGGTAACGTACTGCACGAGAGTACAGTGTCAGTGTGCGTGTCCCAATGCGTATCGGACACTTTCACTGGGAAAGCGTGAGTGCGTACAAAGGCACAATTCGAGATGCTCATCAGAAGGCGACCGAGCACACCCAAGGTATTCTTGAAGGAGTATGAGCTGACCGTAGACGTGACGTTGGTTCCGTCGAGTCGAAATATAGCCGACAGACGGACGAGGGTAAAGCAGTCCTGGTTTAACACGATCAAGAAGGACAACGGGCTCGAGCCACTGATCGGAACAGTCCTCGTGGATGAGTTGAATGTGCGCCAAATCTTCTCCATACACAGAAGCAGTGGACATCCGGTAGTGCGGCGCACCACCTTCCATATCAAGAGAGTTTGATCAGCGACAAAAAGCAGGCGTTAAGTGGGCCATACGGACGTGTGAAGAACGCCAGTCCATTAATCCAGCACCAATCCACTGAGAAAAGAAAAGCTGGAGAAGAATAGGAACATGCAGATGAACACGCATTATGGAGCCTTGACGGACTCGCAGCGTTTGGCTTTGCTGAAGTTTGGACACCAATAATCCAGAACAATTGAAAGACGGTACACGGGTGCTGGGATTGGTGGTCGTGTATGGAAGGTGGTTAACTGCTGTAGAAGGGAGGGTGCATGATTCCAGAATTCTCCCAATGTCGTTACGCGACAGACACTGTTCTCATTGTGTGGGAAGCTTGTCAGGCACCTACCGGTGTGTGCTTGGCTTTGTGTGGCTTGCGGAATATTCAAGAGGAGAGCAAGTTCGGTCACCAACGAAAGGGATGATGAGGTAAAGGAAAGCCTCCCTCAGAGCATGATCTTCGATGCCATGGATTCTGTGCTGTGCTTGTTGGTTGCGACCTGAAGATGACACCCAACATATCAACTTAGTCGAACTGAACATTATATTGAAAGGCATCAATTTGGCTCTTCAGTCGCAGGGCAACGTGCTGCAAGTGAGTACAGTGTCAGTATGCATGTACCAATGCGTATCGGACACTCTCACTGGGAAAGTGTGGGTGCGTACAAAGGCACAATTCGAGATGCTCATCAGAAGGCGACTGAGCACACCCAAGGTATTCGTGAAGGAGTATGAACTGACGGTAGACGTGACGTTGGTTCCATGGAGTCGGAATATAGCCGACAGACGGACGAGTGTAAAGCAGCGCTGGTTTAACTCGATCAAGAAGGACAACAGACCCGAGCAACTGATCGGCACCGTCAACGTGGATGAGTTGAACGTGCGCCAAATCATGTCCATCCACAGAAGCAGTGGACATCCGGCAGTGCGGCGCACCACCTTCCATATCAAGAGAGTTTGACCAGTGACTAAAAACGCAGGCGTTAAGTGGGCCATACGGACGTGTGAAGAGCGCCAGTCCATTAACCCAGCACCAATCGACTTGGGAAAGAAAAGCTGGAGGGTAATAGGAACTGGCAGCATTATGGTGCCTTGACGGACTCTCAGCGTTTGGCTTTGCTGACGTTTCGACAGCAAGGACCCAGAACAGTTGAAAGACGGTACACGGGTTGTGGAATTGGTGGTCGGGGATGGTACGTGGTTAACTGCGGTGGAAGCGAGGGTGCATGATTCCAGAAGCCTCCCAATGTCGTTACGCGACGGACACGGTTCTCCTTGTGTGGGAAGCTTGTCAGGCACCTCCCGGTGTGTGCTTGGCTTTGTGTGGCTTGCGGAATATTCAAGAGGAGAGCAAGTTCGGTCACCAACGGGTGGGATGATGAAGTAAGGGACACCCTCCATCAGCGCATGATGTTCGAGACCATGGATTCTCTGCTGCGGCATTATCCGGCTAGTGGGGATTCGTACGTGGACGGCTGGGAGTTGAACGGGTTGGTCAATGTCAGTTCCATAGCAACCGGAGTAGCTTTGGAGAGGTACGAGACAGTGTTGAAGGCCGCTTGTTGGCTGCGACCTGAAGATGACAACCAACATATCAACTTAGCCGAACTGAACATCATATTGAAAGGCATCAATTCTGCTCTTCAGTCACAGGATAACGTGCTGCACGTGTGTACAGTGTCAGTGTGCGTGTACCAATGCATATCGGACACTCTCACTGGAAAAGCGTGAGTGCGTACAAAGGCACAATTCGAGATGCTCATCAGAAGGCGACTGAGCACACCCAAGGTTTTCGCGAAGGAGTATGAACTGACTGTAGACGTGACGTTGGTTCCATCGAGTCGGAATATAGCCGACGGACGAGTGTAGAGCAGCGCTGGTTTAACACGATCAAGAAGGACAACGGGCTCGAGCCACTGATCGGCACCGTCCACGTGGATGAGTTGAACGTGCGCCAAATCATGTCCATCCACAGAAGCAGTGGACATCCGGCAGTGCGGCGCACCACTTTCCATATCAAGAGAGTTTTATGAGCGGCTAAAAACGCAGGCGTTAAGTGGGCCATACGGACGTGTGAAAAACGCCAGTCCATTAACCCAGCACCAATCCACTGGGAAAAGAAAAGCTGGAGGGTAATAGGAACTGGCAGGGGAACACGCATTATGGTTCCTTTCATTTCGAAACAGTCACAGACTGTAGCTGCATTTGGAAGCAGTTGGTGAGACATGATTCGGCAAGCGTGATTCCACCGCACGTGCTACTTTCGGACAACGACATAGCCTTCTGCAGCAGTAAGTTTAGAGCTTTTGCACATGAGTGGAAAATTATCCTGCGATTCCGTTGCACATACGCCCCAGTCGGGAATGGCATAGCGATGCGTTGACACCGCACGACGAAGCGAATTGCGACCATGAAACTCTGTCCCATCCTCTCTACAGATACAATGTCATACCCTAAAGACAATGTATCACCGTCCACTGCACCCACCAACGGGATCCATCGATACGAAGTTAGAGTGAACGGGGTTGACGCCGTGACAGTGTCCTCATGTCCCAAGCACAGCACTTAGGGTGAGGTGGGCAAAATAATCAGCCCACAGTTGTTCGTGGTGGACTGGATACCCGCCACGTGAAGGATCTGCGCCCATGCCACAGTGTCACCACGTGGTAGAAGACACACATCACAACGATTTCCTAGAGCGGGTTGGAAAGTCTGCTGCATGGCGACGAAGATACGGAGTCGGAGACTTCACCCGAGGCGGGAATGGCAGCATTCGATTCATTAGTTTTGCCAATTTCCCGAAGTTAACTAAAAATTTTCATCAATTCATGTAATACCACTATTTTATTTTATCATTTTATTATTTTATTATTTTTTTTTTGGGTGGGAGGGGGGCTGTTCGTTCAGGCGATCGATTTATCTACTACCACAATTTTTTTTTAATTTTTTTTATTTTTTTCCTTCAGGCGATCGTCTGTCCTTACATCTCCGTACACATCTTTCAAGCGGATAATTTGCCACAAAGTCAAAACATTCGCAATAAAAGTAATAACTTCTCTTGTATCATCATTATTTCATAATAAAGGATCAATTTTAATTGCTGATGCATTCCTATGACAAAATATTTTTAAACAATCGGGAACTTTTTTTCTATCTCGATTGGTTTTGTGTGAACTGCTATTTCTGTTAATTTTGAGATTTTAACAAGCCGATATTTTTCAGGTTGAATAAGTATTTTCACAATTCACTATTTTGTGCAATTTTCTTAGCTTAGAATGAAACAGTAATTCTTAAAAAGCTTTAGTTATCCAATGTATTTTCAATAATTTTAAATATATGAACATAAACAAAAGGAACGTATAAATCATTGTACGTTACCTAAGGTTTATTTCAAACAGTCAAATTTCTTGAAAAAAATAAAAGCCAAGTCACATCAATTAGCGGTGAGCATTATTTCATAGAAAAAAGAAAATATCTAACACGCTTATGATCATTGAAGGAGCGAACCATTGTACACTTTTCAAATATTAATATCATTAGAGAAGAAAAATTGTATGTTCTATAAAAACAGATTAATATCATTACGCAAATAGAATTTTTGTGACACATATAACAGAAAGCAAAATTAAGAAACGGATAATTCTAGATTTTATATGTATCAACATGACAAGTGTAAAATGTTTGTGACGCAGACAACAGGTAAATTTTGAAAATTTCCACCAAGAATACTAAACTTAATCCTTAAGCAAAATAAAGATTTTTTTCTAAATAGAAATTTAAAGATTTAACATTTATAAATACCGAATAATTGAAACATGTAAACTTCTCTGTAAAATTCTTTGCTACATAAGGTCCATTCTGATGAGTTATAACTTTATTCTGATATTGAATATTAAATATTTCCTATGACTGACCACAGTAATATATGGAAGCCTATATAATACAAAGATCTATTAACTTTTCAATATAAGAATTTAAATACACATTCTAATGTAGAATTTATTTAGAATGAAATTGTAATATCCGCAAATATATTTTCTTAAAAAATTTCTATTGCAGGCTTGTATGAGAAAAGATTGGTGTAGTTTCATTTACACAATTATTGTGAATAAAATGTGAAGGAACAAAACGCTTCAGAATAAAACCGATTGATTTCGACATGGCATTTTTATTAGGAAGCAAATAGTATAAAAATAAGTACAGACAGCGCAGATTTTATATAAATCGGGAGTACAGAGGACTCAGTGAGAGAGAAAGATTTTAATAATGATTAGCTCATCTGGCTTCCGAAATATTATATCATGCGAGGAAAATAAGTACATACTATCTGCTGGTATAGATTTATCATATCAGTTTAGCTTTGTTTGGCACAAGATCAGCGGTATGGGGCACTCATTTAGCTATATTAATAATGCTCCGTTTATATATCTCGTTAAACATTATATTACGCTGATCGCCCTATGCTGATGTAGATTTGACTAGAGAATGCAAACATGATGGAACTAACAGGCATAAGCGGCCGAGAGGGCATTTGCAATGTATTCTGAACACAGAGAAAAATCTATTTCATAGAAATATATTTTAACCAAAGATTCCGTTAATATTAATTATCTTGCCATTTGAAGAATGTGTCTGCTGCAAAATAAATAAGAAAATAGAAAGCAAAAATTATCACAAAGTAACTGAATGTGTCTAAGCAAAAGTTTTTAATTGTCGAGATGTTACACATTCAAATAGCGATGGGTTCTTTGCGTTGAAAATATTTCTTATGAAAACATTAATTCTTAGTCTTCAATCTTCTATTGACATAATTTCATTTCACATCAATGCTGAAATACTCAGTGTATTCATGGTGAATTATTCACGTCGTTTCTACTTACATCCTCATAATTATTCCTTTTCAGTCCGAATAATGGTAAAAATTGTGAAAGAATTTAACTATTAATTACATTTTCTTACATTTCGTAAATATTTGATATTTAGTAGTCGTCACAATCGTATCATATGTTTATTACTAGATTAATTACGAGCGGTTAAAGCGCAAATGAAAATAGATTGATTGGTGTCAAATTTTGAAGCACTAGGCAGTAAAAACATACTACAATGGCAAGAAGGTCCAAAGTGTTTTGAAAATAATATATCTACGCTTATCTATCTATCTATCTATCTATCTATCTATCTATCTATCTATCTATCTATCTATAAATGCCTTTATGTATGTATATATATGTATATAAATATATATATATATATATATATGTGTGTGTGTGTGTGCATATGTGTGTGTGTATATATATGATATATATATTTATATATAAACATCCGTATATACACATATATACATGTGTGTGTAGGTGTGTATGTGCATGCACGCACACATGTTTGTGTATATGAGTTTGTATGTATATATTTATTCCTTTGTGTATAGTTGTTCATGTGCGTGTCTCTGTGTGTATGTGTGTGTGTGTGTCTCTGTGTGTGCAAATGCTTAATTTATACAATGAATTATATCTTTATGTTTGTAAATATTTCATATAAAAAAAAAACAAAGACAAAAATTTAATTCAACAATCTACTTTTATTTTGCATGAATAAAAATTACAAAATATAAAGTGATCATTGTTCGACGTTTTCATCTGTTGTGATTTCTTCTAAGGGACATGGAACATCATTATTTGATTGATCTCCGCTACCGCCTTCCTCTTCGTTACATGTAGGTTGTTCGGTAACCACTGCAGCTTGGCTCACTATGAAACAGAATGAACGAAAAGAGAAATTAAAATGTTCTTTTCACATTGAGATTTTTGAAGATCAGTTTTATTTTGTGAATGATAAAATTATATTTCTCTAAAGTTCAGAAGGAATTAACTTCAGAATTGAGGACGTAACAAAATATAAAGAGCAAAATTATTAATTGCGTTTATCTTTCTGATAATGAATCGGATGACTAAAACAGTAAATAATTATCAATGAATGTTTTCAAATCAATTATTCTCCTCGGATTCAATATATTGTATTTGAAAATACACTAAAAAAGAGATTACTTTTCAATGTTTATAACATGAATGGATATCTGATATAAAAATTATATTTTATAATCGAGATATTTTCAGGATTAAAATAATGGAGTTAAATTAATGATCAACAATTGTAGGCGTGTTATATGAAGTAAAACGTATATATTTATTGGGAAACATTGTATTAACAGTATTGGCTTTGGTACATTTAGATATTATGATCAATTGAAATATTGAGAAAATGTAAAATAATTTCTCTTACCTACAAAGGCGGACATGACACAGAGGGCCAATATGAAAATAACTTTTCCGTTCATGGTGATCTACGAAAGAAAACGAACTTATATTCAAATCGTTCATTAGAAAGAAAGACACTGGCAAATGAGTTTACACTTCACATATATGTAAGTCAATTAGGACTAAACAGCAAATAAAATCAGATTTAGTTTGACATAAATGTGATTAGAATTATAAGAAGGAGAAAATAAGTTTGATGAAAATTAAAGACTTACGTTTGGCTTTGGTGAGTGTTAGAAACACGAACTAGATGCTGTAAAGAGACGTCGGCGAATAAAAGTGATTTACTCAGCAACTATCGACGTATTTATAGGGAATGCAACAGTCTGTTGTATAAGACACGTATACAAATAAAACCTTATAATTGTTTCTATCTATGCGATGAGGATTAATTTATTAAAAGAAGAAATATCTAACAGGATTATGATCAATGATGGAATGAACAATCGAAATCCTTTTTTGACTAAAGAAAATCCTATTTTTCTTTTTACAAAGGATTACTATCATGACGTCATTAGAATTTTTTTGTGACGCAAAAAGAAGAGAAAAACGAATTAATAAACTGATAATTGTAAATTGTCAAATATCAACACATGAAGAGACTAGAATTAGTGTGTGAAGATAAAATAAATCTACAAAAGAGAAGAGAAAATCTAACGAAAGTAAACTCAATGGAACGCGGGATAGCATCAAAGGAGAAATATGATCTTAAATAATTTAAAAACAGACTAAATTTCTACTTCTCTCAATTTTTATTGACAGCACCTTAAGTCGCCCTTGGCTACATCATAATTTAGCGCTGGTTCTAGTAATCATTTTGTTTATTTTCAGTTTTATTTTAACTTTCTCTTTAACACAGCTAAACAATCTCGTCTACTTTGGTAGGGAAAATTATCAGGTGGGCCCTCTCCGCAGAAGGTTATCTGACCCATTGCATAAGATCATAGATGTCAAGCTGAAATGTCACGTAAAATCTATTGAAAATTGAAAAAAAGTAGCGAATTTTTTTTTGAATTGTAAAATATAAATGATCGCGAAACGAATCACTGGTTGTTCCTGCTTAGTCTTCTCAATGTTTTTCCTGGACATTAGTGGGGCTATAGCACGAGACTACTGTCATGAAGGGATTCCATTAAACGTAGCTCATATGATTATCGGTTGGATTTTTTCTATACTGTTTAGTGCTCTCATAGCCTGGGGTGAGGAGCATTCCTACGCCTCCTATAGTGGCATTGGTGGAGTTTTTCCACGCAGATGCTGACACGAAAATCCATCCGTTACCTGTTTCGTGGTATTTTATATCTAGTTCACTGTGAACAAATCTATGCTCTTGTACGCAGATTATGTCTATATTTTTGTCCTCTGCAGATGCAGTTAGCTCGGGCTGGTTTATAGTTTTTAGTGTTCTGGCATTGAATGTGGCTAGATTTAAGGTTTGTTTACACCTTAGTAGGTGTGTTTTACATCTAGGTTCTATGGTTGACTTTTTGGATATGGTTTTCAGAGCTACGACGTTGGTGGTGGGTGTCTTGTTTGTCAGCTCTGCGTGTGATGCGGTTGGTGTGTGTTTGATGTTCAGCTCCGAGATGACAATCTTTCGCCAACCCTCCCTATGATTCATTACACCTGGAAGCTCCTCTGCGGAGCAGCCAGCATCTTCACATAACTGGTCAATGTATGTCCTTGCTGGGCGTCCCACACTTGCATGTCCATGTGTTGGCTTCCACAGGGATAACGCTTATGAGTTCATCCCTGCTTCTCCAGCAGTGTCTTGCATGCCTTTTCCGTCTCACTCGGATAGTTTGTGAGATGGGGGCAGTTGACCGTACAGCTGTTTCCTTGTGGGGTGCTGTTTCTACGACTTATTCAAGACTGCACGCAGCATTCTTGTGCAGCTCCCATCTAGCTTATTCTCAAAGACGCTTTGTCAGGGTCCAGGTGGTGCAGCCATACAGCAGCACCGACACAACCACAGCCTGGAAGAACTGTCGCTTCAGCTTGCTAGGGAGATCGGACCTCCATATGACTGATAATCTATTTGTGGCCCGCCCATGCCTTTGCTATTCGTGTATTAACATCGCTGTCTGTGGAGGAGAATATTACACCTAGGTATGTGAATTGTTCTACTGGCTTAAGAGGCTTGGCCGTCGAGTGTGGAGATGTCTCCTTTATTTTTGAAATTCATGAACTCTGTTTTACCGGAGTTCACATAGAGGCCTATATTCTTTGCTGCCTTCTCCAAGCTATGTAGCAGTGATTCAGCCTTTGCCGGTGTATCTGCAAGAAATGCAAGGTCATCAGCATAGTCCGCCTCTGTGATTGTTTGTGCGGGATATCGCCTGCTTCTTGCCTTTTTTAGTGTTAAACCTTTTTCTTTTATGGTATCTAATGATGTTCGGAGTACGTAGTCTAGACATATTATAAATATATATGGTGCCAGTGTGTCTCCTTGAAGGACTCCAGCGGCGATGTCAAAGAAATCTGTGTCACCATCAGGTGAGCGTACCATCGCTTCAGTGTCTTTGTATAGCATCATTATAGCTGAAACCGTTTCATTGGGGAGGCCATATGCTAATAGTATTTGTTCCATTTTTCCTCTATGTATGGAATCGAATGCCTTGGAGAAATCTACGAATAATAGCGTTGCCTCTAGATTCTTTGCTCGTACCCCTTCTATGATCCGTCGAATAGTCAGGATCTGAGAGGTTGTGGATCGATTTCTGCGGAATCCATTTTGGTTTCTCCTAAGGATTTTTTCTATTTCGGGCCGGATGCGATTAAGTAGAAGGGCATTATATATCTTGGCTGCAATAGCAGTGAGAGTTATGCCTCTGTAGTTTTAGCGATTCCGAGATCTCCCTTTTTAGGGAATGGGAGATGCAGCCTTTCGTCCATTTATCTATTCTATTTTGTCTATATACTGCATTGCATAGCCTAAGCAGTATGTCATTGAACTTTCCTATCTTCCACACCTCCTCCGGCGGTATTTCGTCAAGTCCTGCTGCTTTTTCTACCTTTTAGCTTCTTTAAAGCTTGGTTGATTTCATCTATTGTGAAATCTCCCAGCTTGATATCTAGTTGTTTATCTACAATCTTTTGGATATTACTTTCTATGATTTCTGGGGGGCTTCCTAGCAGTTTCTGAAGTGGTCCTTCCATTTTTTTAGTCTATCTTCTTGGCTGGTTGCCTTTAATTTTGATTTAGAGGTGCTTTTTCTACCACTAATTTCGTTTACTGTTTGCCAGGCTAAACGCGACTGTCTGTCTTCTACCGATTGTCTGATATTATTTATTTGTGCCTGTATGTACTCTATTTGTTCCTTTTTGTATGTTTTGGTTAATGCTACCTGGGCTTTCTTAAGGTTGTATAGGTTGGTGCTAGTTGGGTTTGTTTTATTAATTTGGGCTGTTTCTTTGATATTATTTCTCTTTTCTCTAACTGCCTCTGTCTCCCAGGGGACAGAGCGTTTGGTGCTCAGTTCGGTCGGTATGCATTCGGATGCTGCTTCTAGGTGGGCATTGACGAAGTTTTCGTATTCTTCGTTTGCGGTGGGGCTTTCAAATGCCTCCTGGAGGATATCGAATCTGTTTCTTACTGCCACAGCGTATCGATTGCATATATCAGTGTTGGCAAGTGTTGACCAGCTGTATCGTACAGTCTTACTGGTTTGCTTTTTCTTCCTACGTAGGTTAAGTCGTAATTTTGCTGTGACTATTCTGTGCTCGGAGGATACTCCTTCAAAAGAGGAGTATGCTTTGCAGTTCATTGCGCTATTTATCCATATTTTATTTATTAGGATATAGTCTAATTGGGCTCTTGTATTGTTTGGGTATGTGTAGGTCCATAGTTTGCCTTTTCTTTTCTGGTATTTTGTATTTAGGCATACTAGCCTGTTCTCAAGAGAGAACTCTGCAAGTAATTCACCGTTCCTGTTTGGGGTGTTATGTAGGCAGTATTTATTGTTCTCGCTTATGCCTATCTGCGCATTCATGTCGCACCCAATTACTAGGACATTGTGTTTGGGAATCAGTCTGCATAGGGAGGATAGCTCATTATAGAACTTTGCTATGTCCGTTTCTTCGCTGACATTAGTGGGGCTATAGCACGAGACTACTGTCATGAAGGGATTCCCATTAAACGTAGCTCATATGATTATCGGTTGGATTTTTTCTATACTGTTTAGTGCTCTCATAGCCTGGGGGCTGAGGAGCATTCCTACGCCTCCTATAGTGGCATTTGTGGAGTTTTTCCACGCAGATGCTGACACGAAAGTCCATCCGTTACCTGTTTCGTGGTATTTTATATCTAGTTCACTGTGAACAAATCTATGCTCTTGTACGCAGATTATGTCTATATTTTTGTCCTCTGCAGATGCAGTTAGCTCGGGCTGTTGGTTTATAGTTTTTAGTGTTCTGGCATTGAATGTGGCTAGATTTAAGGTTTGTTTACACCTTAGTAGGTGTGTTTTACATCTAGGTTCTATGGTTGACTTTTTGGATATGGTTTTCAGAGCTACGACGTTGGTGGTGGGTGTGTCTTGTTTGTCAGCTCTGCGTGTGATGCGGTTTGTGTGTGTTTGATGTTCAGTCCGAATAATGGTAAAATTGTGAAAGAATTTAACTATTAATTACATTTTCTTACATTTCGTAAATATTTGATATTTAGTAGTCGTCACAATCGTATCATATGTTTATTACTAGATTAATTACGAGCGGTTAAAGCGTAAATGAAAATAGATTGATTGGTGTCAAATTTTGAAGCACTAGGCAGTAAAAACATACTACAATGGCAAGAAGGTCTAAAGTGTTTTGAAAATAATATATCTACGCTTATCTATCTATCTATCTATCTATAAATGCCTTTATGTATGTATATATATGTATATAAATATATATATATATATATATGTGTGTGTGTGTGCATATGTGTGTGTGTATATATATGATATATATATTTATATATAAACATCCGTATATACACATATATACATGTGTGTGTAGGTGTGTATGTGCATGCACGCACACATGTTTGTGTATATGAGTTTGTATGTATATATTTATTCCTTGTGTATAGTTGTTCATGTGCGTGTCTCTGTGTGTATGTGTGTGTGTGTGTGTCTCTGTGTGTGCACATGCTTAATTTATACAATGAATTATATCTTTATGTTTGTAAATATTTCATAAAAAAAAAAACAAAGACAAAAATTTAATTCAACAATCTACTTTTATTTTGCATGAATAAAAATTACAAAATATAAAGTGATCATTGTTCGACGTTTTCATCTGTTGTGATTTCTTCTAAGGGACATGGAACATCATTATTTGATTGATCTCCGCTACCGCCTTCCTCTTCGTTACATGTAGGTTGTTCGGTAACCACTGCAGCTTGGCTCACTATGAAACAGAATGAACGAAAAGAGAAATTAAAATGTTCTTTTCACATTGAGATTTTTGAAGATCAGTTTTATTTTGTGAATGATAAAATTATATTTCTCTAAAGTTCAGAAGGAATTAAAATTCAGAATTGAGGACGTAACAAAATATAAAGAGCAAAATTATTAATGCGTTTATCTTTCTGATAATGAATCGGATGACTAAAACAGTAAATAATTATCAATGAATGTTTCAAATCAATTATTCTCCTCGGATTCAATATATTGTATTTGAAAATACACTAAAAGAGATTACTTTTCAATGTTTATAACATGAATGGATATCTGATATAAAAATTATATTTTATAATCGAGATATTTTTCAGGATTAAAATAATGGAGTTAAATTAATGATCAACAATTGTAGGCGTGTTATATGAAGTAAAAACGTATATATTTATTGGGAAACATTGTATTAACAGTATTGGCTTTGGTACATTTAAATATTATGATCAATTGAAATATTGAGAAAATGTAAAAAATAATTTCTCTTACCTACAAAGGCGGACATGACACAGAGGGCCAATATGAAAATAACTTTTCCGTTCATGGTGATCTACGAAAAGAAAACGAACTTATATTCAAATCGTTCATTAGAAAGAAAGACACTGGCAAATGAGTTTACACTTCACATATATGTAAGTCAATTAGGACTAAACAGCAAATAAAATCAGATTTAGTTGACATAAATGTGATTAGAATTATAAGAAGGAGAAAATAAGTTTGATGAAAATATAAAGACTTACGTTTGGCTTTGGTGAGTGTTAGAAACACGAACTAGATGCTGTAAAGAGACGTCGGCGAATAAAAGTGATTTACTCAGCAACTATCGACGTATTTATAGGGAATGCAACAGTCTGTTGTATAAGACACGTATACAAATAAAAACCTTATAATTGTTTCTATCTATGCGATGAGGATTAATTTATATAAAAGAGAAATATCTAACAGGATTATGATCAATGATGGAATGAACAATCGAAATCTTTTTTGACTAAAGAAAATTCTATTTTCTTTTTACAAAGGATTACTATCATGACGTCATTAGAATTTTTGTGACGCAAAGAAGAGAAAAAACGAATAATAAAAACTGATAATTGTAAATTTGTCAAATATCAACACAATGAAGAGACTAGAATTAGTGTGTTGAAGATAAAATATCTACAAAAGAGAAGAGAAAATCTAAAGAAAGTAAACTCAATGGAACCGGGATAGCATCAAAGGAGAAATATGATCTTAATAATTTAAAAACAGACTAATTTCTACTTCTCTCAATTTTATTGACAGCACCTTAAGTCGCCCTTGGCTACATCATAAATTTAGCGCTGGTTCTAGTAATCATTTTGTTTATTTTCAGTTTTTATTTTAACTTTCTCTTTAACACAGCTAAACAATCTCGTCTACTTTGGTAGGGAAAATTATCAGGTGGGCCCTCTCCGCAGAAGGTATCTGACCCATTGCCATAAAGATCATAGATGTCAGCTGAATGTCACGTAAAATCTATTGAAAATTGAAAAAAGTTGCGATTTTTTTTTTGAATTGTAATATAAATGATCGCGAAACGAATCACTGTTGTTCCCTGCTTAGTCTTTCATGTTTTCCTGAGTCAGTTGGCTTTATTTTCCTCTATGTTCTCCTGTATTTCTAGATGTTTTACTAATTAATTCTAAATGTTTATCTCTACATGTTTAGAAACTAAATTTACATTTACATTTGCACAATAATAATTTGAGACAATCTCTCTCTCTCTCTCTCTCTCTTCTCTCTTTCTTCTCCTCTCTCTCTCTCTCTCTCTCTCTCTCTCCCTCTCTCTCTCCCCTCTCTCTCTCCCTCTCTCTCTTATTCATTTTGACGTAAGCTATTTCGGTGAATGATGGCAAACAGGCACTTGCCCAAGTTCAGCACATCGGCAAGAGATTTTCCGGTTTGTGGAATGAAAGACGGTACACGGTGCTGGAATTTACATTTGCACAATAATAATTTGAGACAATCTCTCTCTCTCTCTCTCTCTCTCTCTCTCTCTCTCTTTCCTTCCCCCTCTCTCTCTCTCTCTCTCTCTCTCTCTTCTCTCTCTCTCTTTCCCTCTCTCTCTCTTCATTTTGACGTAACTATTTTGGTATTATAATGATGGCAAACAGGCACTTGCCCAAGTTCAGCACCTCGGCGAGAGACTTTCTGGTTGTGGAATGATAGAGGACCTGGAGTTTACATGCGAATTGTGCAAGATGGATAAGGTGGGATGAGTGCTGCCGCTGCGATTGAAAGGCGTGGCTCGAGAGATGTATCGGCAGCAGTTTAAGTAAACTTTACTCTTATTTGAGCTGATGGTACAGATTCTTTCATGTCCTTCAATTAATTTATTAGAGTGGCGTCTTCGGCCAATGGAAACTTTTGAAGAGGTTTTGACGGACATGCAGCGTTTGGCTTTGTTGACGTGGTAGTGGTAGTGGCTCTTCAGTCGCCGGGTAACGTGCTGCACGCGAGTACAGTGTCAGTGTGCGTGTACCAATGCGTATCGGACACTCTCACTGGAAAAGCGTGAGTGCGTACAAAGGCACAATTCGAGATGCTCATCAGAAGGCGACTGAAGGTATTCGTGAAGGAGTATGAGCTGACCGTAGACGTGACGTTGGTTCCATGGAGTCGGAATATAGCCGACAGACGGACGAGTGTAAAGCAGCGCTGGTTTAACTCGATCAAGAAGGACAACAGACCCGAGCAACTGATCGGCACCGTCAACGTGGATGAGTTGAACGTGCGCCAAATCATGTCCATCCACAGAAGCAGTGGACATCCGGCAGTGCAGCGTACCACCTTTCATTCCAAGTGACTTTGATCAGCGACCAAAAAGCAGGCGTTAAGTGGGCCATAGGGATGTGTGAAGAACCCCAGTCCATTAACCCAGCACCAATCCACTGGAAATATATATATATATATGTAATATATCAAGAAAATTGAAAAAACACAGGTTTAAATGGGTTAAGTGGTGAGTTTATTGGCCGACGCTGCAGTGTTTCGATCTATTAAATAGATCATCTTCAGGGCATAAGATAAGAAATTATATATCACAGAAAGATGAGAAAAAGTGAGTGGTAATCCTTCTTATTCAGTCTGTTTAAAAAATTTTCTGAAGTTTGAAAAAAAGGAGACGGTTTTGAAATATGACATCAAATATTCTATTTTAAGGTGTGAGTATGTAACGCTGTTAGTGTGTGTATTGAAGGAAAACATTGTGCATTTTTTAGGTATGTGGTTGTGTGTGTGTGTGTGTATAAATTTTTTTCTGTAGCAATAAACGACAGGAAGTGAAAGCTCAAGGTTGTGTGTGTGTGTGTGTGTGTGTGTGTGTGTGTGCGTGTGTGTGTGTGTGTGTGTTGGTAAGAGGTAGGGGAGAGGTGTTGTGTATATTGGTGAGAGGGGTATAGGAGAGATGTCATGAAAAGGAATTTTCATGTTTTATATTAAGAGAGGAGATGGAAGTTTGGGTGTGTGGGGGGGATTGGGGATTTAAAAATGAAAAGATATTATTCTATTTTATTTATTTTTTGTTAGAAAGAGTATTGTATTGTTGTTTTATAGTTAGTACTGATTATTTGACGATTAATATATATTAATATTACAATTACGTATAAGTGAATGAATTATTGTTATTATTATTGTTATTATTATTGTTATTATAGTTTGTATTTTTTATTAAATCTAAATACATTATTATAATTATATATATATAATATACATATATACATATAATATATATACACATACACACACACATATACATATATATACATACATATACATATATATATACACATATACATATATACATATATATACACACACATACACACATACACACATATACATATATATATATATATTTATTTTATAAATAAATATATATATATATGTATATGTGTGTATGTGTGTATGTGTGTGTATATATATGTATATATGTATCATCATCATCATCATGTCGCGCTATTAGCACGGATATCCATGACAATCTCTCGCCAACCTTTCCTATCATTCATTTTCCCAGGGAGGTCCTCTGTGCAGCAACCTGCGTCTTTGCTTAGTTGGTCAATGTAGGTCCTTGCTGGGCGGCCCACACTAGCATGTCCGTGTGTTGGCTTCCACAGGAGAACGTCACTTATGAGCTCATCCTTGCTTCTCCAGCAGTGCCCGGCATGTCTTGTCCGTCTCACTCGAATGGTTTGTGAGATGGGGGGCAAGTGGCCATATAGCTGTTTCGTCGTGGGGTGCTGCTTCCACGATTTGTTCAGGACTGCACGCAGCATTCTTGTGCAGCTCCCATCCAGCTTATTCTCAAGGCGCCTCGTTAGGGTCCATGTGGTGCATCCGTACAGCAACACTGATACAACCACCGCCTGGAAGAATTGTCGCTTTAGCTTGTCAGTGAGATCGGATTTCCATATTACTGATAATTTGTTTGTGGCCGACCACGCTTTTCCTATTCGTGTATTTACATCGCTTTCTGTGGATAGGATATTACCACCTAGGTATGTGAATTGTTCTACTGGCTTAAGGGGCTTACCGTTGAGTGTGGTTATGTCTCCTTTCCTTTTGAAACATATGTACTCTGTTTTATCGGAGTTTACATGAAGGCCAATATTATTTGCAGCCTTCTCTAGGCTATGCAGTAGTGACTCGGCCTGTGGTGGTGTATCTGCAAGGAGTGCAAGGTCATCAGCGTAGTCTGCATCTGTGATTTTTCTGTGCGGGATATCGCCTGCTTCTTGCCTTTTTTAGTGTGAAGCCTTCTTCTTTTATGGTATCTAATGATGTTCGGAGTACATAGTCTAAGCATATGATAAATATATATGGTGCTAGTGTATCTCCTTGTAGGACTCCAGTTCCGATGTCGAAGAAATCTGTGTCGCCATCGGGTGAGCGTACCATTGCTTGTGTATCTTTGTAGAGCATCATTATAGCAGCAACAGTTTCTTCTGGTAGCCCGTATGCTAGTAGTATTTGTTCCATTTTTCCTCTGTGTATGGAATCAAATGCCTTGGAAAAATCTACGAATAGTAGCGTTGCCTCTAGATTCTTTGCTCGAATCCCTTCTATGATTCGTCGTATAGTCAGGATCTGAGAGGTTGTGGAACGGTTTCTACGGAATCCGTTTTGGTTTTTCCTAAGAATTTTCTCTATTTCGGGTCGGATGCGATTAAGTAGAAGGGCATTATAGATCTTGGCTGCGATAGCCGTAAGAGTTATGCCTCTGTAGTTTTTAGCTATTCCTAGGTCTCCCTTTTTGGGGAACGGGAGGATGCATCCTTTTGTCCATTTATCTATTCATATATGTATATGTGTATATATATATGTATATGTATGTATATATATGTATATGTGTGTGTATGTGTATATATATTATATGTATATATGTATATTATATATATATAATTATAATAATGTATTTAGATTTAATAAAAAATACAAACTATAATAACAATAATAATAACAATAATAATAACAATAATTCATTCACTTATACGTAATTGTAATATTAATATATATTAATCGTCAAATAATCAGTACTAACTATAAAACAACAATACAATACTCTTTCTAACAAAAAATAAATAAAATAAAATAATATCTTTTCATTTTTAAATCCCCAATCCCCCCCACACACCCAAACTTCCATCTCCTCTCTTAATATAAAACATGAAAATTCCTTTTCATGACATCTCTCCTATACCCCTCTCACCAATATACACAACACCTCTCCCCTACCTCTTACCAACACACACACACACACACAGACACACACACACACACACACACACACACACAACCTTGAGCTTTCACTTCCTGTCGTTTATCGCTACAGAAAAAAATTTATACACACACACACACACAACCACATACCTAAAAAATGCACAATGTTTTCCTTCAATACACACACTAACAGCGTTACATACTCACACCTTAAAATAGAATATTTGATGTCATATTTCAAAACCGTCTCCTTTTTTTCAAACTTCAGAAAATTTTTTAAACAGACTGAATAAGAAGGATTACCACTCACTTTTTCTCATCTTTCTGTGATATATAATTTCTTATCTTATGCCCTGAAGATGATCTATTTAATAGATCGAAACACTGCAGCGTCGGCCAATAAACTCACCACTTAACCCATTTAAACCTGTGTTTTTTCAATTTTCTTGATATATTACATACCGTCGGATTTATTTCCTCTCTTCACACATATATATATATATATATATATATATATATATATATATATAATATAAACACATCGCTTGTATATTTACTTCCCATACTGTCGTGTAGAAGAAGTCACTATAAGAGGAATAGAAACCTTCTTCTAAACAAAACGAAAAATCTAAAGAAAGTCCGGTGTGTGCATGGGTACGGTGATCGCCTGTCAGCTTGACAATCGGGTTTCGGATCACGCACAAGGCGGTCTTTCTATCTATTGCTATGCTGATGAGGCCTAATATGCTGAAATGTACATACAGAGATTGATATTTCTCGATTTGTTTAGCCTCATTTGAATACGTATGCTCGCCTAATTAAATAATTATTAATTAATTAACTTTTAAAATTATGTACGACTTCAATTAAGCACATATTCTCCCAAAAATTGTCGGCTAACATAAAGCCATATCATAAACATATCTCTTGTGTATTTACTTCTCATACTGTCGTGTAGAAGGAGTCACTATAATAGGAATAGAAACCTACTTCTAAACAAAACGAAAAATTGAAAGAAAGTCCGGTTGGTGTAGGGGTACGGTGTTCGCCTGTCAGCTTTACAGTCGGTTTCGGATCACACACAAGGCGGTCTTCCTATCTATTGCTCTGCTGATGAGGCCTAATAGGCCGAAATGTACATACAGACATTGATTTTTCTCGATTTGTTTAGCCTTACATTAAAATAGGTATACCCGCCTAATTAATTAATTATTAATTAATTAACTTTCAAAATTAGGTACGACTTCAATTAAGCGCATATTCTCCCAAAAATTGTCGGCTAAACAAAGCTATATCACAAACACATCGCTTGTGTATTTACTTCTCATATATATATATATATATATATATATATATATATATATATATATATATATATATATATATATATATATATATATATGCGTGTGTGTGCGTGTGTGTGTCTTTATATATTATATAGACTAGCATAACAAAACCGCCCTTCGGGCAGTGTAAAATATAATTTTTAAACGTATAACCTGAACAGAATGGGATTTAAAATTCAATTTCAGAAGGGTAGTATCTTAGTAAAATTAATAAATCAATTAAAGTAATAAAAAATAACAATGCCAAAATATGCCAAAAACTTTAAAAGGGCATTCAACATTTAATGATTTTAGTAATTAAAATCATCAAATTCATTAAAGGAGTAAAAAATAATCAATTTGAAATAGAAATTAGGAAAGTTAAATTTTCTACACCAAAATGTTTCCTGAAATAATATTGAATTATCAGATTAAATTTACTTTATCAATGAATAAAACAATTAACTATACAAAATAATTTTTTATTGTTTTGATTATTTCTAAAAAAATTGAAATAAAAAAATAAACATTCTCCTTATTTATTTTAAATTTAACAAACATTTAGTTTTAGTGTAAATAAATATTATATTAAAAAAACTAGAGTAGTGGTACTTAAATTAATTTTAAATGCTAAATATTACTTAATTTTTTTTTTAATCGGAGGAAAAAAAAAATCTAATTTATAGATTTATTTTTAACTAAATTTTATTTGGTACAGTTCTGTAAAAATATAAATTCTTTAAAAATTTTCTTCAATAAATAAAACCTTTTGCTAATAGATTCAGTAACAATTTGTCTGTAATTAAAACAATGTCACTGTAAAATTAATAAATCAATAAAAGTAATAAAAAGCAACAATGCCAAAATATGCCAAAAACTTTAAAAGAACGTTCAATATTTAATGATTTCTGTAATTAAAATCATCAAATTCATTAAAGGAGTAAAAAATAAACAATTTGAAATAGAAATTAGGAAAGTTAACTTTCTACACCAAAATTTTTCCTGAAATAATATTTAATAATAAAAATTAAATTTAGTTTATCAATGAATAAAACAATAAACTATACAACTGGTTTTTTTATTGTTTTTAGAAATTTTGAAATAAAAACAATAAACATTCACCATATCTATTTTACATTTAACAAACATTTAGTTTTAGTGTAAATAAATATTATATAAAATAAAATAGAGTAATGATACTCAAATCAATTTTTAAATGCTAAATATTACTTAATATTAAAATTTTTTCTAATCGGAGGAAATAAAAATATCTAATTTATAGATTTATTTTTAACTAAATTTCATTTGGTACAGTTCTGTAAAAATATGAATTCATTAAAAATTTTCTTCAATAAATAAAATCTTTGGCTAATAGATTCAGTATCAATTTGTCTGTAACTAAAACTATATTACTGTAAAAGTAATAAAACAATTAAAGTAATTAAAAACAATAATGCCAAAATATGCCAAAAACTTTAAAAGAACGTTCAACATTTAATGATTTTAGTAATTAAAATCATCAAATTCATTAAAGGAGTAAAAAATAAAAAATTTGAAATAGAAATTAGGAAAGTTAACTTTCTACACCAAAATGTTTCCTGAAATAATATTTAATAATAAAATTGAATTTAGTTTATCTATGAATAAAACAATTAAATAATACTTAATATTAATTTTTTTTTAATCTGAGGAAATAAAAATATCTAATTTATAGATTTATTTTCAACTAAATTTTATTTGGTACAATTTTGTAAAAATATAAATTATTTATAAAATAATAAAATTCGAAGGCAATACAATGCGTAAAAAATAAAGACAAAAAGATGTTTACAAACAAAATTATTTAAACATTTTCTTCAATAAATACATTTTTTTGATAATAGATTCAGTATCAATTTGTCTGTAACTAAAACTATGTCACTGCTTACATCCCAATACTGTCATTGATAAAATATTATCTAATTAATAATCAATAGATGCATGCAACATTTTGATTTGAGGGGGACAGAAGTAAGTTTCCATTTCAAATGGTTTCATTTTGTTTTTACTCCTTAAATAAATTTGATGATTATACCGATAATACAAAACCTCTCATATGGAAATTTT
>CM042139.1:41868390-41908390 GCA_023376005.1 Doryteuthis pealeii | reverse complement strand
TGGTGTGTGTGTGTGTGTTTCTTTACTCTATTTTTTCATCTGTCACTATAACTTTCTATGCTTCAGTCTTCTCCAGTCCCTGCACCTGTTTCAAATTCTTTAATTTGGTATTTGGTATTAAATAATTCGTGAAGGTTGGTATGCCATTAAACAAAAGAAACAAACAAAACCTTCCCATGAATTGAGGTAAATGAAAATTCCATACGTAAAATAATCACGTTGTAGGGATACAATAAATAATTACTTCCCTTAAGTAATTTGCATGTCACGTGGTAAATTACTTGACTGTTCCAAAAATCCATTTTGACCTCTATGAGCCTCTGGTCTTTGAACAGTAAGTGCATTGTCTCTATGTCCTATCAGCGAACGGTAAAGTCACACGGCTATACTATCTACCCTCATCAAGTAAGCTTTTTTTAAAATTATTTTGTACCCCTGCCGCATACTGCTTGTTCATTAAATAATATGTGTATAGTTGTAGCTGTTGGAACACGTTTATGTATTCTTTCATTTTTATACCACTTGTAGGTGGATTACATGAATCAAATGGTAAATTTTTTGTATATATAAATGAGTTTATCTTGTCTTAGATATAGTATTAGTGTTAGTATATCACGGATATACTAATGACTTTGGATATGACACGAGATCATTGAAGAGAGGGAACGGCTCAGGTGCATTTCTCACCTATGAGCACCCAATAGCGTCATATTTCTGAGTTCTATGCTAATATATATATATATATATATATATATATATATATATATACTAGAAAAGATGTGACCCGTTGGGTCACCCATTGAGCTTGGGTTAGATTGTTAAAAAATCACAATAATGTAATTTAAAAAAAATACATTTTAAACTATTTTTCAGTCAATTTTGTGCCAATTTATCGTAAACATGGACATCAACGTTGTCTAAGATGACGTAAAATCTGTATTTTACAAAATAATTTTACCCTTCCCTCCCTATTGAAAGACATTACCAAAAATCTGGGAATTTTCCAATTTTAATGAAGTTTTCAGTGTTGATTTATTAATAAATAAATTTTATAATGCATCAATTATTTTATTTCAAAACCTTCTGACTTAATTAGCTATTTCTGCTATGGTAAATTAATATTTAAAATTAATTTCGAATATGAAACGCCTAATTTTAAGTTTCAAATTTCCTATTTCTAGATTTTAAAAACAAATATCTATTTAATAACTACTTTAGTTTATTATTGTTAACTAATAATTTTTGTAGAAACACTATATTGAAAATTTAGGACGCCCTCCTTTTAAACTGAACAAATCTCGATGTATATTTTTCTTTCATAAGATAATAGTCAATTAATCCAAAAGAGTAAAAAAAAATATACAAAAATGATTTTCTTAGTTTTTAGTTTACATTTTATTTTCCGATTTTCGATACTTATTTTCTACCAGGATAGCTCCCTTAATTTTTTCCCTTCTATTTACACCTTCAGTCTTTTGTCTTTTTACTCATACTGTAATTAGTTTCAACTTTACAACTTTAGCTATTTTGCGCCCCCACCAATGGTGACCTGAAAAAAATCAGAAAATTTTGAAATAAAATAAATGATGCATTATAAAATCCATTCATTGATAAATCGACACTGAAAATTTAATTAATCGGATAGTTCCCTGATTGTTAGTAATTTTTTTCAACCCGGGGGGGGGGTATTTTGTAAAATATAGATTTTACTGCAACTTTGCTAGTGCTTGATATTTTTCATTTAAAAGAAGGGTACTATTCGCAGAGTTCAGTCCCGGCCTCCTGCCTTAAAAAATCCTACGTGGTGATAGGTAAAAAAAAAACCGACATGGTAAAATATAGCATTAAATATTTTGGAAAAACGCCTAAACCGCAATTTTTTAAAATTTTTATTATTTTTAATATTTTTAAAAATTCAATCGACAAATTATTTTTTTATATACAGCAGGCACCACTTCATAGGTGGGTTTGTTTTTTTACCTATCACCACCTAGCGTTTTTTTAAGGCAGCAGGCCGAGATGGAACTCAGCGAATAATACCAAAAGAAGTTTTGGTATCCTTATCATTCACAAAATATAAATATAAATGAATATAAATAAACGTTTGTGTTAAATCTGTGTTTTTATTTTAACATTACTTGCATTCAATAAGAAATATTTACAGAGCTGCTAAAATAAGCATAAAAGTAGGTTTACTCTAGGCATTAGCAATAATTTCGTCTGCTAGGAGTTTTAAAAGCGAATTAAAAATAATTAAATCTATTATTTAAGGTCAAACTTTGTCTAAATCAATAAGTAATAACATACTGACCATCATTAAAAAAAAGAAAAATATCATTACATATGCAGTTTATTTTTAAAAGATTTAAAACCATTTGTTTTGGTCAATTTCGACGCGATCCGCCATTCAGTCTCTTTTCCGATGGTTTTAAGTGCTTGTTTACAATTTTACTGTAACATTCGCAATTGCAAAAAGATTTACCAAAAATCAGGTAATTATCCTATTTTAATTAAATTTTCAGTATTGATTTAACAATTAATTAATTTTATAATGCATCAGTTATTTTATTTCAAAACTTTAATTTAGTATTTTTACTATGAAAAATTAATATATAAAATTCATTTAAAATATGAAAATCCTGATGATATTTATTTTTAGAATCTAAAAATATAACATTTTAAACTAAATATTATATTTTTAGATTCTAAAAATAAATATCTACTTAATGCAAACCTTATTTTAGGTTTCAAAAGTAATAATTTTTGAAGAAAAACTCGATTGAAAATGTACCCCCTCCCCTTTTTAAGCAGAAAAAACATCGATGTATAATTGTTTTCTTTTATAAAATAATAGCCAATTAAATAATTATCGAAATGAGTAAAAAAGAAATCTCGAAAAAATAAATTATTTATTGTTTTTTTTTACATTTTATTTTTCGATTTTCGGTACTTATTTTCTCATAGAAGCGCAACCGTAATTTTTTTTTTGTTTCTATTCATAACTTCGGTCTTTTATCTTTTTATTTATACTGCAATTAGTATAACAATTTTACGCCCCCAGCATAAGGGGGGTCAAAATTAAGTGACCTGAAAAAAATGAGAAAGTTTTGAAATAAAATAAATAATGCCTTATAAAGATCATTCATTGATACATAAACACTGAAAATGTCATTAAAATCCGATAATTTCCTGATTTTTGGTAAATTATTTTCTGTAGGGGCTAAAGTTATTTTGTCAAAAACGCATTTTAGGCTCAGTTTGCCAGTCCCTAGTTTACTCTTAACACTCTTCCTAAATTTTCACTCACATTTATTGACCCTCTAAGTTTAAAAAAAATTAATAATTAAAGTAATTTAAAAAAAAAATCTATATTAAAACATGACATAAATTGTATTTAATTCTTTTTACAGCCAGGAAAACAATTTTAAGTCACCTAGTGTACGAATCTTGGCTGACTTCTTAAAACGGTCGGAAAATTAAAACGGAAAGTTTTTTGGTGGTCGCCAATAACAGTTTAACTACAGTCTATGAATTAACATTTTGCGAATTGGGCTACAGTTTTAGGGGATAAGATAATTTAATGACAGAAAAAACTAAATCGCTACTAATTCGGTTTTGGTAATAGGGCATCTTTAACATTGAAACTTAAATCTCGTAAGTAAGAAAAAATATGTATCTTTTTTTCTTTTCTTTTTTTCTAAATTGTTTGGTTATTTTCTAAAGAATTTTATATTAAAAGTTCCTATTGTCTACTTGTTTTTTTTTTTTTTCAGGGATTTTTTTCAATTTATAAAATGTAAAATAAATATTTTTGTTTAGCGGATATATATTTCGGCTTTTATTTTTTTTTTTAAATTGAAAATAACGTTTGAATTACAAATTGTCGTCATTTTTATTAATTTTATTAAGCGATATAAAAAAATCTGGTTTTTGGGTATTGTTGTTGTTGTTGTTGTTATTTTTTGCTTCAGCGATAATAGGTTCAAATCTGTGACGCTAGTATATATAATTATACTTTGTAGAACTCAAACAAACAGTGTTTGAAGAAATTTATTATTTTATTTGTTTGAAAACATTACGAAGAAATAGTGCACACGTCAAGATGTGATAATTTTGTCAACAAAGATTAAGAAATGGCGCTATTTTACGTAAATTTACTTTTAAATGCAAAAATTTAGGTTTTATGTAAGAGAAATTTGTTTTTTCTTTTTTATAACACATAAACTTGGAATTGTTCTTTATATTAAACGTAAAATGAAACATTGTAAAGAGAGAGAGAAAAAGAGAGAGATAAAGAGAGAGAGGTAACTCTGTATATTGACTAAGACAAGCGAACAAGGTGTTGGGTGGGAGCTTGGCTGACAGCTTTGGCTGCTTGCTATACAGGCTACTCCCCTTCAGTACCTGTGAGATGCCCTATAGGGAGTAAAAAAGGGGAGGATGTATAATATAATGGCAGAGAAGGGTCAAGATTTGACTTAATTGCAAATTACGACTAATTAAACCAATTAAAGTGGATTTTTCCAAACATTTAGTAGCCCTACAACTAAGGAATAATTAAAAACAAATTTCGTGTGATCAAGGTCACCAACAAAAAAGCCTTAAGAAATTTTAAGCTGAAAATCTCAGCTTTAGTATAATAATATAATATATATATATATATATATATATATATATATATATATATATATATATATATTATATATACATATACTGTTTATTGCGTCTTTTGTTTGGCTGCACCACCTGGACTCTAACTAAGCGACTAGAGAATAAACTAGATGGGAGCTGCGGGTGATCATGAACAAGACGTGGAAACAGCACCCTACGAGAAAACAGCTGTACGGCCACCTACCACATATCGCCCAAACCATCCGAGTAAGACGGAAAAGACACGCGGAACACTGCTGGAGAAGCAAGGACGAACTCATAAGCGACGTCCTCCTGTGGAAGCCAGTACATGGACAAGCCAGTGTGGGCCGACCAGCAAAAACGTACGTTGATCAGCTCTGTGCGGATGCGGGATGCTGCATAGAGGACCTCCCGAGAATGATGAGCGATAGGGACGGATAAAGAGAGATTGTCATGGATATCCGCACTGAAAGCGCGACATGATGATGATGATAAACATATATATATATATATATATATATATATATATATATATATGATATATATATATGATATATATATATATATATATATATATATATATATATATATATATATATATATATATATATATATATATATATATATATATATATATATATATATATATATATATATAAACAAAAGATGCAATAAACAGTAGAATATATCAGAAACAAATAAGTGGAACCTTGACTTACGAGTGACTCAACTTACGAAATTTCCGAGTTATGAGCTGTCACTCGATCAATTTTTTTCTTTGTGTTAAGAGTTAAAATTTGAGATACGAGCGGATTTTATATACGCTTATGCTTATAAGCTTACTAAAACATTTTTTTCAAATGTATTACGCTAAAGGAAATTATTGTTTATTAAAAAAAATAAACGTTAAAACATTAGAGTACACAATTCCTTTTTTATACAATACAATGCTATTTTTATTTTTTTTAAAAATGTAACATAATATTTTGGGTGTTTTGGGGAGGGGACTGGAATGGATTAATGGCATTTCAGTTTATTTCAATGGGGAATTTTGATTTGAGTTACGAACAGAACAAATTAAACTCGTAATTCAAGGTACCATTCTACATTAAAAAATAGATTTGATAGCGAAATCTTTTCAAGTCTTCATAATAATGAAAAGGCAAATGACATCATTTTGTAAGAAAAAGGAAAAAATTCAGTCCAAAAAGGACAACATATTTTGGAGTCAAAGAAAGTTCATAATTCTTTTTTCCTGAGTATTTTTTTCTTTTCTTTTTCAGAACCAACCTGATGGTTGAGTTTACGCCCACTGCATCTCTACAGAGTAGTAAGACCTAAATGGACCCAATTTTTACCGTGGGTGGCGACCCGTGATGCTTAAAGATGGATTCCTTGTTACTCTGCAGTCCATGACATGCAACACCAGACTTTGTTCGGACGGAGAGCTTCTCTCTGATCAATTTGCTGGTTATATAAAGTCTTATTGATTGACCAGACCGTATCTCAAAGCTCCAACCCTTTTTATCATATATGTGTGTGAGGGTCTTAATGTCCCGAGTAAGATGTTAAACTGCATCTAGTAGGGAATTTCCAATTCTGGAGCTCTGGAGAATGTGGAGTATCCCTCCACTGTCAATACTCCCAGGCTCACTCTAACTCGGAGTGGTAGTACCTGTTTTGTCCCACCATCTAAGAGTCAAAATAGATCTTCAAGTTAGTGTAAATTATTTCTACCAGTTTATTGATACACATGAAGTTAATATTAAATTTAACATGAAAATTATTTCCACCAACCTATCAATGAACTTAAAATGATAATGATTTGTACTTGTTCATTAATGAAAATTATTTCTACCAATTTGTTTATATAGATTAAGGTAATGAAAAATCTAATAAAATAATTTCTACTAGTATATTGATACATACTCAGTTAATGAACATTATTTCTACTAGTTTAAAAAAATCAAAAAATATTTACTAATATTTAAATACACAATAAGTTAAACAAATTATATATATATATATATATATATATATATATATATATATATATATATATATATATATATATATATATATACAAATTAACATTAAAAAATTAAAATACTATTTTTTAAGCAAAAAAAAAATTTTACTTTTTATTTTTTCATTTGTATAACAAGTGAAACATATGCAAAAATATATATATATATATTGGTTAGGAGGTTGATTTAGAAGGCTATCACAATGCAGGTGTAAAGAAAAAATAATAATACGGTAACAATAATGTTGTGTGTTAACCTGTATTTAATTCTTGAATTTTCGAGATAATATCTCTTTTTCAAAAGATCACTGGAACTGAAGCAGCATTTCTTTTTAAATGAATTTTCTTTTTGTTGAAAATGATGTTATTTTTATATAACTGTATTCTCGTGTTGTATGTTTACATGAATGCGTTTTTTTTGTAATTGCGCGTATGTTGTCATGCGCGTGTCCATGAAAATGCGTGTTGGTTGTGACGTTATGACTGTATCCTAGCGCGGGATTGCACATGCATATATATGTGCGTATTAAAGAGCGTATTTGTGATGTATAATATTTCGTGTTGGATGTAATATAAATCAATTTAATCATTTATTATTATTATTATTATTATTATTAGTAGTAGTAGTAGTAAAACAAAACCGCCCTTTTGGTGGTGTAAAAATAAACTTTTGAAAAATATAGCCTGAGGGGAGTGGAGTATCCAAGTAAAATTAATAAATCAATTAAAGTAATAAAAAACAACAATGCCAAAATATTTTTTTTAATTCTTCCTTTTATTTTAATAGATAAATCTGTAGAGAGAAGATGATAAAAAATCTTTTATTTTGATAAATAAATCACTGAATGATAATAAAAAAAAAACTCTCTTCCTTTTTATCGTAATAAAATTTATTAGAATAAAAGGAAGGGTGTTTTTTAAAATCATTATTCAGTGTTTTATTTATTAAATAGATAATACACTACACTGAATAATAAAAATACAGTTTTTAAACAAAATTTATCTTTTCCGACGTAAAAGATGTAAACAAAAAATAAGTTGGTAAGTTTACGTTTTTTCAAAGTTAAAAAAAGAAGGTGTTACAGTTACATTAATAAAAGTTTGCAAATACAAAATTAGAATATATTGAGCAAAAGTTATAAATAAATTTCTTTAATTGATCAGTAAAAAAAAAAATTTAAAAACAAAACAAAAAAAACAAAGAATAAATAAACGGCGGACCTGAACTTTTGGACCCCACCCCTCTAAAATTTTCGTTTTTAATTTTTTTTCAACGGATTATTATTGATTGCACACCAATTTATCCGATTGTAAAAAAAAATTTTTTAAAGTTATTTATTTTTCTAGTTTTCAGGGGTGCTCATTTCCCCGTATAAGTTTATCGTAAATCGATCCCCCCATTTCGGAACCGCTAAAAAAAAATTATTTATTTATTTTTTTCTTCAATGGATTATTATCGATTGCACACCAATCTATCAGATTGTAAAAAAAAATTCTTAAAAGTTTTTGAGTTTTCAAGTGTGCTCATTTCCCCGTATAAGTTTATAGTAAATCGATCCCCCATATCGCAACCGCTCGAACTGAACTTGCGCAAAGATGTCAAAGTTAGGGTGGCCCAGAAAAAACAGAACCGAAGTTATTTATTTATTTTTCCATTAAACTAACCTTAAACCCCAACACCAACCCCAACCCCTAACCCTAACCTTCCCTTAGTTAAAATTAACAGTTTATTACAAAATTTGTGGGTTCTGTTTTTTCTGTGTCATCCTTAATTTTGACACCTTAGTGCAAATTCAGCCCAACTGTTAAGATAGAGCGGTTCCGATATGGGGGATCGTTTTACTATAAACTTATACGGGGAAATGAGCACCCCTGAAAACTCAATAAATAAATAACTTTTTAGATTTTTTTTACAATCTGATAGATTGGTGTGGAAACGATAATAATCCATTGAAGAAAAAGAAGAAAAAATTACAAAGAAAACAATTTTTTAAGCGGTTCCGATATGGAGATCGATTTACGATAAACTTATACGGGGAAATGAGCACCCCTGAAAACTCAAAAAATAAAGAACTTTTTAGATTTTTTTTTTTACAATCGGATAGATTGGTGTGTAATCGATAATAATCCATTGAAGAAAGATAACAGGTCCGCCAAATAAACAAAACTTTTCCGTCTATGTCCATGTAACATTTTAGAAGTCAAATGCGAAAGAAATATATCTCCGCAAATAACTTATTTTCCTTCCTTAAATAAAATAAAACTTTTAATAAATCTAAACTGAAAGAATTGAAGAATAAATTAAATAACAAACTCACATGACAATAACATTTTTTTAAATCAATTACTTACCTAAAATGCATCAACTGAGTTCTTGAAAATGTTTTGTTTTGAAAATATCTTTGTTAAATTACTTAATTCTCCAAAATTTTATTAAAATTGAACGAATGTTAGTTTAAAAATCCATTAACAACTTGAAATATATCACTATTTTGCGCAAATTGCTTTCAAACGTCAACAAACATTTAGTTTAGTCAAGTGTAATGAAATATATTAACAGGTACATGAGAATAGAGGGGTCATTTTTTGTTTTTCCCCGGTTTTTAAAAAAATAGACAAACCGATATATACGCAGAAAAAAGATTTAAAAATAAATATTTTTACACAATTCTACAAATTGTATTTTAATTAAATGAATGGGTAAAAAAAATAAATTCTCATAACTTAATAACTCTATTAGACAAAAATGCTTTTTTTTACCGTATTTTTACGGTAACGAAAACGGAAACAGTCACGGGCAAGTAAATTAAGTAATAATTTAACGTAAGATATAAATAAGTAGCTGTATCTTGTTTATAGATAAATTTCTTGCAAAACTTTATACATTAAATAATTATAAATACAAATAAAAATAGAAATAACTATGTAAAAATGTATATAACTAAACTTGCATTTATTAAAAGATTCGTTAAAAACGCCTAGACCATCAGATATTACAACGACAATTTCATAATGTATATAAACTAATGTTCTACTATATATTTTATGTATAAATTATATTGATTATAAATTAGGTTCTCATTAATAAATGCTTAAGATTATTGTTATCAATATTAATATATAATCAATATTATTATTATTATATTCATCTGTTTATTTACTTATTTATATCTAATTCAATTTATCTTTTTTTTATTTTATATTTTTAATATATACATATATATATATATATATTTGTTTGATTTTTATTTTTTTAATTTTTTAATTTTTTAAAATAATTCTTTCATATTTACCTTGTCCATAAGTGTGTATGTGTGTGTATGTGTGTGTGTTAGAAAAAAGGTAAAACAGTTAAATTCATCAATATCTAGTGTAAATCTTATTCGTTAACAACTAGTATGCAATGGCTTGTGTGTTTGTATGTGTGGGCGGGTTGCTGGGTTATAGATTTGAGTGCGTGTTTCGCATTAGTCTTCTCGTAGTAGATTTATTTCATTAATAATTCTCCATTGTTCATGTGGGCATGTGTTTCGTGCGTGTGTGGATATACAGTTACATGTGCGCGTTGGTTGTGGGTTTATTGTGTTATGAACTCTGCGCTGAGTTCTGTCCTGTTATTGATCTCTGGGTGTAATCTAGCTATTATCAAGGCCTCATTAATTCGGAGAATACCCAGATTTCTCTCCCGGGCCTCTATATTGACTGTTATATTTCTCTCTGTGTTGTTGCATTTAATTAAGTGTTTGCGGAAAGTGGATGCTTGTGTGTGTAAGTGTTCTTTGACACTAATGTGTAGTGGTCTAGTGGTGCTACCTATGTAAAATTGGTTACATATGTTACATTGTGTGCAGTATACCACATTAACTTCATGGCACATACCTGTTTCCCGGATGGGGCAGTTCGTTAGTGTACAATTAGTAATTTTCTTATGGCGGTTTTTGGAGAGTTGTCTCCTAAGTGATGGTCCGTAATGGACAAGTTGTATATTCAAGCCCTCCTTCCGTACCGCCCTGCGTATTGCTGCGGTTATACTTTCGTTGAAGTGTGGTAACCTTAAAAAAACAGGCATTGGACGTGAGACGGTGTTTTGTGGATTCTTTTTGCTTGAGTCGTTTTGTGACTGAAGTGGGGTAACTGTTGGCTTTTAATGTGGATATAAATTTTCTGGTGTGTGTGATCTGATCCTGCTTCCTGCTGCATTTGTTCCGGGTACGGGCAAGCTCGTTCTTTATATATCCAGTCTTTGCCCCAAGGGGGAGTGCCGATTTGTCGTGGACGAACAAGTCTCTGCTGGCCGATTTTCTATAGAACTCGGTGTGGATTTCTCCCTTGTTTAATAATTTAAGTTGGAAATCCAACAGTGATAATGATCCTGTGCAGTCAGGATGTTCTATGGTGAAATGTATGTTGTTGTCTATGTTGTTGAATGTTGATGCGATTTTGTTGGCTTCTTCACAGGAAGATGTGAGGATGAGAATATCACATATATATCTGGTGAAGAAGGTGCAAGAGCGGCAAATATTAAGTGCTTGACGTTCAAGTCTGTCCATGTAGGAGATTGCCAGTAATATATATATATAATATATGCATAATACACACACACACACACACACACACACACACACACACACACATATATATATATATAATATATATATATATATATATATATATATATGCTGCATACTATATATATATATATATATATATATATATATATATATATATATATATATATATAAGAGAGAGAGTTTTATAATTTGCTTGAAGCATTGTGTATATATTGGTTAGGAGGTTGATTTAGAAGGCTATCACAATGCAGGTGTAAAGAAAAAAATAATAATACGGTAACAATGATGTTGTGTGTTAACCTGTATTTAATTCTTGAATTTTTGAGATAATATCTCTTTTTCAAAAGATCACTGGAACTGAAGCAGTCTAATTATGCCATTTCTTTTTAAATGAATTTTTTTGTTGAAAATAATGGTATTTTTATATAACTGTATTCACGTGTTGTATGTTTACGTGAATGCGTTTTTTTTTTTTTGTGCTTGTTGTCATGCGCGTGTCCATAAAAATGCGTGTTGGTTGTGACGTTATCCTAGCGCGGGATTGCACATGCATATATACGTGCGTATTAAAGAGCGTATTTGTGTTTGGTGGCCATGGTGATGTATAATATTTCGTGTTGCTACTCATACGCTGAGTTGGCGAGGGCCGGTATCGAACCAGAAACCATGAGGTCCCCAGCCGAACAATCTACCGACTGAGCTAAACCGGTCCGCCAGAGTGGTAATTCTCGTTATGGGCCCATCTATGAATTAAATAGATATATCTGTTATTAGTATTACTAGTTGGTTGGTTATTTTGTTTAATGGAATATCAACCCTTGAAAGCTATATCATGCCAAATCTTGTTTTGTTTTTTGGGTTTTTTTTTGTTTTTTATTTGTTATTTTTTGTGGGATGTATATATAATTTGTAATCAAATAATTTATAGATACATATTTTGGGTTTGGTTTTATAAACTGGTAGAAATAATTTATTAATTTCATGTGAAACTGATAGAAATCATTTTCATTAACTACATATGTATTAATAAATTGGTAGAAATTATTTTCATGATAAATCTATCATTAACTTTATGTATATCACCAAACAGATAGAATCATTTTAATTAACCTGCATACATATTTTTACCCGTAGCTGTCACCCTAACACTACAAGTAGGATGGACCTGGGAGTAATGAAAATAAAGGAGTACTCTACAGTCCCCAGATCTCCAGAACTGGAAGCACACCTGCAGATGCAGTTTCGCATCATACCCAGTAACCTGAATTGGTAGAATTTTTTTATTTTTATGTTGGATCTTCCAATAACTTTATGTGTATTAATAAATTGCAAGAAATAACTTCATATGTATTAATAAACTGGTGTTTATCTCCCAGCCAACACCTCGCGCTTTTAAGATAAAAAGGGCTGGGTGTTTGTTTGCCTTAAGAGCAATTTGAAGAAAACAGTCGGGATTTAATCATACAGGTGCTAAGGCTTGATCGAATCGCGCCTCTCTGACCGCCTGTCTAACCCAAGTAAGGGTCGAAGTGCAGCAAGTTACATAGCCACTTAGTACCCGGGTTATTCAAATTCATTATTATTATTATTATTATTATTATTATTATTATTGTTGTTCACTCCTTTTGAGTTTTTCACATCAGCGTTAACTGATGGTATTTCACTGGAGTCTGAGGAGCAAGTCTCCTCAGGTCTCCAGAGCTCTTCTGAGTATTCTGGCAGATTGCACCAGTGCAGTATTCTGGATGGTCTCATTCTTCCTCTGATTTCCAGATTTTCCACTCTTTTGTTCCAAGTGCACCAACTACAATTTCAGTTCTCTGGCAAGGTCCAGGTATTTGTCCATTTTTTTCATTTTCTTTAGCTTCACCTTGTGATCTGCTGACACTGCAAAATTTACCAGTTGATCAGTTCTTTCTTTTTTGTTAATCAACACTAGGTCTGGTCTTCTTGCTGGGATAAGGTGGTCCGTTTTTATCTCAAAGCCCAAGAGAATTGTATGGGTTTCGTTCTCAAGAACAGATTCTGGTTTATGCATATACGATTTTGTTGTATGGTCAAAATTTAATTTATTGCATAGTTCCCAGTGGATAACCTTTCCAACCCAGTCGTGCCTACTTTTGTACTCCCGTTGTACTAGCTTGCTACATTCGCTTAGTACATGGTTTACAGTCTCATCTCTGTCACCGCATTGTCTACATTTACTATTTTGTTTGGTCTTATTAATTTTTTCTTTGTCCTTATGGCATAATTTTGTGCAGCAATTATTAGTGATTCAGTTTCTCTTTTGAGGTTTCCTTTTCTTAACCATGTCCAAGTTTTTTCATGTGCAACCTCTCCGATTTGTCGTTTGAAGTGTCCATATAATTGTTTTTCTTACCACTTTTGTTTTCTAGTTTTTGTTGTTTTTCTGTTTGTCCATATATTACATCTACTATTGTTGGCTGCCATAAGTAATCTGTCTTTGCTCTTTTTTGTATAGTCTTCGAGTTGTTGGATTGTGGCCTCTACGCAGCCTCTATATTGGCAAGACCTCTTCCCCCCTTCCTTTCTTGATACATATAGTCTATCTTTATCGTCTCCAGGGTGTAGAGTCTTGTGCATGGTCAATCTGTCTGAGTTCTTTTGTTTATTTTAAGAATGGCCCAGAGTATCTTATAATGGGAACAGCCCAGGTATTAATTCCTTTGATCAGATTTCTGCTGTTGAGTTTGGTTTCTAGGAGTTTTCTTGTTCTCCTGAGGTATTCTTTTTTTAAAACTTTTCCTTTTATTTCTACTTGTTTGAAATTGTCCGCTTCATATGTATTTGTAACTTTTATTTTCATCAAGTGATTTTATAGTGTCCTAATTTGGCAGTTGTATTCCGTCCATTAATTTTCTTTCACCCCGTTTTATTACTAGCATAGCACATTCCATCCTGGCTATATATTCTAATAGTTTGTACTAGGGTTTCCAATTCTTTTTCATTTTTTGCTAATTTTTTTACGTCATCCATATACATAAGGTGGTCTATCTTTTCTTGTGAGTTAGTGAATTTGTGCCCCCAATACATTTTTTAAGTATATGATTGAGTGGCATCATTGCTATAATAAATAGTAGTGGTGATAACGAGTCTCCTTGGAAAATACCTCTTTGGATTTTTACTTCTGCCAGGGATTGCCCTCCGGCTTTTGATTGGACTCTCCAGTTTTCCATGGCTTTTTCAATAAAATTTATGATGTTGTTGGAAATTTTGTACATTTTTAGATATTCTAAAATCCAGGTATGTGGGACCATGTCATAAGACTTTCTGTAGTCGATGCATGCCATTACAATATTTTTCTGCCTATTTTTAACTTCTTTAAGAATGTGTTGGTCTATATAAAGCTAGTCATGTGTTCCTCTTTTCCTTTGCGGCATCCTTTCTGTTCCTCTGGGAAAAGTTTTCGCCAATTGAGTGAAAAGTATATTTCTTCTTTTATTACTGCAGTTAATATTTTCCACATCGTGGGTAGACAAGTTATTGGTCTATAATTGCTTGGGATGTTTCCTTTTTGTGGGTCTTTCTGGATTAGGGTAGTTATCCCTTTTGTCATCCATTCGGGTATTTCTGTTTCCTGTAGACATCTGTTCAGTTATTGAGCCATTTTTTGTGGATAGAAGTACATTTTTGAACCAGAATCCATGTATGCCATCATGGTCTGGTGTTTTCCAATTTACTACTTTCTTGAGTATCGATCTAAGTTGTAATTATATGAATACTTGCTACAGGTCCTTCCTCAATTTCCATCAGCTTATTTTTTATATCACTTATTCATTTTGATTTTTTATTGTGTTCTTTCCTCTCTCATATATCACTCCAAAATTGTTTTGCTTCTGTTGCATCTGGGTGTTCATCCGTGTTTGTTTTTGATCCACTAATTTGTTCATAAAATTTATTTTCATTGTTTTGGAAGTCCTATTTTGTTTGTACTGTTTATTTCTATCTCGATATCTTTTGAGTCTTCCTTCTATAGCTGATATCTTTTGATTTACTTCTTCCATTTTAATTTGCTGTCGTTTTTTCAACATTTTAGCTGAATTTGTATTTGTATTTTGTTTAAAATATTTGTTTGTTGTCGTTTTTTTAAAATTGTTCTGAACTCCCACCCAGCTTTAGTGTTTCTGTTTGTTTCTCTGTTTGTGTTTGTGTTTTAGTTTCGTAGGGGTGCACCAATTCTATCGCAGACTATTTTTGCTCCTGCATAGATGAGGTTGTTTAGGTCGGTGATGTTGTTTGTTGGAATGTTCACAAATATCTTGTTTACCTTTTCAGTTTCTTTCTTGACGTTTTTCCATTCTATGTTTCTTAGGGATGGTAATGTGCTCTTCCTATCAGTCATGATTTGTTGTATCAGTTCTATATCCTTTCTCTGTTTTTGTGCTAGTTCATGTGCTGTGAAGCTCGGTTGTACAAGGTTTTGATTGCCAGCGTGTTGTTCATTTTGTTTAGTTGTTTCCTGATGGACTTGTATTCCTTGATTTTCCTGTCCACATATCTCTATTATCTCGAGATCAGAGAAAATGTTTCTATTCAGGATCATTCTTGCTTTGGCTGGTTGTGCTGAAATTATTGTTTGGTTCACACTTTTCATTGTCTCTCGGCTGGCTCGTCGCTGCGTCGTCTCTCGGCTAGCCCGTCGTTGCGTCGTCTCTGGGTTGATCCGTCTCTGCGTCGTCTCTCGGCTGGCCCGTCTCTGCGTCGTGTCTCGGATGCCCCGTCGCTGGGTCGATTCTCGGATGGCCCGTCACTGGGTCCCACTCTCGGCTGAGCTACCATTTTCCCTTGTATATCTGAAAGAACAAAAGGATCAACAGCGGCCTTCCTGCATATGAGGTTGATCAGCTTCCCCATGTTTTTTTTTACATTGGGTATACTGATTATCTATTCTTCTTTCCGGTGATGTTTCAGCTTATGTTGAGTAACTGAAAGGAAAAGAGCCAACATTCGAAGGATGCCGACTGGATCCCCCATGTTGGCCATCAAGAGAGCACCTGCCGATCATGACACACAGACCTGAAGTCTGTGTTCTACGGCAAATATTTCGGACATTTTTCATGAGGTGGTATAATGTGGTTATACCAGACCCAGAGGTTGTTTAAAGCCTGAGCCCCTGACACAGGACAAAAAATGCGTACAATATACGCACAAAAAATATACTCCCCACACACGGCCAGTACCCCCACATAGAGCGCCCCATCTTCCACCATATCACCCATCAATTCTCTCAGTGCACATACTTTACACCCAGATAAGCGATATCGCAAATGGCGAAACGCTCCAAACCAGATGACCCAGCCATATGTGAGAAACCTATTTTGTGTAAGGCAGTCAAGGTTGAGGTAAACATTTCACTATGATCACAAGAGATTATTTCAAATAAGATCACTCATTGTATGGTACGTTTTTATGTGAAACGTGCACAATTACGACAATTACGACCGGACAATGTTGGTAAGCAGGATTATAAACTATAATAGTAAAATGCTGTATGGTGGGTGTACCAAGAATTATTATGATCCTTTGGTCCCATTTCAGAAAAGGTAAATGATTATAGGATGGAAAAAGACGACGGAAACGCTGTACAGTGGGATGACAAGCAATCAGTTATGATCTCTTGAGGTTATTTAAAACAAATCCAATCCTTATATAGAGTGGTGTGTGGACAATGTATAATATATCTATGACCTAATATATATGTAAGAAGGATTATAGCCAATGAATGATAAAATGCTGTAGGTGGGAGGCTCTGCAATTGTTAGAACAACATTAGGTTCTTTTCTCAACGTCAACTAATCAATAATGCGTTATTACGGTATCATCATACTACTACAAGTGTAGCGAGTATGACTTTCTAGATTATCAGTTAGGAATGTAGACATTTGGGTAGCTAAACTATATAGTGGGAGTACTCATTTCAGTAGGCATCGTTATGATATCAGATAAACAATGAGTTGGAAATCTAGGTACTTAAAACCTATATACAAATATAACAATTCATAGGAGATGGTTGCACCTTGTCATTTTCTAAGTTTTTGAATTAGATACACTAATTAAAATAAGCTAATTAAGTCATATATATTTATTATTATTATTATTATTATTATTATTATTATTATTATTATTATTATTATTTTAATTTTTATGTGAGTTTTCCACACCAGAGTTAGTTGATAATATTTCGCTGGAGTCTGAATGACAGCAGGTCTCTTCAGGTTTCCAGGACTCTTCGGAGTATTCTAGCTTGCAGCAATCCTGTTTTCTGGATGGTCTCAATTCTTCCTCTGATTTCCAGTTCCCCCAGTCTTTTTTCCAAACTTTTTGGAACTGTTCCTGGTACAACAATTACAATTGCAATTGGTATCGCTTTCCCCTTCATATTCCACAGCTTTTTCAATTCTCTATCTTTTCGTTTTTTCTTCTTTTTTTGTTTTGTTTGTTTGTTAATCAATACTAGGTCTGATGTCCTAGCTGGGATAAGGTGATCGTCTTTATCTCAAAGTCCCAGAGAATTTATGCGTTTCATTCTCAAGAACAGATTCTTGTTTATGCATATACCATTTTTTTGAATATGGTTAAAATTTAGTTTTTTTTATCACCTTCCCAACCCAGCCGTGCCTAGCTTTATATTCCCGTTGTGCTAGTTTTCTACATTCGCTTAATACATGGTTTATAGTCTCATCTCTGTCACCGCACACTCTACATTTACTGTTTTGTTGTGTCTTATAATTATATATTAATATAATTTTATGGCATTGTTTTGTGCAGCAATTATTAGCGATTCAGTTTTATTTTATTTTATTTTATTTTAGGTTTCCTTTTCTGAGAAAGAGAGATTGTGACAAGCGCGAGAGAAACATATTTTCATGTGTCGGGGTTTCGTTTCATTAATCCTGATTTAGTATATTGTAAACAACCTGAAAACATTTTCGAAGATATCTGTGTTAAATTACTTATCCTATAGCCTCCTCGAATCTGTTGTAACATTAATCTGTTTTATATTCCGTGCTTTCTATGTAACGCCCTATCGCACCGCTTATGATTCTTCAGTGAAGCTATTATGGAATTATCACACTTAGAGGATATTCACCTGGGTTGTTTATTTAGCAGTAAATAAACTAATCCCATATAAGACGAACAATATTTTTCTTTCACAGCTTAACATTCAATCTTCAGAAAATATTCCTTAAATAAACTAGATTAAAACATTTAAACTAAAGGTGTAATTATTTTCCTGCTATACAGAAAAAAAATATTATCACCAGCGGCATTAATTTTTGTTATATGGCCATCATAACAAACAAAATTGATTTAATCACTGGGGGTGATTTTCATAGACCATTTTTATTCACAAAATAAATTTTATTATTTTCATATCTTATCTTAAGAAGGGGGCTAAAATTAATACGATTAAATTTGTTTTTTGTTTTTTAATAATGTTTTTTTAAACATCTATAATTATCATTTAAGTTAATTTTTGCAGTTATCTTTTTTAGTATCTCAATCCTTGTCATATAGAATTTTTAGAGCGTGTAGCCTAGGCTTGTGGCGCAATGGATAACGCTTCTGACTACGAATTAGATGTATCACAGTTCCAGACCAGCTCGAAAGTTATTTTATTTACTTTTCACGCATTTTTACAGTAATTTTTGCTGTCGTAAACATGAAATAGATAAATCCATTTTTTTTTTTTGTTTTTTTTGTTTTTTTTTTTCTCTTTTTTTATTATTCTTATGCCAAAAAAATAAATAAAAAATTTAAAATGACTGACCAGACTAACTTCTCCACTGATCTCTATGTTGAGGAAAGCATTATGGAATAAAGTTGTAATTTGCATTCCCACTCACAAAAATACCTGCAGAAACGTAGATACGCAAATAGGTCTACACTTAAAAATGAATGTTCAGCTATTAAATAAAAAAATGCATCGAACCTCTTATTAGCATACCCAATGACAAAAGCATCCTTGTAGAAGAACAATAGTCGAACGATTTAACCTATATCTGGGGGATAAGGAGGTACTCTTTCCCAAGAGTAATAGTCCGAAATTGAATGTAATTGGAGTTTGAATTCGCTTACAAAGATGTGGCAATCCAGCACGTTAGTCACTAAGCGGTCCATAATAGACGATGCTGTTGGAATATTTTTGTATAGTGTTATTTACTAAACTTAGCTTAGATATGGCACAAGGACAGAAGTGTGAGGCACCTAGTGAGAATCGAACTCACTATTTATGGTCTGCTAAGCTAGCTTGCAAGCCATTAGGCTACATGAGCCTATTTTTGTATATAAGGCGTGCTGAAATCCACCATTTAAATTTATAGACGGCGTGATCACGTGGATTAAACCACAGCCAATCAACAGCTCGAATACCTGGTTTGGACAGTCGTTCATTTGTACGTTATTCGACATTGACAAACTGACCTGCAACCATAAGATCATACCCAACACTAAGGGACACCAAGGAGCAACCAAAGATTTCTTCCCTACGGATCACGCTCTGCTTAACACAAGGAATCTCCGATGGCGAGTGCTCTTGCTTGAAGCCTAAGGATGGCCACAAAAATCGTAACAGACGCCAATCTATTATGTAACACATTGTAATCGTAAAATAACACGTACCACATGCCAAAGCTTAGCATATGCATCACGAAGACTGAATCGCTTAATGAATCTAATCCTCACTGAGTACTCTGAAACTTTGCCCTTGTGTGCGCGTGTGTTTGTTTGTATGAACATGTATCATACAGGTTGTTTTTAAAAAATTGATATCATTTGGGATGTACAGTATGGTAGGTCGATTTTGGAACTGTAATATCTCCCAGGTGGCGAAAGTTGCAAATTAACATTAAGAATTATGACACAAAATATTTTTCTTCAAAACTTTGCCTTCGTTTAGGGAAATGTTATCACTGTTATAGTTTAACTATTAGCAACATATCGGAGGTGTTGGTGGGGATGAGGGGTTTATTTGCAATTTGAATTCTAGGTATATTTTATTCGTTGGTTTAAATGACAACCTCGTTTGGTTTAGATATTGGAATTGCTAAATTTTCTAACCAATTTCTAGGCTAAATGTTGTAAAAACGATGTATTTGGGAGCATTTTAGTAGACGATCTTTGATGCTATTTCCTCAAACAATGGTGCAAGTAATAGATATAGTTTTTGGTATCAGTATTAATTATATCAACACACAACTTTTGGTGTTTGTAGAGAATTTGACATTTTTTAAGTGAAAAATCAACCTACCAAGTACTACTTGAAAAAGGGTAGATGTTGAAGCCTTTATATGTGGTTGTCGGTTCGCACCTTTTGACGACGTCAGTTTCCCAACAGATTGTTGGTACTTACAGTCTCGTGAAGTTGTTGTCTTTCTTCACCAATATATTATATATATATATATATATATATATATATATATATATATATATAATCAAATATTATATATTATGGATTTAATATCCCGTAACAAAAGTTTCATGCTTACTGCAATCATCAGGCTGTCAAAATGTTAAGATAAAAAATAAACGGTGGTTTGTTTAAAATTTAAAATCTTAACATTTTGACTGTCTGATGATTGCAGTAAGCATGGAACTTTATTTACGGGATATTAAATCCGTAATATTTGATACTTGATTGTAAATCTGCTATGCTATTTTAGCATTGAGCACCTTCATATGCCAATACTTTTCTCATTCATTCTCTATTCATTCTATATTATACACAGACACACACACACACACACACACACACATATATATATATATATATATATATATATATATATATATATATATATATATGTGTGTGTATAAAAAGATGGAATGAAATTATGGATTTAATATCCCGTAACAAAAGTTTCAGCTGTAATATATATATATATATATATATATATATATATATATATTTGCTGAATTTTTTAAATATAAAAGTTTTTCATAAGCAACTTCCCAGGTTTCAGGCTATTTCACCATCGTCAAGTTGGTACTGGTGTTTCTTTGAAGAGATTTTGTGTTGTTATGTTTATGGATCGCAAATTACGTCGGTTGATTGTTGCAGACGCTCCTTATGTATTCGATTATATTTTTGAATTAAAAAAAAAATTCCTGTATTTTATAAAAATTCGTAAAGTTATCTCCCTTTACCCCTTTGAGAATTTGTTTTTAATTGTGCTTATTTTAATCAATTTCATATGTTAAAATATGTATGTCTTTTCAAATTTTCAGATGTTAAATCCTGCACATTTTTCAATTTAATTTTTTTGGGGGTGGAATGTGAGTTTCCCTTATTGAAAATGCATTCTTTTATTGAATAATATATCCGAAATCATATTTTAAAAGACTGTTTATATCTATTTTCTGATGTTAAAGTCTTGTAAGAATCCGTAATTTCATCTTTCAGGGTGGATGTTGGGTTTCACTTATCCATGTATTTAGGAAGAATTTTTTCTTATGTGGACATGTCCTGAATATTTCCGATTTTTTATTTAGACTATTCTTATTGCTGTGATTATTCAAAATTAAATTGTTCAGTATCCTAAATTTTTCTGTCACACATAGATTACAGTTTCTTGAGCCGTTCTTGTAGGATTTGGGATGATCTAATATTCTCCATTCTATCTTATATGGGTTTTTTTTTCTTTCAGCTCCCATATTTTAGTTGCTAGAGATGTTACTTCCTTCTTTTCTTTTTTTCGGAATGATTCTACATGCGAATAGTACCTCTGTTTGAATTTCCCATTTGTCATTCTTATATATGTAGCTTTAGGATGGTTATCACAGGTGGTTGTGACTTCCGCTTCATATATAACTGATTCAATGTTACATTTTCGGCTCAGGGGACATTCATCCTTAATTCTACATGAACATGTGGGGTTTGTATTTTGTTTAGATTTTTTGTAGTAATTAGGGACTTCATAGAAGGTCCACATGAATAGCTAGTTTTTATAATATTCCTGTTAAATATTTTATTATATTTGTTTTGAGGTGGGAAGTGTTTATCTATTAATTCTAGGAATTTTTTACCCACATTTGTTTTAACTGTTTTAGAAAAGGGGGATGTAAACCAAATTATGTTTCTTTTTCTGTTCTTTGAATTATTTTGTATGGGGATGTTATCTATATAATATATTTTTTATTTGAATCCGCTATCTTTCAGGGCTTTATTATAATAAAGGGCTGCTTTTTCAAAAATATCTTCATTAGATGACAGTTCGGAGATCCTACGGCTAATATTAGGGACTAGGTTTTTTTAAGACTAATGGTGGATGGTTGGAATTTACGTTAATATATTTAAGTTTTTCACTTTGTTTGTGATATGGTTTATATATATTATTTTTTTAGATCTAAATTAACATCAAGGAAATTGACATTTGTTAAGCTAGTATCTATAGTAATCTTAAGATCCATATTTTTTAGGTGTGCTATTATATCTTTACGTAGTTTATCTAATACTTCACCGCAACAGTTACGTGAAATACAAATTCCATCATCACGATAGAGTGCGAATGTATGCGTAGGAAATTTTTGTTTCAATGAATGGTGAAATAACCTGAAACCTGGGTAGATGCTTATGAAAAACTGTTATATTTAAAAATTCAGCAAATAAAGCTCCTACAAATTTGTGGTTGAGCACTGTGATTTCTTTGATTCATCCCAAAACAAAATTTTAAATATATATATATATATATATATATATATATATATATATATATATATATATATATATGTGTGTGTGTGTGTGTGTGTGTGTGTGTGTGTGTGTATATTACAGTAATCCACACACACCGTCTTTCTATGTTTTACGTCTCTTCAGTGTGGCTAGACTTAGCAACTACTCTCTCTCTCTCTCTCTCTCTCTCTATATATATATATATATATATATTGTGTGTGTGTGTGTGTGTGTGTGTTGTGTGTGTGTGCGTATGTGTGTGAGTGTGTGTGTGTGTACACACCAGTAAAAAAAATGAGGAAATTTTTGTATGTAGATTGAAACTTCTACCATATATTTTCTGTATGTCTATGCAGTCCTACGATCAAAGTGTCATCCCCTGATACTCTGGCAGAGATCAAAGTGATACACTTTGATACTCTCCCTAGAATCAGGGGGACACACCCTAGAACTCTGCCAAGGATCCGGTTGTTGTACCTAGTATTATATCTCTTCCTCCTCAGTCGAGCTTTCATTATCTGGCAAGACGCGGTAAAGAACGATGCGAACTTTTTGTTGAAAATCCAGCCCCAGGGCTGGTCCATTGTATTAGGTGGATGGTCTAAGTAGGTTGTTGCCTTCATAACACAGATTGAGAATAAATATTAGGATACTAGAGCAATATCTGTGCTCTCCGTGAAATATAACATACTCTCTCACACACACACACACACACGCACAAACACACACACACACACATATATATATATATACGTGTATATATGTGTGTGTGTGTATGTGTGTGTGTGTGTGTGTGTGTGTGTGTGTGTGTAAACGTTGCTTTTAGTATATGTGAATGCGTATATATTAAACCTATATACAGAGTAATGTATGTATGTATGTATGTATATATATATATATATAATATATATATATATATATATATATATGTGTGTGTGGGTCTGTGTGTGTGTGTTTGCGTACGCATTGCGTTTAGTATATGTGGATGCGTGAGCATTAATCGTCTGTACACTGTAATATATATGTGTGTGTGTGTGTGCCCGCGCGTGTGTACACATTGTGTTAATACATGTGGATGCGTGAGTATTAAACGTATGTACATTGTAATATATATATATATATATATATATATATATATATATATATGTTTGTGTGTGTGTTGCGTTTAGTACATGTAGATGCGTTTTCATTAAACGTGTGTGTGTGTGTGTGTGTGTGTGTGTGTGTAAATACGTTTTTTTTTGGTAACTGAGTACGCCTCCGATTCATTCATCCCTTTGATGATGCGAAATCCGTTTCCAGCTTTTGGCGCATTTCTTTGATAGTCTTTGGTTCCACTGTGAGAGGCCTGTTTTCGGTGTTTTTAGATATGAAAAACCCTGGAGGTCACAGAACATTTTTCAGTTCAAGCACAAGAATATATACCAATGGTATTCAATAACAGAATATGCCTTGCTATTCACTACCTCTGTCCATTCTAAAAATCTTTAAATTATGCATTCGTCTATTACGCACTCGCATATAGCTGTTATATGTACCAAAAAATATATGTCTCTTCACATTCTGTCCACAAAAAACTCAAAAGGGGGATTTTATTTTGCGTTAGGTAAGAACAGCCTTTAACTTAGAAGAAACATCAAAAGAATACTGTGAACATTCCAGATTCAAAGATCGTAATCTTTTTCACTTTCATTTCTCCAATTTTACTCATCCCCTATCTATCTCTCTTTCGCCCTCTTTCCTTCTTTCTCCTTCACCCTCTCTCTCTCTCTCATACACACTATCTCACTCACTGTCTCTCTTTCTCTCTCTCTCTCTCTCTCTTCTCTCTCTCTATCTATCTATCTATCTATATATATATATATATATTTGTGGGGGTGTATGTATATATGTATATATATATTTCTATTTCTCTCTATACATATATTCATTTCTCTTTTTTTCTTTTTCTTTAACATTAGTACTTATTGATTGCTGACTCTTATACAGAATATACGTACTCATTCACACGCATTCCAGCAAACGAAAATTTAGACAGATACTAATGCACATAAGCACTATACATACACACACATGTAAGCATTGGCAATAAACAATAAACGTGTATATGATTTCTAAATATTTTGGAGACCTTACCCTTGGGATTACCCTCTATATATATATATATATATATATATATATATATATATATATATATATGAGTGTGTGTGTGTGTGTGTGAGAGTATTTGGGCAGCATTCTTTCATTTATACATGTGGAATTAAACAAAAGGCAGGTCTCCTGTTTAATGATTTTATTAGTGATCTTTTCAACCTTTCTGGCCAACTTTTTTATATTTGGATGGAATTCGTGGATTAGTCCACCCAATTTCATATCCCGAGTACTTTCGGCACTTTGAAGTGCCATCATCAGGGGTGATGTGTTCCAGTTCTTTTCAAAGTATATTGATAGATGTGGATGCTAGAAGGAGAAGAATTGATAGGAAAAGTGTTATAGGCATTTTGAAATGTGAGTACTGCATTGAAAATTAATTTTATTTAAGGATGGTTTGTATTGTTTGATGTATAAAGCTTCTAGTATTTGGAGTTTTTGTTTATTTTTTTCTTTGTGCAGAATGTGCGTATTTTCCGTTAGGATATTTTGGTAATCGGATTGGGGGCATGCATGCAATTTTAGATGTTGTGAAATGGAGCTATTATCTGTCATATGAAGAGTTAAACGGCGTGATAAAGTCGTTGAGGTAAAACCGATGTAGGTATTTTAATTTTTTGGGAGACTGCAATCTCCTAAGGGATATTTGAATTTGTATACTACATTGATCTCATTAAGCCAACTTGTCTGGGGAGAGGAGTTGATGTGGGTAACTAGGTTAGTTGTTTTAAATTTTGTGTAATAAATAATCACTTTAACCTTATTGTCGGGCGTGGTTGCAGTGACGTAGTTCAGAATTAATTTTTTTACTGCTATTTCATCAAGTTTGTAATTCCTGTGCATCTAGTTGCGATAATAAATGTTATTTGAAGAAGTATTTGCTATAGTATGTTTTTCCTTGTGGTTAGCGTCTATTTTTTGGATGATCTGTTTGATTTATTCGTCAATGACGTGATTAAGAAATCCGTCTGTTTGGTGTTTTTAAGTTCAGAGTAGAATATCGGCTTTGAAGAAGAAATGAGTTTTGCGCAATATGTTAGTTTTTTTTTATTATAGCATTTTTTGTACCTTTCAGGACACTCACTATTAAAATTAAGAGTAGTGGAGTTAACAGTTATAGGCTTTTTATATGAATATGTTGTAAAAGTGTTGTTGTTAGTGTCGATCAATACATCAAGGGACAGGTGTTGATTATTATTGTTTAGTTCATATGTAAAATTGAGGACAGTTTTTTTTTTTTTTTTAATACCTGTTGGAGTTCGATTAGTTGTTTGTGTTATTGGCAAGGACGAGAATATCATCAACATGACGAACGTAGATAGAGGGCTTTTTTATAATGTTAAATATTTTATTTTCAATGTGAGCCATATAGAAATTACTGAAAGTCGGACCCAAAACGGAATCCATCGAGATACCGTCCTGTTGTACATATAAATTACCTAGATAATCGTAAAATGGGACTTCAGTTGTACAGTAGAGGAGATTTTTTTAAGGATGTTGGGATTAATTTTAAGAGGTGGATATGAAGGGTTGTTGTAAATATTTTCAGTGGTGATGTCTATATATGTGTGTGTGTGTATATGTGTGTGTATGTATATATATACGTACACACACACATGCGCGCGCGCGCACACACACACACACATACATATATATATATATATATATATATATGGGAGAATATGTGCTTAAATGAAGTCGAACCTATTTTTTGAAATTTAATTCATTAGTAATTAATTAGGCGGGATTAAACTATTTAAATGTAAGGCTAAACAAATCGAGAAAAATCAAGCCTTACATTTAAATAGTTTAATCCCGCCTAATTAATTATTAATGAATTAAATTTCAAAAAATAGGTTCGACTTCATTTAAGCACATATTCTCCCAAATATTGTCGGCTGAAAATAGCCATATCACAAACATCGTCTGTTTGTTTACGTCTCATATATATATATATATATATATATATATATATATATATATATATATAGTCATCCACAGGCACTTTGTTTCGACGTTTCACGTCTCTTCAGTGTGGCTACGCCCACCAACTATTTCTAGCCGGGAGCGAAACCCGATTGACTTTTCATCGGTCCGGTTTCTTAACCTCTCAGCAGTCGGCACCTGCGAGTAAAGAGCGGGGTTTTAACTGATAAATGCATACTTCGGTGTATAGATTTTACGATCACCAGAGAGCTCAAATCCGTAAACACCAAATCCCAAAGTTAAGGTCTCCAAAATATTTTGAAATCGCAGAAATGTTTATTGTTTATTGTCCATCATTTTTACATCATTTTAAAGAAAGTTTGAACATATGTATATTTTCCAACATAATCGCCATTTCGATCGATGCATTTTCGTTGGCGCTGTGACAGTTTTTGCATTCCCATGTCATACTAGCTCGCCGCCATGTTATCAAGGAAGCGTTGAACCTCGTCGTCGTTGCAAACTCCATACACCACGTGCAGACGTTTTTTTAACATCCATGCACGACTCGCCATACACTTCCATTAATTGGTGATGAATTTCAATCGGTGTAATGTTTTTTGGGTCAAAACGGAATTACTGCGCGAACTTCACACTTGGTGGTAGCGTAAACTGGGATCTCCATCAGAAACGACTGCCAAGCCAAGAGTGAGCGTGATAGCGAGGCACGCGCAGGGGCAGGTGCAGGTGCCGGCGCAGATGCAGGCACATGCACATCAATCACAACCGTGTTGCCAATAGCCGCACGAACAATTTCCCCGCGTCTCTAGAAAATGGAAAAATGCGAAAATCATACCAATAAGACCGGATAGGAAATCTTTTAAATTATTAAAAATTAAACTGAGGCAAAAAATGACGAGAAAAAAAAAAAAAATATATACATATATATATATATATATATATAGTTTCGCCCATAAAAAACTACATGCCTAGCAATTAATGCCTTGCTTTTAATAAAAAGTTAATTATATTAAAAACTAAAGGTACCAGGATTTTATCTTTACTAGGGGAAACATACAATAAAAACGGATATTATTAGGTATCATTTATTACCAAACTCTAGAGTCAATGCTGTAGAGTTTGTAACCAAAAATATCAATATGTAACAGTCTAAAAATAAGAACACCACTTATACTTATGCAATTTTATTTGTGGTGAGAGAATAGTATTTTTGGTGACATAATTGTAACAATTTTATTTTTATTACAGAGGTGTTGAAATTTCATTTTTGTCGACAGAGATGTTGCAATGTTATTTTTGGTAACAGAAGTGTTGCAATGTTATTTTTGGTGACAGACATGTTGCAATTTTATTTTTTTTACAGAGGTGTTGCGATTTATTTTACAAAAACGAGGTAGGTGCCCACATACTTGTGTTAGGGTATATTTCATTAGTGAATACGTGGACAAATCCCAAGGGGACATTGTATATTAAAGAGACCCTTGACATGTTTCCAATCAAAAAGATAAATCCCATGTTTACTTGTTTATAACACGAGAAATATAACATAAAACGTTGGGGTCAATTTTGAAGCGCAGCATAAAAATTAATAACATTTTTGCTGTATTATAAAAATAAATTAATGTATAGTATAAAGATTTTATTATATATATATATATATATATATATATATATATATATATATATATATAATATTAACAATGGAAAGGAGTAACCTACTCGAGTTTCATCGATTGATTCTTCAGGGTTACATCAGTTAAATTAATCGAGTTTTTGATTAATCTTAGTTGGTATAATACATGCCCGTTGGAATGGGATTTATCTTTAATAGACGAACGCTTATTTATATTTTCAAAGGTTTTATTGTGAACCGTTTTTGTTTATTGGATTCAAAATTTGGATTAATTTATGGGGATTATTTTTTCAATTACTATTTAATGAAAGGTATATTATGGGGCGTATTAACAGTTAAAAAGCGAAAGGTTAAAATTATTTATTAGTTGGTTTGAGTTGGTTGGAGAGTATTAAGAAAAACCTAGTTGTAGACTTTACGATAACAGAAGTTTTGGATAGTTAAATAGAGTTAATTATATAAAAAATTATATAAACGGATAAAAGTAAGAATGAAAGTAATGATAAGCAAAAATATAATTTTTTTAAATTAAAATTTTTAAAAAAAATTTAAAAAAATAAAAAAAATAAAAATTTTTTAAAATTTGGATATGGTGTTCGTATAAAATATGGGTTTGTTTATATTAATAGGAGTTAGAAGTGGGTGTATACAAAATAGGAATGGCTGAATCATTGAAATATTATTGTTGGTTTTACTATTTTGGGTTATTTATTGAAATTTAAAAATTTAAAATCTTAAAATTTAACATTTAACACTTTAGTTAAATTAATACTTAAGTCTTAAGGTATATATACTTTTCAATAAAAAAAATGTGTAGAGTTGTTAGTTTACGGTTTGCTGTCGCATGATTCCGTTTATAAACGGTGTTTACTGTTTTAAATGTTGGAGTAAAGTAGTGTAATTTATTTAAATTGTAAACAAATAGATAAACAAATATATAAATGAAAAATAAATATATTTGTACAAACATGCATGTACACTCGCATATGTACATATACGCACATATAAATATAAATATAAATATATAAAACATATACGCATATACGTCCATACGTACATGCATGTACATGTTCATGCTTATATAATGTAATAAATAAATAAATAAATAATAATAATAATAATAATAATAATAATAATAATAATAATAATAATAATAAAAAGATCTAAAATTATTTAAAATTAATAATAAATAATAAAATTGATTGAATAAATAAATAAATGGAGTTAGAATAACGATAATAAAAAATTAAAATTGTAAACGGTGTTTATTGTTTTAAATGTTGGAGTAAAGTAGTATAATTTATTTAAAGTGAGCAAATATATAAATGAAAAATAAACATACTTGTAACAGTCATGCACGTACACGTGCATATACATACATACACATATACAAATGTATATATATATATATATATATATATATATATATATATATATATAAATACATAAAACTTACACGCACACATACAGATACGTACACACAATTATATGCTCAAGCCTATATAATGGATAAATAAATAAATAAATAAATAATAATAATAATAATAATAATAATAATAATAATAATAATAATAATAATAATAATAATCGATCTGAAATATTTGCCAAGTGTTCTCACCGTCGTAAATGGGAGCTATAAACATCTCAACTTCCATATTTCTACTTTGCGGCGTTGTATTCCACCATAACTCAACTCTCTCCTACTTAAACCCAACAATTTTCCCAACCTAAACCCACAACCCACTCACATGCAACCACACGCACACTACCTCCTAACTACACTTATCATATCTCAACTACCTAAACCATCAATCATAATTAAGGATCTCAACCCCTTCATATACACCCCTAAACCTATGATAACAATAATACATACCCACCATCAAATCAATAATTAATAATTCACATTTAAAACATTAGTAATTAATAACGAACTATAACGTACACACCATAAACCATTAATAATAATAACACACTCCCTCTAAACAAATAATAAATTCCATCTAACCTAACCCCCTCTTATACACCCTTTACCTTTACAGTAATAATACGACCCCGCTATACCATTAATTATAGCAACAAAAACCCACCAAACCAGTATAATTAACAACTTAATAACACGTACTTACAATTTATAGTAACAATTACTCTATAAGCCCTTAGTATTAATTTTTTTAATTTTCTTTTTTTCTTTTTTTTATCTTTTAAAAAAAATATTTTTATCTTTTTTTATTTTTTATTTTATTTTTTATTTTTATTTTTTACCCTTTTTTATTTTTTACATCCTTATATAACACTTTAATATATACCCTACTCATCATTAATCCATACCCCCTACATTAATTAATTATTTTTACTCAATTCTCATTAAATAGCATATAACATAGTACAAAACCCTATGTCTATAATTTTTTACCGGAAATACATATATAAGGGAATATTTGATATATCACCGTATTTTAACCTTAATAATACCGTATTTTAACCTTAATAATACCACCCTCGTATGTTTCTCATATTAGTTACTTAATCTTATGTATTTGTTTATTTATTCAATCAATTTTATTAATTATTAACTATAAATTCTTTTATTATTATATTATTATTATTATTATTATTATTATTATTATTATTATTATTATTATATAGAATATTGTGTAAATTCAAACCATAGTGTAACTTTAATTAAATTTAACTATAATTTAAACTCAAAATTTAAACTAAAATTTAACAAAATTATTACAAGTTCGTCAATTTGTCCAGAGAAATGGATATGTGATTTTTTTAACAATATCTTTTTAAAAATGTTTTCTCAATTATTATTATTTATTCCTTTATTTTTATTTATTTCATTCTACCCGATTGGATACCGACAGAGTTACGGTGTACAATGAACATGCGTTTTTTTTTTGTTTTTGTTTTTTTGTTTTTTGAATCCTAAGAAACTATCTGAACTTTTTGTGTAGTGGGAGTTATTGGTGTGGGAGTTAAGTTTAAGGTGAGATTGTAAGTGTACAGAGAATGGAGTATCAAGTTAGGAAGGTTGGAAGGTGAATGTATTGTTTGTCTTGCTTCTTTTCTTCTATCACTTTTCTTTTTCTTTTGGCTTTTAGAATTTTTAGAATATCATTCTTCTGCTTTACACGTGACTGACAGACAAACCGACGATGAACCAACAAATCGACTTAGGCATTTGGATGTTGTCGCGAGAGAAGAAATGTATTAGCTCGTGAAGCTAAGCGAGCGCGAGCGTGCAAGATATCCGCTTATCTCCTTTATCTTAAAGAAAAAAGGTGAAATGAACTGTACTACCCAGCACAGAGATTGAAATCACAACCTACAGTAGTGTCTTTTTATAAGTATTATGTCACCCCTGTTGGTTGAAATTGTTCGGCCAGTGAAGAGAGATAAAAACCAAGGCAGTTTCTCTCAACCGGGATTACATTTTTTGATGCCTGGAGTACTTTTGCCAGTATCCGACTACTTTTTGTCAGTTGGGTGAGCAGAGATTGGAATATAAACCGAATTTTTTTTTAGATTTTAAACTACATATTTTAAAGTTCACTTGTGATATTACGCTGGTTCCTGAAAAAGAGAAAGAACTATGGCTATATTTTGGGATCGTATTATATAAAGGGGTAAAGTATAATGTTTTGTTTTAATCTATAAAAAACAAAGTTACATTATATTCAAGATTACATTATACTAGAATAAATTAGGATAAGTATTCATTTAAGGGCTGAGTTAGCTCAGTCGGTAGAGCGTTCGGCGAGAAACCACAAGGTTCCTAGATCGATACCGACCCTCGCCAACTCAACGTATGAGTAGCACAGGGATCTGTGTGGTAAAGTAAGGAGCTGATGGTAGGTGTGGCGCTCCACATATGATGCAAAAACAATCTCCTTGGTCTAGAGCTATAGAAAAGGGGATGGACTCCCTCGTTGATTGGCTGATACCGAATTTAGGCCGCCTCGACGACTTTACTTTTACTCTTATTCATTTTAAAAAGGGAAAAGAAATAAACATCCTTTATCATGGAGGGCACAATATTTCCTTGGATGAATGGAATAAGTGGATTCGGTCAAGGTTGATAATTGGTGTAACAGCATTTTGCTATTAATGCCGGATAGGTAAGATAATTACTTGAGAGTGGTTTGACCAACTCTTCATTCGCCCACATATCAGTGACAAAATTCTTTTGCTAATATACCTTTCGATGAGACGGTGTCCAAAGACATTAGTGTGGAGGGAACCAGTTTCCACTTGAATTCGAACTTGCCCCGCTGAATCCGTGTTAGTAAATGCTATGCCATCGAAGCGTTGCAAAATGTATATTGGTTGCTGATAAATAGCTTCAAATATGAAAATGCTTGAGTATCATAGATTTTTAAAAAATACCCAACGCCTAAAGACTCAACACCCAAACGACAGTATATGATATAACAAGAATATTTATAGTCAAACAATAGGGGGTATTTCTGTGGGTGTGCATATATATATATATATATATATATATTATATATATATATATATATATATATATAAAGAAATAAATCACAGCTTATATAAATCAAAGTATATTATTGCCGGTGTCAGTCGAACAGTGAGGGAGTCTATCCTTTTTTTTGCTTGCGCTACACTAGGGAGATTGTTTTCCTGAGATGAAACGCCATAACTAGCGTCAGCTCCCAGATGCTTTTATCGAACAGATCAGATTACCCAAGCTGTGCTACTCACGCGCTGAGTTGGCGAGGACCGGCATCGAACCCGGAACCTTGTGATTATTTTGGCAAATGGCCTACCGATTACGTTGATCAGCCCCATAAAAGCTTAGAAAAATCAATATTTAATCAACCGATGACAAAATTTCGTTAATTTTTTTTATTATTTCGGTGTTCATCCCATCGGATTAAAAAAAATATAACTAAGAAAAATAATCCATTTGATTAGTCGTGTTAGCGCGCTTATACATACTAGCAAATATATGCACCCTCCGGGTGCAAGTATTTAAGTTTTAATATAATAAAATATCATGTTGAATTAGAAAGGCTAATGAAACTGAATAAAAATGCAGATAAAAAGATTTGGAACAGAGGGGGTATGATTGAAAAATAGAACAACTTTGAAACTAACTCTTCCATCATTTTCCCTTACTCCCGTCTTTCACTGGTAAATTTTCCTAATTTAACTATTTAGTTAAAATGGGAAGTAAAGAATAATATTACAGTTATTTCTTCTTGTTAGTGGATTTCTTTTAAGATTTTTGCTCATATTCATTAATATAAAACCAAACAATTAGAAATCAATAATACTGAGCATATATTTATTAAAATCTAATTTTTAAGATCAATATGCAAATTAGCCTTCCAATTCACACTGTAAACCGCTATTTTGTTGTATATATAAATACAATTGCATGTTATTAGTATGTAGATATTGGTAACAGTCTTAATGATGTAAAACAATTTTATTAATAATTGAGGTTTAAATAAAAATAAAATCATGGAGAATGTGATGTAAATAACAAACGGAATTGTGACTTGAATAGTAATATAGTTTCGGTTACAGACATACAAACCCACAATCTCCATTATAATAAGATATTTGCACACACACACATACACACACACACACACGCGCGCGTGCGTATATATATATATATATATATATACTGCGTTTCAAATTATTAACGAGGTAACAATTTTTCATTTTGTACAAAAGATACCGATTGGAATTTAACAAAATTGTCACAGTATAATGGAAATAGGTGTATGCGCAGGCCGTATAAAAACTGTATTGTTCTGCGCAACAGGAAACAAACAGTAGCCATTTGCAATATCAACACGATATAGAAGTTTCCCAGACATTAAACAAGTGTCATTATACTCGTGCAATTATGGGTCGTCAATGTGACTTGACCCCTTCCGAGAAAGATATCATTAAATCTGAACTTTCCAAAGGCAAGTCTACATCAGAAATATCCAAAATAATTGGAAGATATCACCAAATTGTGAAAAGATTTGTTGCAGCTCCTATGAAGGTACGTAAGAGGGCCGATAAGGGTCACTCGAGGGTTGTTTCCAGACGTTCTTTGTCACGAATGAAACGTGAAGCTGTAAATAACTGGACGAGATCCTCATCACCGCTTTAGACGCCAACAAGGATGAGGAGGTATTATGATTTGGGTTGGTATTATTAGAGGTATCATGGTTGACCTGTTCTCCTGACGGTACGAAAATAACCGCAGATGCTTATATAGCCTTCCTCAAAGAGCACCTCGTATCTTGGCTAAAAAGGCAAAGAATCACCTTCAGGAGAACCATCATATTTATGCAAGATAATGCTTTTTCGCATTCAGTGCATAAAACCACGGAGTACCGACAAAAGACAGACTTCTGTGGACCTCGGAAGATGAACTGACCGGCCAATTCTCCAGTCTTAAACCCAATTGAAAACTTGTGGAGCATTCTGAAGCGACGTGTTTATGAGAATGGACGCCAATTTAGAAGCAAATATGACTTGTGTCAGGAAATAGTCAACGTATCACGTGAAATTACATCAGTGGAGATTCAGAAATTGACATGTTCGATGGACCAGCGCCTTTTCCAAGTCATTCTTAAAAAAGGATCACATACCTCATATTAACTACCTTCACTATCATTTTTTTAATTATTTTTACTTTTTTTATTTCAATTTAATTTTATCTTAGTTACTGTACGTATCCACAAAATCTATAAATGAAACAATAAAAGTATTATTTTCATTTTTACCGGGTTTTTTATTACAATAATGTGAAACGCAGGGTATATATATGTGTATATATTATTATTATTATTATTGTTGTTGTTGTTGTTGTTGTGAGGTTTTAAGGGGTCAAATAAGAACAAAACGACGGGTAACAAAAGAAGAAAAATGTATTAACAGAAAGTAGACAAATACAATAGAGAGATGTGGAAAACTACGTCCAACATTAAAGTATTGGCTTGCTTGCATTGGCTTAATGCTAAGCCACAATTGTCCGTGTTATTTATAGTAACCTGTCGGCGCATTCCATTGGTCAATAGGGTGTATCACCTATAACACCTCCTCCTAAGATTTCACTCCACAGGAGTCTTAGTATCTTTTTCTCTTGGGGTTTATGTTGATAAACTCCGTCGCTCTTCGTTTCCTTGAAGAATGGCGTTGTTGAGGGGCTGCTTGCGGGGTAGGTAAGGTAAATGTGTCATATATGACACCCATTACCTCCTCTTGATCCGGGGGACCGCTGTTAATATCCTCCGTCAATCGTTTTCTCAATTGATTTAAGTGTCTCTTATGGGAAAACTTGGGACCATCGACAATATAGACCATATTGCCGATCCTCTTCTGTATCTTTCCCAATTCCCAGAAAGACTTGTTATTACGGAACACCTGGAAGTATATTTTCTCACCAGGGAGGTACCGCTTCTTTGGCACCGTCGTAGATCTTCCTGGTTTTGTCTGTCTCGGGAGCAATTTGTCGAAAACAGACCTTATCTTACTCGCAAACATTACCTCGGCCGGAGATAATGACGAAGGTGTATTTTCGTTCGGCGTAATTCTGTACACCCGCAGAAACTGCTGAAGCGCTTTTTCGGTAGGTGTACCTTTGGCCTTCTTCAGGGCTCTCTTTAGTGTGTCCACAAAACGTTCAGCTTGACCGTTGGACATCGGGTGACATGGAGGGATGGTTATGTGATCGATCTAAAACGTATCACAGAATTCTTTGAAGTCTCCGGACGTGAATTGTGTGGCATTGTCGGACACCAAACAGTCTACAACGCCAAAGCGAGCGAACAGTTCGTGCAGCGCGCTTATGGTCATTTCAGTAGTCGGGCTTTTGCATCGAAATACTTACGGCCATTTCGAGAAACTATCAACCATTATTAAATAATAATAACCCTCCAGTGGTCCCGCAAAGTCGACGTGAATACGTGCCCATGGGCGGTCTGTTTTAGGCCAAGGACTGAATTTTATTGGGGGAGCCTTAGCTGCTAAAGCACAACCCATGCGTTCTTTCACCATGCACTCTATGTCCTTGTCCATGTTTTGCCAATACACGTAGCTCCGCATTAAACTTTTAATCCTAGTAATGCCAGGATGACCCATATGAAAATCCTTCAGGATCCTTTTTTGTAGCGTAGCTGGGACGACCACTCGTTCGCTGTATAGCAGTACCTCATCGCATATGGAGAAGGCATCTGGACTTTGTTGGTCTTTTTGTGCTAGCGTTTCCTTCATCTGTATTATGAACTCATCGTTCACTGCCTCCCGTTTTATCTCGTCAAGAGTTACTGGGAGTTCCCTTATCGTGTTGCACAGCGAAGTTTTTAAATCCCTTTCAGTTCGAAGGGAAGCAATCACGGTGTCTTCCAAGGGTTCACTCTGTTTGGGTATCAATCTAGAGAGTCCATCTGCGTGACAGAGTTTCTTAGATGGGAGAAATTCCATGTTGAAATTGTAATTTAGGAGGATCGTCCCCCATCTTTGCAGTCTATTCGCCGTGTGTGTAGGCAGACCCTTTGAGCCGAAGATGGTAAGTAAGGGCTTATGGTTTGTCTGTAATCTGAAGTGTCGACCGTGAATGTAACGGTGGAACTTGGTTACTGCAAATATTATCCCGAGTGACTCCTTTTCAATTTGGGAATAATTTTTCTCCGCTGGAAGAAGGGTTCTTGATGCGTGGGCAATGGGTTTCTGTGACCTGTCCGGCATTTTGTGTAAAATGCATGCTCCGATGCCATATGAGCTGGTGTTGCTGGCAACAATAATCTCTAGGTCTGGGTTGAAGTGTATGAGAAACAAGTCCGACGTCAATATTTCTTTGATTTTTTCGAATGCTCTATGGCATTCGGGAGTCCATTCCCAGGCCTTGTCTTTTTTTAACAGTTCATTTAGCGGGGCACGTAAACCATGTATATTATGAATAAAAGTATGATAGTAATTAGCAAGTCCTAAAAAACTTTGTAGTGACGAAACATTTTGTGGAGCCGGCATTTCTTTAATGGCTAAAGACCGCTCTGGATCTGGCCGTCTTCCTTCTTTGTCGATTATGTGCCCGAGGTATTTTATTTTCTCCATGAAGAAATCGCACTTAGATTCTTTTAGTTTGAATCCGTAGTCCTGAATCTTTTTGAAAACTTGGTGGACATGTTGTTTGTGCTGCTCCATATCTTGACTTTTTATTAAAATGTCGTCCAAGTAGGCGATTGAAAAATCGAGTCCGCCCAGCATCGTATCCATTACTTGTTGAAATATTGCTGGGGCGACCTTGATCTCAAATGCCAACCGTTCAAACTTATATAATCCCCGATGGGTATTAATACAAAGCAGTTTCGAGCTTTCTTCGTCGACGGGTATTTGTAAATAAGCGTCACTGAGGTCGATTTTTGAAAAAATCTTTTCCCCACTCATTTTTGTAAATATTTCATTTGGCCCTGGGAGAGGATAGTGGTAATTTTTAAGGGCAGCGTTGAGCCCCGTGGAGAAATCGGCGCAAACGTGGATTTCCTTAGATTTCTTTTTTCCGTAGAAAGTAAATTACCGGCCCACGAGTTATATTCAATTTTTGAAAAAATGCCGGTCTTCTCCAGTCTATCTAGCTCTTTGTTGATCTGTTCTAATGAGGCAAATGGCACATATCTTTTCTTCTTAAATACTGGCTGGATATTATCCTGTAATGCGAGTTTAGCAGTCATTTTAGTACAACGACCAAGACCATCAGAAAAAAAGTCAGGAAAAGTTTTTTTCAATTCTTCTATTAATTTTTCTGACTCGGCCGTTGAATTTTTTTATTTCCTGGCAAAAAGTGTTAATGGGTGACTTCTACAACTCAAATTTTTGCATAGCGTCTGTGCCGAATAAATTGTTTGTATTTTTTAGAACAAACATTTTTAATTTCTGGGTTTGCTCGTTTAAAGTTACATTGGTGATAATTTCACCTTCGAATTCGATTTTTTCCCCCGTGACAGATCTGGCTATTTTTTGGTTCTTAACATCGTCGGTTTACCAAGCTTTTTCCAAGTATAAGCGTTGATAATCGTTAAGTCTGACCCAGAATCTAATTGGAGTTTTGTTTCTGCCTAAAATTTGTACCAGTACATATTTTCTTATTGCTCGACTGACTTTGTCGTTTTTATGCTGCTTCTTCCGGATTTCTTTTTCCTGCAGTGAGAGGCCTTGTGCCCGACACGGTCACAATTTAGGCATTTCTTGTTCCGGTACATGCAGTTCCTGTACCAATGAAGGGATCCACATCCAGAGCAAGAATTAGGGAGCAAATCGTCGTGTCTCTTGAAGAATGAGTAAATTTTTTTTTTTTGGGGGGGGGGGTCTGAATTTGTTTCTCTCCCGCAATTTTCTAATGTACCCTATAGCAGACTGTTCAATATTCTTAGAGTCTTGTTTTAGACTGACAAATCTTTGCGAGTCTTCTGCCAATTGTTGCAGGGTCAAAAATCGAATTTTTCACGGATATTTAAATAGATGAATTTTAGAATTCAGGTGAACTAAAAATTGGTCCGATCCACGCTATATTAATATTTTAAAAAGAATTTGTAATTTTTATTGTTGAATAGTAATGTGTGATTTTTAGAATATACGGAAAGCAAAACTGACATATTTGTTTTGTTTTTATACAAAGAGACGAGACGCTTCTCAGTAACTATTGTTTGTTTTTCTTAGCGTAAAAAATTATTTTTCAACTCTTTCGACCTATTAGAATAAAAAGTAAGTATATATTGATTATTTTATCAGTTTGTCTTTTAGAAATAATATTCAAATTTTATTTTCATTTCATTTTATTTCCGATTTAAAAAATTAATTTCAATTAATTAATTAAGTTTTTTTAATTAATTAATTAAGTTTTTATTCATTTTAATAGTAAATTTTAATATTAAAGTTTTTAAAGATTTTATTCATTTTAATAGTAAATTTTGGCTAAAAAAAAGTACGTCCTGTACAGTCAACCATATGTAGATGTATAATCGTAAGAGGGTAATAATATGTATTTTTTCTGTCTAAATTGCGGCCTGAAAATTACCCTTTCGCATGTAATACGGATAGGTTTATTTATTTTTTAAGATAACGATGTAATTTTTCCCAATCGGATAATTTGATCTTTGAATTAACTGTTTTTCTTTGTAACAACCCTGTATGATCTTTAATTGTTTTTTACGAAATTTTTGATAAACAAAGTTCGGAAATATTTATTTCCGTTTTATTCAAGATGGCCTAAACTGTTCACGTGACCGTTTATGGTGATACCTAATATTCACATATACGCGTGTATTTATTCATTTAAATGGCCTTATTATTAAGTAATTAATAAT